>JAEOAE010001262.1:0-27589 GCA_036365155.1 Meriones psammophilus | reverse complement strand
AGTGGAATGTCGCAGCAACGAAAGGATCAGCGCACAGATGCCATTCGAATGATTCATGCTGACTCGTCGCTGCTGCTGCTGCTGTTGCTCCTGCAGTTGCAGTCCTCGCGCTTACTGCATGCGCCGCTGGTTTGTTTCATCACAGCAGGAAGCGCAGGAAAACCAGAGTGCTGTAAAGAGCCAGAAGCTTGATAGGAAGGGGTCTGACCTCCTTTTCAATGGCCGCGTGAAGATATGCATCAGCAAAAGAAGGCGTCCCACAGTAACAGTGTATCTTCAATGTGGAATTCCCGCGAGAAAAGTAGACGTATCCAACGTAGCAGGAACAGCTGTGGCTCCACCTCTTCGCTTTTGAGGTGTTCGTACAGCGGGCGGTCAGCGAAAGGCAGCAGCGTTTCAAAAGATAATTGCATCTCCATAACAACGCCGACTTAGATGCGGTCGTCATGCTTCTGCGCGCAATCCAAGGAGGCAGCCCTCCCTGCGAATCCTGCAACACTGTCGACAAATCTACTGCCGCCGCTACTTCATATGCAGCAGTGACATACCTCCTCCAGCAGCAGTCGGCGCAGACGGGGCTGGCAAATAAGCTGCTTTCACCATAAAACAATTCATTACAGCCTCAAACAGAGCAAACGCATCTGCCTCCCACAGCAGCAGGATCAGCTGAAAGCAGGACTTGCACAGCTTCTCTCTTGCTACCACATACTGCGGTTGATCTTTTCCCGCACCACAACCTGCCCCTGCCACTGCAGCGTCCGTCTCTCTTTTTCGATCGTAGTCGCTATCACAGCACTCGTTCCAATGTTTGTTGCTCCGCTATTTCTGCACTCACTGTTAGTGCTGGTAGTGAAACTGCTGCTCGGCTTGCTCCTCCCGCTGCTGCTGATTTTGTTTTGCTGTCGCCATGCGATGAGGGAACCTGGACTTTCTCACGGTAGCAAACAAGATAAAAATATGGCGAGGAGTTCGTTCATGCCCTGTTTGTACGAGACTTCTGGGTTTCTCCTGCTCCATGTGAAAAGAATGCGCTGCAAGTTTGCGAGTCGACTCGCTTCCTAAACAGCCGTCTCTCTGCGAGCGTCCTCTCCACATCTTTCCATATCTCCATTAGTAAAAACCATTCTGTTGCCGCTGGCTCCACGGGTTGTCTGCAGTAGCTGCTAAGGGATGAAAACGCTGAGGATCAAGCATCGTCAATCGCTTAGCACTCAGCTGCCGTTCCTCCTCTTCTTGCAGCCTCACGTACGCTTCGCGGTGTTGCTGCAGCTGCCGCGCCCAGCTGAAAGGATCAGCACCTGCCTGCAGCACGCCCAGCAGTCGCAGCCATAGCAGCCGTCGAAGCGAATATTCGTCGCTGCCTCCTCCTCTCTTTCTCACGGGCGAGTGGAATCCCTGCACGTCATTGCTTGCAGAATTGCCGTTGCTGGTGTCGCCGACATTGTTGCTGCTGCTGGTGGCGAAAGACACGGAGGACGATGAGCGAGGCGTGCTGCTATCTTGTTTTTACTGCACCTTCAGTCCAAGCACGCGGGCCTCCTGCTGCGTTCTGCTTGCTCCACCCGGTGTCCACCATCTCCTCCCCGATGCCTGTTCCCGCTCCAGCCGCTGTCAGCTTGTCGCACGCCTTGGAAGTCGTGGTCGGGAGGGGGAATGAGAGGATGGTGGAACGCACGTCCTAGCCTGCTGTGGCAGCGACCGGCCTGCGGCTGCATCGTAGACAACAGAACATGCTTCGTCAAGAGAGAGCGCTGCAAATCATCATCTTCATCTTCGGTCTCTTCTTCTTCTTCATGACACTTTTGACCGCCACTCTTGCAGTGAGCGTCCTGAGGTGAAGTCTTATCGCTTCGCCCGTTTTGCTCCCGACAAGTCGGGTGTGCAGAGTCAGGAGCGCAGCTAGGATCTGCTGCCTTGACTGCTGAAGAGAACACCGGCGAGTGGCGCTGAACGGCAGAGGCAAGTCGCATGATATCGGCGTCGCAGTCTCTCACATCAGGATATCGAGGAGAAACTGGCATGCTGTCTGCGACAGATGCACAACGAATGGCAGAAAAAACACGCAGCACGAGATTCCGTAAGGTTTCCAAAAGCGTGAGTGCGGAACAAGACACTAAGTGTCCAGGAGATATACAGTCACATACGAGTATGGACATCACAACAGAAATATATGCACAAGACAGCTACGCAAAGGGCGTACGTTCGCGTTAACGAAGGAATGATTAAGGATAAGTGAAAGCTAAAAACTTCGGAGGCTCAGAAGCCAAGCGGCGAGCAAGAGGACAATGCGGAACTGATGGCCACGTGAACAAGTCTACGTGGAGGCGAGTCCGTTTGGGAACTTGGTACTGAAAACAGAAAGGTTTACGCGACAGAGTATCGGTGAAGTTTACGATGGAGGAATCGGGTACTAGCCTGCAGGTATAGGTAGGAGCAGAGGCGGAAGAAAGAAACTCTCCCGGCAAAATTGATAAAGACACATGAGTGCGTAAACAAGAACCTCACAAAGACTTGCCGCTCTGCAAATCCGAAATACACAAACACTGCCGTCTCAAAGGCAATTTACAAATAGAAAGGTCGAGGAAAGAACAATTTTAAAGTTCTATCCATCAAAACGAAAGGGAAAACAAGCCTGACGCATGAGACGAACAGGAACTCAGCCAGGTGACATGAAACGTCTAGCAATTCAGGTATACATACGCGCACACGGTTCCTCCCTCCTCTTCGTCGAAGACATCTGCCAAGCGCTGCATTCCGCCCCAGTCCGAGCACAGCGGTCCTTGCCGCCTACGCCAGGTGTATTGGTAAATTGATAGCCTTGCGTTTTAATTTCAATTCTCGCTCTTGAAAAAGCGAAAACCTCTAGCTCAAAGACGTACCACAATCCCAAAAGCGCACGGGCAGTCCGGTGAGCTCAAAACCGGTACACAGCGGGCGGTGCTTCGGACACCGACGGAGACGAGCTGCCGAAAAGAAAAACCATCACATCTGTTATGTAGTATTATTAAATGATCTTTTATTGACGCAGTCAATGTAAACCCATGCACCTTGAGGCCACGCCGCGTCCGCTCATAACGGAAAATGACGGCTGTGATGATTCTCGCCGCCGGGACTAGGTTGGAGGACGGACAAAACAATCGAAAGGCGCCCATATAACGAAAGAACCAGTCAAGATTTTACAGTATCGTAGGATAAAGTGACGCTGGTTGCGAAAAATATGAGTCTGCAAGCAGCGCGGAAGCAGTGAAGTACAGATCCCGCCCAGACAGGAAGACACGCAGTGAAGGATGGAGAAGAAGACAATTTCAGGGAGAATCAACGGAATATAAATCCGAAATCATGCAAAAACAGCCAACAACCGTGAGCAGCATCTTCCACGTCGCCACTGCTAGCTAGCGGTACCTACTAGTCATCAAGCGTAATACGCGGCGGAGAGGAACCTCCGCCTACAGTGGGATGCCGGTTCCAAAAAGATTATATGAGATTACGGCGGACATCCCACACAGACGAATGGACACGTACACACATATATGCATGGCTCGCTGAACGTGTGTGTCTCAAAGGGGCACAACTACCAGAAGAAAGATTGTTGAGATGAAATGTGGTCAACTGTGGCGACATGCGTATGAACAGTCGTCTGCAATAACGTAGTGTGCGGCTGCTATGGCACATAGTGTTAACGGTCACGGCATTCATGTTCAGAAACGGCCTTTTTGGAGCTGCCTACGGAAAATGTGATGCTACTGTTGGCGCATATCTGCCATTACTCTCGTAACACGGTGTAGATATGCGCTCGTTTGACATCAGGCACGTCTTTGAGGTTAGGGCGTATGTATGGGTATCTCTACTGAAACAGACTTCTAGTAGTACATGTATGTGCATTGACGTGCAGCCATACTGCCACATATACTACTGTATAGAGTTTACCCTAGCACATATCGTACTTCAAGTCTCACTCTCGCATGTTGCAAGTCTACACATATTAATATCTGTCACTCTGCGTCCGAAATCGCGCACCCCAAACACACACACTCTGTGTTTGTGCTCCTGGGAATGTACACACCCAGAGCATGGGGTTTATCGTGCGAAATGCCTTCCTTCAGTACGTTGCTTCGCGCCTTCAAGGCTCTACACGTGTATATATCTAGGGCTATGTACCATGTTCAGTGGACACACACGTAGTTCCAAATGTTTGGGTATTTTTTTTGACTAGAGGGGGGCGCACTACCTGTTCACATACGTACCTGTATACACGTATATGTATACTTATAGTTACATGTGTGTATAGGCCTTTTCCAAAGTCGGTGAGTGCTGTATCTGTGCGCATGCAGCTACATACAATGCCAAGCCCTAAAAGATTCCGACTGTGATCCGTTGAGGGGAACCCCTTCTTTTTTTAAGGAAAGTTTTGAGTTTTCAAGACTTTTTAGCTCCAACCTCGGATCAAACACCGACTAGTGTTACGACAGCACTTGGGTTCTGCTTTGTTGCATGCGTGCGTCTATGTTCGAGAGAAGCGCAACGTGTGCTTCTCTTTGCACCAAGTGCGCGAATGTTGAACACCGGTACCGCAGCATCTGCACTGTAACATATACTGTACCCAGTGAATCTCAAAACATACTGACGCGGAATGCGGCGCAAGTGTCCCGCCGTGCAGGATTGTGTGCTGGAGCACGCATGAATTTCTGTGCTCCCAGCGTTGTCGTGATTAAAGCTATGTTGCTGTTCCTTTCCTTTATAGGTCGATTAATTGAAAAAATGGAAGGAATCGTGTGAGTGTGTACATCAAAAAGTAAACATACGATACATCGGCGACCTCACCCGTACATGAAGACGCGCGTGTTAGGAAGAAAGATTCTTGCACGGATGTGTACCTAGGATCCCCAGGAGATGTATGAGATGTGCGAATCAGTGGATGATTCAAATGCATACCAGAAGACCTACTGCGTGGATTTCATGTATGTATGCATTTTTAACGACTGCCCGCAGAAGAAATGGTAAGCGTCTCTCTATGCATGGACGAATCAGATAGATCTAACTGGCTAACAGATAGCCAAGTGGATGCGTATGGATGTTTGTGTGCAGAACGATATACTAGGCAATCACAAACATACCTACAGGGACGATCGTGAAAATCCAAGATGCCCAGTGTACGGATGAGCCGTCAGCGTGAAAGTATGGCCCCTGAAGAAAGCGATGTATAATTTCATGGTCAGGAGATCTGGCGTAATTGCGAGCAAAATATATAGCAGCGCATCGTTCCATTCGCGCCTGTTTGAATGACACAAAAGCTATTCTACCTGGCCGTACGCTCACGCGGAAGTGACAGACGCGAAGTGCACCCCAACACCGGTCTGATCTACGGTGCACCATCTATGAATAAATACATATATGTAGGTACACGGTGTATGGTCAAGTCACGTATACGCGTACCACTCGTGAGGAACGACCTAACGAACATGTTTCACTGAGGATGCGCACTGTGCAAATGAAGTCGGTGAATGACCTACCCACCCTCGGGGATGGCTCCACAGAATTATTCGCAAAGAGTGTATAAAGTAACCCTCCCATGTACATGCACAATCGCGCAGGTGTATACATGTGTATCTATCAATTTTTGCTTTCTGTTTCTCGCTGCATACGGAGGTAGACTGATGAATATAAAAACGGCTTCATGTCTCCCTCTCCTATGTAAAACAATATGGCAAGATGCACTTACACGCACACACCCGCATACCATACCACTCATCAGCTCCGTTATGCCAGGGAGGCGAGAAAGAAAACAAAGGGAGACTCCCGCCTGTGTACAGGGATATGGTTTTTCATTATCCCCTACGGCGGAGCTGGCGTTCTTTGTAGAGCTGTGTCGGTTTCACGGGAAAAAAAGGAATGGTTGATTTCAATCTTCCACGTGGCACTCGTCGTCCCAGAACTATTCTAGCTGGTATATACGGAGTCGAAAAGACGGTCTTAAGGAAGTACGCGCGCACACCTATGCGCGTGGAGCGCAATCTCCAAGGTAGATATACATTTTGGGATGATGGCGTACACATTTCCGCGCACAGACACATCGTGCATTCAATGCCTGAAGTCTCCGCCTTAGAATGCCAATATTGCGAGCTGTTTATGGTGCGTCGGTGGTAGTGACAGCACAAAAAAGGAGGCAACGGTTGCGTGTATTTATGGGCGGCAGCCGTCTTGAGAGTCTCATGAACGCCTTCAAAGACAATGACAATAAAACTGCTACAAGCATGCATCAACTGCGCCTTCTCAGCATCGCAGCTTCTGCGAGACGGCCCACTTTTTCTTTCCTTGCCGCTTCGCGTTAGCTCGTTAGAGGGTGTGCCTCGCCGTTCCCAGCGCAACGTCCAGAGCGTAGGATGTCTTTGAATGTGTGTGACGAGGAGTGATTCGCTTATCTTTTTCTGTTCCCTTTTTCTTATCCGTTAAGCACAAATTCGAGAAAAATCCCTCGTGTTCATCTTTTTCCTTCCTCGCCTGGAGGTTGACTGTACGCAGCCAATCGCATGCAACGAGTCCAGCGAAACGTGCCAGTCGGACAGTAATCGACAGTGATTCTTAGCTAAAGACCGTCATATATATACGAAAAAAAATCACAAACGCACGTTGGCGGATAAACAAATCGGCAAATTATATACGCTAGTTTCCACGTAATACATGTGTCCCTGGCCGGTAGTAGTACCTATACCTGTAATTTCTCTGTGTGCGCACGTCTCTGGGGTGGATGCGTGCACACTTCTTGCGTGGCCGTGTCTGTATTTAAACGGATCCACGCACGTCAACTCGTCCCCGTACAGCTGTCAGCTAGTTGTCTTAACTGGTTTTATGTGGAAGTCAGTAACCACTCTATCCATAAAGATATATATATATATCTATATATATTTAAAGTATATACGTAAAAAAAAGCCCGTTACTCTGTTCGCCGTGCATTATGTCTTAAGCGCTGTACTTAGGTTGGTTTTTTCATATGTGCTATAGGATTTCTACATGTAGAAGTGCGTATATTCTGATAGTTCAGATATCCGTCGCTGGACGGATATATTTGTATATGTTTCTATGTATATTTACGCATTCATGACGACCTGCAAAAACGAACTCTGGACAACTGTGAGTGTGTAAGCCTTGACATCCATGCAGTGCGCTGTGTATTTTAATCTCCCTTTCCTCTTTGCGTGAAAGAGCACCTGAGCATACATAACGTGCACTGTGATATTTCTTCTCTAGTGAAAACTCAGTTTCCATATCTCTTTGGAAAAGCTTTCATGAAGAATGTCATGCTGTCGCATATATATGAACAAGACATATGGGAAAGCGGTGGATCGGTCTTTCACTTCAAGTGCTACTCTTCTAGCCCAACCGACACTACCGTTTCTTCTCTCTCTCTCTCTCTCATATATATATATATATGCACACATGGTCTCTGTTTGTATGTAGCAGCAACAGGTTGCCTACTAGCATGTTCTGAGAGACGGTGTCTTTCAGTTTTCCAGCTACTTCTGCTGTTGCTGTCATGACTGCTGTTGCGGCTGCTCTTCCGCTGCCCTGCTGCTCGCTGGAGGCCCCTTTGTTTGTGGATATATAGCCTGTCTTCTCTGTTACTATTCTACTGAGTTCCCCACCTTCAGCTGCCGCCGTAGACAGCATCGCGTTCAAGTGACTCTTTATACGAAGTGTATGTGTCTTGAGTATCGCCATGCTGTCTTCGTCGAGACGAGCCGGACGTCCCTTCAGAGCCTGTTCCTGCGTAATTGAAAAAACGTAGAGCCTTCACACCACGTGTTGTCTAGTGTAAGCTCACCACAGTAACATCACCGCAGCAGTTGTCATCAACGTCCGTGTTTCTCAGGTGACAAGATGGTTCTGTTCTCTCAAAAGAGAGTCGGCCTATGTGCCCCACAAACTAGCCATAGTTCTTGCCTTTCTCTTTCTCTCGCTTTGAAAAGACAGATGCTTTACAACGACGCTACAGGCGAATGTGGAACTCTGCAGTAGTCTTTTATCCTTGAATCTGGAATGTTGAACTTGCACAAAAATGCTTTTTCCTTTTCTGCTTTCTTTTCTTCCGTTGTCTCCCACCTGTGCTTCCCTCCTCCCCACACGTCTCTGGCGGCTAAAAATTAATCTGCATAGTTTTCTGCTGCTGCCTGCATGCGTCATGTTTGATTTCATCTCTTCGCATGACTCTCCTTTTACGTACAAGGGTTTACACTCTCCAGTTCACTGGTGCTGCGCACGTATAACATTAGGATTAACAACAGCAACAGAGGCGAAAAGTCGCTGTCTCTGCACGCCAACTGCTAAGACTACGTGGTGCTGCAGCAGCAGCAGCCATTCCTGCGTCACTCTCCCGAAGCAGCAGCAATGACAAAAGTGGCTTCAGCCTCAGCAGTGGCGAAAGCTTAGACAGCTGCAACGGCGCCCACAGCCGCAGCAGCAGCAGCAGGAACAGCAGCAGCAGCAGTAGTCGACGATGTCCGCTTGGCCGTGGTCCATGTCTTGCAGCAAGAGCAGCAGCCAGGGTTGATGCATACAGGGCAGCAGCTGCAGAGTGCCAGACTCACGAGTAGGTTACAGCAGGAGACTCTGCAGCAATGGATACAGCAAAGGCAGCAGCGGTATCCCGTGGTGCAGAAGCAACAGGATCAACGGTTGTTGATACGGCCTCTGGTGCACCGCCGCATGCGGCTGGGTAGACGGATGCCAGTTGCAGCAGGTTCGGCACTGCCGTAGTGTCAGTTGATAAACAGCTGTGGCTGCATGCATGTGGCTCCCAAAGGAAGAGGAAGAGGCCTGCGGCATTCTGCGCATCGAAGAGAAGAGGGGAGACGAGAGAGGACGGTGTGGCGTCTTTGAATATGCGTATTCGAAAGGAAAAGAGATTCGCCTCCTGTCTACCTGAAATGGAGCGGGTGAGCAGCTGTAGACTATCAACACCAAGTATAGATCTACAGCTATTAATCAAGAACAACATTTTCCGTAGTCTCTATGGCGTGAGACGATCAAAGATTCAGGCATAGTTTCCCCTCTACCCTGCGTGCTCGCGTATGTCACTTATCAATGCCAAATCCAGCTGCAAAATGACAGCAGCTCGACGACGAAGTCGATGTCTCCATGCGAGCTACATTGCGTTTCTCCCCCTTCGTTATTGCCGCCCCATCGTACAAGTGATGCATGCGCGGCGACGAGGAGACAAATCCACTCATCTCCGTCCCCACTATATATCTACTTACCTATCTATCTGTCTATCTATCTACATATTTATCTATCTATATCTATATATATACATTTCCTCTCTCTCTCTTTTATGTACATATTCAGCTGAGATTGCTCTTTACAGGGATTTAGTTACTTCTCTAGTTGTTTGTATGTGTGCTGTGTCGCACTGTCGTAGTGGAGTTGCCGCGAGGCGGATGAAGTCACAACTGAGAAGTCTTTCTGGGAGAGCTGAGTCCTGCTGTTGTCGTGCCTGTGTCTTACTTGTTTGTGCACTTTTCTTCTCTCGGTTTGCTGCATGGCTTGTCACGTGCTCATCCTGGCGTTGTCTGTCTGAGGTGCTGCTGCTGTTTTCGTGCTGCAGGAGATTCTGCTGACGCGGCAGGATATAGCGCGTTTGGAGCTTCTTAAGAGAGCCTGTAGCTCCGAGTATAAGCCTCATCTGCTGAAGCAAGCCAGGCATTTTCTTGCGCAGCTACTCACAATTCGATACGAAAGACACTGCGGCATCAACGCTGACGTAGACCCCTGGCAGCAGACACAGGAGGACGAACAGGAAGCGCTGCTACAGCAGCAGCACCACACAGCAGCGCCGCAGCAGCAGGAGCGAAAATCAAAGGGGTAGGATCAGCAGGTGCAGCGAAGCAGGAGCAACAAAGTGAGCAGCAGCAGGGCGACAGCAGTAAAAGAGGCAAAAGGACAAACCGAAGACTGCATAATAACGGTAGCAGTCGGGAGAGATGAGCAAAGCAGCACCAGAACGATAAACTTCAGCCACAGCCAGCGAAGCACTGCGGCGCCAGTCATTACACAGAAACGATCCATTTGAAACAGCAGCGGCAGGCAGCAGTTAATGTAGCGTGGAGAGTGGTAGCAACAGCAGCAGCAAGCGCACTACCGAGAGTCGAGCGGAGGCAACAGCCAGCGAAGGAGAATCAGAAGACTAATAGGGCACCGACACAAAGCTGCAACAACGAGCACTGTAGCTGCTGCTGTAGTGGTTCTTGAACTTTTCACTGAAGAACAACAGAAAAGTCTGCAGCGAATGAGGACAACATTTAATATCCACGTATACACTTTTTCAAGAGTCTTATGCTTGAGATTTCATTAGTCTGGGGCTGCATCAACAGCTACAGCGTCAACAACAACAACCACGATATATATATATATATATATATATATATATAAATTGGGAGATGAGCAGATGCGGTTCACTCCACTTGCACGTAGAAATACCGTGTTGCGCTACTAGAAGAACAACCGGTAATAGGTAGGGACGTTTAAAAAACTTCTTCCCTTCCGTGTGACCTCCGGCACAGAGATGTACACAGAGACGCAGGTTTCTGTAGAATAGGATGGCTGAAACCCACAGACATGCGTCGAGGGGCAGAGAGGCGCGTGAGGGGTATTCTCAGCTGTCATAGTGGTTGACAAACTAGTGAAGAGCTTAGTGTGTTAAAGATATATATATATATATATATGTGCTATGTCTCGTGGCATAGGTGCGGCTTGCTTTTATTAAGACGCTCCTGAGAGCTTCTACGTAGCAATGCATTTTGCATCAGTATAGTTTGAAGTTTCCCCTCTATCGCTCTTCGACGGCGGATATGTATTATTTGCTATGCGAATCCACTTGGCCGTAGTGATGTGTACGTACAGGAGTTGCTATGGTCGCACGCGTTTCGTCGACATATGTTGATGGCGTAGTGTGTAGCTTCGAGCCACAAGTTCCAGTGTTTTTGGTAATGCTGTGTTTGCCAGAAGCTTAGGGTACTCTGCTGATAGTTCTATTCAGCCTGTATTGTGCAAGCGCTTGAAGAGGCATTGGCCAGAGTATTACAGAAGAGATGTCACCACGATGGCTTCAGAGTTGTCGCATAGAACTACGGAGTTTCGTCAACACCATCCCACTCTGGCGTTATCCTATCACTACTCAAAGAGATGTCTGTTTCGCAGATCAGACGTAAAGATGACAACCTGGAAAAATAATTTGCTTGCACTCATACTTCCCAGATACAGCAGCTGTGTGGCGGTGTTGGACGTTGATCTGTTTCAATTTGAAAATGTCCGTGTCATATGCACTTGTTCCGTTCAGCTACTTGTTTGTTGTTGGTGAAGTATTCTCTATTTATTGTTTGACACTGCGCAAACGCACGTCATCCCGAAAGTGCTTTACGTGTGTACATTAAAGACACATGGTCTTCTAGGGAGCTTCGTTGGTATCAGCGTCTATTAGAAGACACTTGGGCTTCTAGGAGATTCGTTGATATGAGCGTTCTAGATTGTACACACCATCACGGCATGCTTCTGACACAGAATATTTACGATCGTTGTGTTAAAGGAGTGCTATTCGTCCTCGCGTGCATTCCTGCTTCGGCTACTACTGAGAGTTGCGAACCAAGTGGGAGACACCTCCGTGAAATCAACGAATCAAGAGGACTTAGCAGCGTGATCAGAAACAGAAAAAGAATAGGCAGAGTTAAATGTGTATGCGGAAGAAAGTTCCTGCGGATATTCGCTTCTATGGCCGAATGTCGGTATACAGTCTGTTGTGTCCGTGACCGTGTACTTTTCTTGTCATTCATCTGCTACGGTAGTGCTACTGATTCGCAAACGCATCTGGCGCAAAAGTCTAGCGGCAACTCCGTGTCTTGCAGCATGAAGTGCACTTGCTGTTGTTTAGAAATCCCTGAGCGCATGTCTCGATGCAACTGTGTTGCCCGCTGCTGTCGCTAAATTCGACTGCTGCTTTCCCCAAACTGCTGTATCTACTACACGGCTGCATTTATAGAACAGTTTTCTCCAACAAGAAAACCGCTTCAAGAATAGTACACGTTAGGACCACTTCATATATATACATCGATATCTATATCTATATCTACATACATATATATATTCTACTGTATTCTGGGGATACAGACCAGCGTGCAGATGCGTGGGTGTGGAGTGCTATACTAGGGATGACACACGCATGGATTTAGTCGAAAAAAATTCAACAAACGCATGCAAAAAACACAGAAACAATTTCTGCACTCAAAATGGGTCTGGCAGATGGTTTGTCAACAGTAAAGTTCGCGGCTATCTCATTGCCCACGAACCCGGATAATGTAAACTCCACGTGTGTTTTTGAGATCTCAATACATGCGGTCGGAGACTGCGAAATAAAGTTGCTGGAAAGAGGTGACGTTCAATACATGTCTGGTCTAGTATGAAGTAAGCGCATATCAGACTATCGAAAATTTCTTCTTGTGAAAGCAAATCCTCTTCAACGTGTCTATTCAATTCACGGAAGATATGGATGTCATGCGAACTTGGCCTACGCACGAAGCCCTCGCAGGAATGCTATCCCAAGTATTTTGGCAATGGCGCCCTCTTCGTTTATTCACATTTCGTCTTCTCAGCGATGTTTCCACATTTCGTATCTCTTTGCCCATTCACTCGCTCCTTATCTCCTTAAACTTCCTTTCACCTGCATTCCGCAACGTGTATCTTGTGGCTCTCACTCGTTTGCAAGTGATTGTCGTTTCTTTTTCAGTCCGACGCGACCTCTTGACATTTCTCTAAATCCCTTCACTTCCACCGTCTCAAACGTTCGCATCTCGTCTCTCAGCCGTGATTTTCGTCCTCTCTGTGTATTTCTTTCTAGGCGCGCCTGCAAAGCCTTGCACACATAGTGTGCGCATTCCCCCAACAAACTGTGTACGAGGGTATATTCTTCTCTCTAACATGAAGAATATGAGTTTCTGCACGCTTGGCGACGGCGACAAAGCATTTCTCCACTATTTGTATATAAAGTTGGGGCTACCAGAGAGGTGTTGTGAAGAAAAAGAACTGCTGCAACATTTACAGCAGTACTAGTCGCCGGCGACTGTGGATAATGAGTGAACATTTGAAATCCAAACACCCGGCTCTCCATGGCGCACACGATTATTCAGGCTTTGTTGATTCTTCCACGCTAATTCATGCAGTAGCTGCTATATGCTGTTCCTGTGCCTCTTTGAAGCAGCTCTGGAGTTGCTACTTTTGTCTTCTGCAACACTAGTTACGGTTGCTTCCTCTGCGCAATCGTACCAACAGAAGGGGCGGCTACCATACAAGATGCTGCTCTTGCTGCCGTTGGTCTGATGACTAGAGGCCACTAAACGCTGCTAGGGAATTCCAATTACTGCTACAGGCGGCTAGAGAGTCCGCCACGCTTGCATCACGTAAGAAAAGATAATTAAATATGTATGTACGGACAAGAATGTATACTGAGGTGTACACACGAGTGAATCCTACGGCACATGCGTTGTGTACGGCTACAATTTTCGAGTTTGCGTTTCTGTTTTTCTTTTTCCTCTTTCAGTAAAGTCTTGTGCAGTAGCTTCATGTAGTGTCACCTGCTGCTGCTTCACCTGCTCGTCTGTCCATAGCATCGGCCGCATATGGTCGGTGCCTGCAGCGATTGTATGCGACCAAAGCAGCATCACGGTCAAACAATTTCATATGTACCAGGCAGGCTGCTAAATTAAGCAACAGCACGAGACAGAGGCAGCACCGGACTGGGGCCGCGCAGCTATAGCATTTGCAACACCTGTCATTCCTGACCAAAAAACTATAACAGCACTGCCAACTGCAACATAGAGCAGTCTGCCGAGGAACGCCCCAATACACATACTCAAATGAGAAGAAAGCCTTTCTCTACCTGTATCTTCTCTATGTATGTCGTATTCCTAGCAGCGAAACTACTCATTCTGTTTGCTGAGAAGAATAATTCACATCTACAATTAGCACTATACACCTCCGACTGCTACTACTCCTTCCCACGTGAGCTACAGCTGCTTTAATTCACTACATTCTCTCGTTGCACTCATTTCTATTAGTGGCACTGCTGCAGCCGGTCCTGGGGAAGCAGATGATGATGAAAAGCGTGTGTTGTTGCATGGCTCCTTAGTTTTTGCCGACTATTAATCTATCTGCGATTATATTACTACTCATCATCCCACTGTTATCAATACTATTTATCATAAGACTGTACTCAGCCGCACCAAGACCATTCATATGTACATATAATCTAGTATCAATGATGGCAGTACTTGCACTAAACAACGTCTACAACGTTTCACCACTAATGCAGCTGTTGCTTCCACGCAGTCTTTTTTGAACTGTACTGCTCCACCTCATCCCCTGTTGCCGTGAACATTTGCTAGTCATTCCAGTCTTTCTCTCTTTTGATACTACATTTGAGCCTCCTCCTGGTACTAGACAGATATCTCTCAATCTGTTTGGTTTTAAGCTTTGCAGAACATCACTTGGGATCAGGCCGACAGGCTCTGCGTACAAATGATAAGAAGTAGCGAGGGGTGGTGAGACCCTATTATCCATTACTCGTGACCAACAGATAGAAACTCAATTACAGCAGAGACACCCCATCTTTGCCTACGTGTCGCCAGAACTCTTCCCAGTGAGATCACTGTACATCTATTACTTTCTCAAGCCTCAGTCTCTTTCCTAGAAACGGCGGGCGCCTTTACTCCTCCAGCTAGCACCCCTGCAGCAACCTGCAGCATAAACCTATATACATATATATATGTATATATATATGTAATTCAAGGACTGCCAAATCTACATACAGAACAGTCTTAAAAGAGAGACAGAGTGAGCAGATAAAGAAAAAAATGGCTGATGTGTGTATCTTTTCCATATAAAAAAGAGATAAGTGCATGTGTATGACCACATAAATTGGTTCAATTTATAAATCACTGCACCGATACAAGTAGGACAGTTCTTCATTGTGCGTTATTGACCTTATATATATATATATATATATATATATATATAGTACAAACGTTTTGTAAGAAAAGACCTCTTGTATATGTCTCGTTCCGCATTGTCTAGCGTACAGAGAGAAGACTTTGAAAAAAGGTTTACCTGTTGTTGCTTCTATACTCGACACAAAATCATCATGTGGACTCCTAGCAACCGGAGACTCCCGGCAGCTGGACCAGAAGCTATTTTTTAAAATCGCCTGGAGTCAACTACACAGACAAAGACCACTACAGCAGATGTGGGTGAAGTACGGAACACATAGGAACACTCATATACATCAGAACTTATACTCAGGTAAGTGGTGTATACAGTGGAGATCCATTAAGTGACCCCAAAATCAGAGAGAGCTACATATGTTAATCTGCATACTTGCCACTGGGCAGAGCAATCAACTGCATTCCATAACTGCGGACAGAGAGAATGGGCCAAGACAGAAGGAATCAAAATGTGTTGCAAAGGCTTACATGAAAAAGTTATCTCCACTTACGTGATGCCTCTCCTACAGCAAAAAAGGAGTTAAGTGCAACTGAGAATTTAATTCTGGTTGTCACCCAACATATTCACTTACATGTATATAAATATACATATATGCTTAGCTATATCCATCATCATCTAGATGTATCTATCTATCTATCCACTACGTACGTATATATATATATATATATATATATATATATATAGATGTAGGCAGCTGGAGCCAAAGCCGTATATAAGACATATTTGCCTGTACGCTGTGAAGAAAACGAAAAATAGAATGTGTCTGCCTCCTTCACCATCTGTGCACCAACCCATCTCCGAATGCCTATACGCATCTACTTTGCATGCGTCCACAGGTATTTGTTGACTATCTCCACCCCTATATAGATATTTATACCTCTGCATATATACAAAAATGATACGTAAGAATGATTTCATGTCACCGGTGGACTTGACGCAGACGCCGAGACAGCGTGTACAGGAATTCAATAAGCTTCTCTGTATTTTCTCTCTGCGTAAGTGCAGCTACTGTGTGCTCCTCACAGGGTATCGGTTGATATGTATAGACGCGTCGCAAAGGACTCACCATCCGCAGTACGGGACTAACACCAGGGTTGTATAAATTTCTTCCAGGGCTTCTCGGCACTCAGTGCTGCATGCATCTCATCCGCGGAAAATACATCTTTACATAAGAGATTCTGTGACACTGTCGCACACGTACTCAGGTGAAGAGCAATACATGCGTTCCAGGATGGATGCTACACTTCTTCTTTGCAGATTCTCTTCCCACGAGGTACGCAACGTGCAGCAACAAAGGACGCCCCTGCGGCAGAGGTATAAATCATCCCTTTACTCCCTGCTGCGCGGGTATGAGAGGGTTATTACAACGTTGGTGGGAGTAGGACATGCTAAATACACATGCAACTGCACAAAACACAGCAGCACAGCGCATGTAGAAGTATATATATATATTTTATACTTATATAGAGAGAGATAAATATATATAGTTTTATGAAGACAGATACGGGAAGACATGTACATATGCCCGTAGGTACTGAGAATGGACTACGTGCACATGCACATGTATATTAGGAAGTTTAGGTTATATATGTGTATCTACAAATAAGCATACTGCATCTAGAGCGTATACAGCTAGAGTTAAATATAGAGACAGATATACAGATCTAGACATACAAACAAGTATATGTATATATATGGAATACAGATCCTCCGATCACGTTTCTAGTTACCGCTTGCTTGCGTCGCTTCTTCAGCAGGTTTCGGAAGAAATCGTCGCGTATATGTATGCATCTCACATATACCAGCCTTAGCCATACAGATGTACGTATAATATTGCGTGAGTATCGATGCAGAAAGATAAATATAAAATATATAAATATATATATTTATATATATGTATGTATTAGCGTTTCCTGGACGTACATGATCGACGTAGGATACACCTCTATGTGTGTCTTGTCTACATGCGCAACAGTTGTGAGTACGTATTGTTGTAGAAGTATGCCGCCCTCCACAGACACTGGAGAAACGTACTTCTATATATATCTATACAGATGTATATATCAAGAGAGAGAAAGCCTACCTGCATATAATAGATATATACATATATATATAGAAAGCCTACCTGATCTACATATTTATATCTACATATACATAGAGATAGGCTGAGATGCATACCTCTATATCTGTATCTGAAAGAGAGAAAGAGAGAGAATAAAAGCTATGTCTCTCTACAATGCACACTGAAATGTTACGCATAAATGAAGGTATGCCAGTCTATGGGCACATGTGGTAGAGTTACATCACCCTCTCCCTCCCTCTCTTTCCTTACACATCAGATGCATGCGTCGGCTCCTACAAATACATATCCACCAAAAACATATATGCGTATATATGTATATATATATATACAGAGAGAGAGAGAGAGAGAGAATGAATATGTATACACATAGATAAAGAGAATAATGCATACCTAGTATATATATATATCTAGAAAAAATGAGAATGTATGTGCTTTCAGATGAAAACCTTCGAGTATTGTCTTTGAGAGAAAGTGAACCTGAGGTTGGCCGTACGTGCAGCCCTGCTGCTGTGAGCTTTAATGTGTCTGCCCGCTCCCCAGTGTAGAGGGCCGACAGAGGCGGTGTGCCTGCAGCAGCGGCAGTGCAGCAACAAGAGGATGGTCAATGAAGCAGGTGCGCACAGCCCCCCATTCCCACTGAGTCGTTTTGTTCCATAGCGCTCCCGCAGGCACTTCCAAAGCAGCAGCAGCACTGCCCACATAACAGACGCCTCTGCTGTCGTCACGTCTGCTATCACTTTCTCTAAAGCAGCAGCACAGCCACATGAGGGAGAACTTCAGCCGCGAGAGGAAACGCAGAAGATCGAGATACAGAGGCATCAGCGATACATGGCTGTAGCGCCAGTGATAGAGGACACAGCAGCAACAGCAGCAGCATGCCAAAGAGGGGGAAGCCTTAAGAGCATTTGACGATGATAGCCAAGACAAATAATAAACAAGAGAAAGAAAGAATATGCAGCAGCAACGCAGGAAGCGCTGACAGTCACAATGTCATATACACAGAAGATACAGTAAGCACTGCAAGGAAACCACAGCATGAAGTTTAAAGAAGAGAGTCCACGATTCTTAGAGACTCTGTCTCTTTTCCCTTGCAACGAGGCACCATCACGATAAGCATGCAGGTACCGCAGGTACCGCATGTAAGTTGCATATATACATATATATATATATATATATTTATTTGGAGAGAGAGTGAGAAATAGACACACAGAGAGATAGACGGTGGGAGAGGGATATATATATATATAGGGTTTGAAGGTAGGAAGGACGAGGTGTGTAGTAGGGCATGTAGTGGCTTTTGTATGTGGAGACCCGAAGCAAACGCGCGCCGCCTGGAGATCTCATGTTTTCGTCTCTGCTCTCTCTACATGTGCAATACACGTATATATATATATATATATACATATGTATCTATCTATTTATATGCATACGACACCTGTACATGTATATGGTAAAAATCTTTGAAGAATGGTTTCATATAGAGAGGTGCGAGAGGCGGTGTGAAAGAAGAAGAAGAAGCAATGAGAAAGAAAAGAAGCTGCAAATAGAAGGCGTACTGTTGCGTTTCATTGCATGTAGCAGATATGTGCCAGTGTTTCGAGATTTCGAGCATGGGAACCCACGTGTCGTACGGCCAAGTGCCTGAGAAAAAGCAGTTAAATGGTTTTACGAAGAAGAGCAGGCGATGCTGCTAAAAGCGAAGGACATTTCATAGAATAATGAGACTGCAGAGGCGAACGTGCTCAGCAGCATTGTGGACAGGGAGGTTGTCTCTTCTTTTCAGGGGCCTCAACTAGGGTGTCTACATACATGAAAAGGAAGTATTTGTCTACATTTTGGAGGACACTGCAAAGTAAAAGGTGCCTTTCTTCAGACGATCTTTCTCCACAAAGGAAAACCAAAATAACAGAAAAACAGTGAGTCTACTTGCCTTGTGGTGTCTACTTACCTCAACGTCTACTTAGCCTGGCGTCTACTTATCATCATATTTACATCAGTTTCGTTCCGAGTACGCCTTTCTTCTACAAGCCTGTATTTGTTTATACTTGTGCATTTGTACGAGTGAAAGCGTATATGTATGCGTAAAACATCCAACTGAAAGACATCTTTCGCTGTCTCTCGATAACGACACTACACATGTCATTACTATATATATGTATATATATATATGTATACGCATATACACCTATTCTTGTAAAGTAGCTGCTCCATAGTCGACTCTATCCTTCGGTTTCCCAATGCGAGATAGAAAGAAAAAATAACATATATATATATATATATATATGTACAGATAGATAGAGATAGATAGATAGAGACAGATAGATAGACAGATAGATGTGTGTATAGAGGTGTATATACTGACGTCGATGTTTAGATAGACCTACAGGGAAACTTGAATGTTTTTTTTCGTGCTATATAGGCAGTAATGTCCTACCCCGGCGTATATACAGAGAAATAATGATTCTGCAGTGGTTGATTTATAATATTATTGACTGCCGTGCATACATACACAGAGACACACGATCATCTAGTACTCCGCACGATTTAGCAGAGCGTTAAAGACGTAAACATTCAGATACGCAAACGCATCTACACAAATGTGCATGTCTTGTAGTCTGCTCTCTGTTCTCATATCAACATATACATTAGAGAGAGAGGGGAGAGGAGGAGGGAGACAAAGAGGGAGATAATAGCCCCATAAAACACCTACATATAGGTGTCTTTTTTTTTTCTATCTCGCATTTAACCTGTTAAATGAAGTGTAGAGACAGTTGCAAATGACTATCGCTGTAGGAGACTCAGGAGTTTATAGAAGCGGCGCTCTTCCGCGCTCCACCGGCCATGGTTGCTTCTCAGGCCTCTGTGCGCCTGGTGGATTTATATCGACATGCGTCAGCGTTATAGAGATGATGATAGCTGCATCCACAAACATCTATATTTGAAATGAAATTTCGTCTTTCTCTTCTTTCTCGACCTTTCTCTGACGCTCAGCCTTGAACGCCCGATAAGACGTTTCAGTTTGACATTTCTCTCTTCGTGCTCTTACTTACGTCTGAAGCACCTCCACGATCCCAGATCGTCTCTCTATCTCTATCTCTCTCTTCTCTCTCTCTCTAGATATGCAGATTAGATCGAGTTTCTCTCTCTGTCTCTGCGTCTCTTTCTCTCTATATACAGGGCGTCTCTTTCTTTCTCTTTCTCTCTATACATAATACGTCTGTTTCTTTCTCTCTGTCTTTTTCTATATATACATGCGTGACTGAGGAAAAAGAAGCATTCTGTCTTCGTTTTGCAGTAGTTGAAATCGCGTAGAGAGTTTCTCTAGGGCACCACTTCATCCATCCCCCCAGTCTAAGAGAGAAAGTAAACTGCCCTTCCATATGTATATACATAGACGCTCTTGGTTGAGGCATGTGGAGACACTTTGGTGATGCAGCCAGTCCGTCTCTCAGTACATCGAATGTATGCACGTCGTTAAAAAGGCGAGGATGATGAAGATGCATGGCTGTCTGTTTCGCTGGTGAAAACAGGATTTGCTTGCCCAAGACGAAGTGCAGAGCTTCGGCAGGAAGGTGATGTTTCTCGAACAGCACCTGGAGGACCCACTGCTTCCAGACCTCGTAGACGGTAGCTCCAACAGACTCTGCTGTCATCTCTGCATTCCAGCCGGCCATTGTATTGTACAGCCTGTCAAAAGCATTGCAGGCACTGCGAACCATCTATGACGTTCCTTCTTCGACGCAGAGAGCAGCATAATACGTACCTGCAGAGAACTCGAGATACTTTGTAAAGAACGTGGTTTCAGCCCTCTCTACGAAGCACAGGGACATTACGTACATGATGTGGCTGCGGTCATAGACGTTTAGATGCCTTCTGAAGATGCTGTAGGAGTCAAGAAAAGACTAGGATAGACACTTGCGGGAAAGGGTAGACTTTCTACATATGCATGCATATATATATATATGTATATATATAAAGTATACTTCTGTTAAAACAGCCTTCAAAGGGTGCCTGCGCGCTGCTGCAGCAGACGCGAGCAGGCAGCAACAGCGGCAGGAGAGCTCTGGATGCAAGAGAGAAAAGGAGGATGACGCCTGAGAAGCAGCAGCTCGGGGTTCGAGAAAGCAGCAGCAGCATCGCCTCCTATTTGCAGCAGTAATCGACAAACAGCAGCAATAAGCTAACCAGCAGGCAGCGCGAGGACGGTGGCACAGCGACAGCAGCGGCACCGGACAGCAACACAGCAACAGCAGCAGCATAGTGACAGCAACAACGCAGCAACAGCAGCAGCACAATGACAGCAAAGCAACACAGCAAACAGCAGCAGCACAGTGACAGCAGCAGCATAGCAACAGCGGCAGCACAATGACAGCAGCAACGCACACAGCGACAGCAACAGCGCAGCAGCAACAGCACAGCAACAGCAGCAGCACAAGACACAGTGGAAGAAGAGTGTCACCAGGAATTGGTGTTTGAGAAGTAGACGTATGCGGATCAGAGAAAGCTTCGAGCAGTCACTATCAAATAAAAGCCCCGCAGACGCAAAGATCGAGGGCTCTGCGCTGTTGCGGCAGCAGCAGGAAGGCAGGGCTGCTTACAATAGCGCAGATGGTCAGCAACAGCAACAGAACATCCAGCAGTCCAACAGTAGCGGCAATGACAGCAGATCACGTGCACCAGCAGAACCGCAGCAGCGAAAAGGAGCAGAGAAAGAGCAAAATACAACCACGCATGGTAAGTTAGAGTAAGTGCAGTCACCAGGTGCCGTCAGCCTCAGAGAGACCTTCTTCATTACAGATTGCTCGGATGCTGGCGCTGGGCTGCGCCTCGTCTGCCTGCTGCTGCCCTGCTGCGTCTGGCTGCTGCTGCCCTGCTACATCTGGATGCTGCCCTGCTGCAGCTGTTCTCTCAGGCTTGAAGGCGAAGAGAATTGTCTGCAGCACGAAGTCCCTGAATTCGCGCCCGTCGATGTTCTGCACATCGTTCTGGAGCAGCAGGAAACACACACACAGCTTCACTTGGACATATCACACAACCAAAGCGTGCATCTTTCCCTTTACATCGGTATTTAAATGCCTATGCCTACACATATATATATATATATACGTATATATAAGGGGACATAGGTATATAGATATATATTTGTATAAGAGTGATGTACAAGTGCTTCGAGGGGCACGCCAAACATGCGGAGCCCAACGGAAATATGTTCGCTAGTAGAGTGTGGCTGATTGTATATGTGTAATGCCTGTATATACACATGTATATATATATATATATATGCAGAAGATATGGGGAGGATGGGATACGCATGGACAGGGATGTATGTTTCATTGCGAAAAGCAGAGTCAAGTTTGGGGCTTCGGATAAGGCGCAGACCTACACGCTTAGCCGCCTCGTTGTATCACTGTATCAAACATACATGCTGGTAAACCTATATATTCCCCTACGTACAGACTCTGCATGCATATAGATACGTAGACGTATATTCACATATTTACATATATATATATATACAAAGAGAGAGAGAATGTATCTTATATACTTCGTAAATGTTTATATTGTGGTGTGTTTTTCAGTGATTTTCAAAAAACACTCCTGCATGCGTTTTGCTGCTACGTCTGTCTCTGCACTGATTATTCATTATTGTACTGCTGCTAACATAGAGAGATGCACGTGTATACAGACCAGTGAATATATAGAGACAGGGCAATATGCACATACATCTATATTGGATATACAGAGATGTGTGCGTCTCATCGAAGAGAGAGAGGCAGATGTATATGTCCACTCTAGGTCTACCTGCATGTGGATCATATCCTCCACAGTGACCTTCTTCTTCGTGATCTCCAGCAGCAGCTCCGTCACCCTGCGCTGGCGGTAACTGAACAAAACAGGGGCGCGTGCAGAGCCTGCAGCAGAAGTCTACGCCTCTACAATAAGGACTGTTCTTCTGTAGACTTCTGTACCTGCACCCACTATATGTTCCTGCACGCTGATATCGAAGATTACCTTATGCTCGTTCCCTGTCTTTCTCTCATCTATATATTTCTGCACACTGCTCCAAATATACACACACATATGCAGATCTACTTTGCAATGTATCTATCTATCTATATCTCTGTATCTGATCACGGTAATTATCTGTATATGTAATAGCTATCTCTCTATGTAACTATCTACATATCTATTTATCTATGTATCTGTCTAGATATCTGTGTATCTATGTATCTACGAATCTCTTTCTTTCCCTATGTATGGCACTATCTATCTACGTTCATTCTACGTAGCTACATAGTAACTATTTATATATATATATATATGTGTTTGTATTTGTTTCTATATGGCCATCTATGTACCTACGTATATAACTGTCTGTGTGTGTGTCTCCCTACCTACTAGCCGTCTACATATCTCTTGATGCATCTCTCTCTATATACATATATATATATATATATATATATATATATGCACACATGGCAGGGAATGCAGAAGAATCATTGAAGTGTATTTTTTTGTTTTCTTGAGGCTTGGAGGCTTTTTCTTCAACGACACATACATCAACATTTATATTTTTTGAATGTACATCTCTGCGTCTGCCCTCTACACGTATGGCTTGAGGTTGTTCCCAGACAACCGTGGCGTAGATCAATTCAAAGCTTTCATTAATGACAATGAGATGCCTGCTTTACCCCACGCGGCCTCCTGCAGTCCGACTCTCTGCAGGCGCTCTGCTCTCTCTTTGAAGCCACCTTGCATGCATTCTTCTTTGTTCCTCGATATCAGTACGCCAAGCAGCAGCAGCAGCAGAAACGATCTACACAAATGCGATAGCTCTGAAGAGAGGCGGTGGGTAGGAGGTACACAGACGTAGAAATGTTCCTAGTTCGACAAATATACATGTGTATATATATATATATATATATATGAAGATATACATATATGCATAGGTCTGAATATATGCATGTATTATATATATACATGTATGTTCTTCGAACTGTGAAAATGCTGCTTTCGGGAGACTGTGTAGAGAGAAGGGTGGGAGTGGTTCATCTATGTCAATAGTGCGATGGCATTGGGATAGGGCTTCAGTGATCTGCTAAGCCTGCTTCGTTTACTTCTGCGGTTGGCCCTTCATATGGCTGCTGCTGTGTGTCCTACGGCCCTTGAATCAGATCTCTTCCTTTCCCTGCTGCTGGTGCAAGCCGCATGGCGGCGTCCACGTCTTCTTCTGGCTGTGTTTAAGCTGCTTCGCTGCCCCAACTCTGCGACCGTCACGTTGCCAAGGATAATGCATCCGGCAATGCCTGGTGTTGATTGCCCTGCTGCTGCTACGACCCCATACGATCTGCGGTGCTTCTGTTGCTGCTGCTGCAACCCACACTGTCTGCGTTGCAGCGGCTGCTGCTGCTGCTGTGACGACCCCAGACTATGTCCGTTGCGTGTGCGTTGCTGCTGCTACAACCCCACACTATCAACGTGGCTGCTGTCGCGTCCTGCCTCGTCTTCGTTTTGCGGCTATACGCAGTCCCTGTGTCTGCTGCTGGCTGTTTCTGTCCTCTTTGTTGCTGCTGTTCTCTCTCTCTCTTTCCACTGCCCTCTGCGTCTTCTCTGTCGCTCTTTCTTCCAATTTTCTTCGCAGCAGCACACCTGTTTGTTTTTACCGACATCAAACGAATCATATAGAGGCCCTGAGGTCTTGAGCGAGTTTGCTGTTGGACATCCCAAAAAGCCTCTCTTTGGATTGACCGCATGTGGCATCTTCGCTTGAGGCAGCACTCCTTCAGAACAATGCACGCAGCCAGCCCACGTCCATCTTCCTTATTATCTTCAATTTCAGACATACGTGAGATCCAAAACACGAAGAGACGAAACAGGTCCACTAAACGACAGAAAGCGAGACACACGTGCTGCAACAGCAAGGAAGACGGAAACGCCTGCATCAGAAGAAAGAAGAAGTGGAGCTCTCACTCCTGAGAGGCAGAAAAGGAGATTTGAATTGTATATCATATCTTGTGTAGGAGAAGCGAATCAAATATATTTCATTTTGCATGCATGCAACGTGGGCAAGAAGTCTTTTCTGTTTAAAGAGAATAGACCAGCAAAAACGAAGGACATGTGCGCAGCGTGTCTTCAATATACAGATATATTTATATATGTATGTAGAGAAGAATATATATTCAAAATGCATGCAGATGGATCTGGCATGCGGCAATGGGAAACTTCAATGATACAGCGCCTCAGCAGCAGGGGATTCGACTGCAAAACAGGAGATACAAGCGCAGCCCTCCCTATGCAACACGCTGCTCAAGACGATATACACTCTGAAGCAAACAGCAGCTACGAGATGATAGCTGCAGCAAGACCCAGGAGCAGCACCAGCGTTAACAGCAACAGCGATAACAGCAACAGCGGTAGTCGCAGCAGCAGAGACAGCAGCAGACGCAGAAACAGCAGCAGCATCAGCGATAGTAGCAGCAACAGCGATAGTAGCAGCAACAGACAGAGGAGCAGCAATAGTGACAGTAGTAGCCACAGGCACAAGAGCAGCAACATCGATAGTACCAGCAACAGCGATAGTAAAAGCAACAGCGTGAGTAAGTGTAGAGCATAGACAAAGAGCAGCAGCAAAGACAGCAGCAGCAATAGACACAGGGGGCAACAACAGCGACAGTAGCGGGAACCAGCAGCAGTAGCAGCGACAGCGATAGTAGCAGCTGAAGCTGGAGGACAGGTGCCGCTCGATTTCCAGAAGGGGACAGCAGATACAGCAGAGAGAGAGAAGAGATACAGGAGAAGCAGCAGTGTCAGCAGGGCGATGCAAGTATGACCTGCACCGAGCAGCACAGTTACAACTGCTGCAGCACGAGAGACAGCAGCTGCGAACAACCGACACCGCGTGTCTCTTCCAAGACCCTCGTGTCTACTCTTACGAGAAGAAGCAGCAGCGTTTGCTAACTAGATCCCTGAGAGGAGCGAGAACTGCTGCAGCAGGTGCGGTCGACAGCAGCAGCGGGCACTATCATGCAGCATGAGCAGCAGTGCATGTATGAGATGTACCAGCGGCAGCAGCAGCAGAGAAGGGGAAGTTACATAGGATTGCAGCTTCATCTCTTGCATAAGCAGTAGCAACTATTGGCAGTTTTCAAACAGACGCACACGACTTCACTTCGAACAAGGACCGCAGTTTAAAACACAGCTCCGTTAAGGAAGAAGAAGACGAGGAGCAGCACCATCAAGAGCAGCAGCATAATAAAAGAGCCGCAGCATCATGAAGAGCAACAACGTCAAGGGAAGGAGCTCGCGAAGAGCAGCAGCATCGTGAAAAGCAGCAGCACCATGAAGAGCAGCAGCATCATGAAGAGCAGCAGCACCATCAAGAGTAGCAGCAGCAGAACAAGCGCGACACACCCCGAATCTAAATGTGTATCTGCATATGAAGACATACGTTCCAGTCTGCTGCTGAGGATGATCCATCACGGAACATATACTTCCTTGAGGAAGACGGCCGTATAGGAATTGAACCTCAAGCGTTCCGCCAATATCTCCTGCAACTGTCGCCCAGACGGTCGTTAGTCCCAGCTGCTGATTCAACGCTGCCTACCGCAGAGACGAGGGTAAAAGGCCAGCAGCAAACTTTCTTGTGCATGCACTTCGACCAGAGGAGAAATCCGCGAGAGAAAAGTGAAAGTATTCATTCATCAGTGTAGATACGAGAAAGATGCTGCTTCTCTCTCTTTAGCGCCTAGTCTGCGTCTTCACAGGTAAACACATTTAAATATATCTGTTCAAGGAATACGTAGACGTATTATACGTAGCCATTACTTCAGCTGGGACTGATTTCATATATATATGTATGTACAGATACATAGGGAGAATGATACATATATATATATATATGTAAACGCATTTAAAGAGAGAGAAGCGCTTAGCTGACAGTGTATGGAGAGATAGACTTACGGTGAAAAGAGATGTTAGACGTTGTTGTGCGAGACGCATGTATGCAGAGAGAGCGCGGCAGGATTGCTTAGAGAGAAGAGACTGTTGAAGTGGGAAAAAGTGTAGCTGACGGGAAGAGAAGAAGAAGCATGTCCAATCTCAACACCAGTAGACATGCTTTGTTTATCAGGCGGGACTTACTGCAGCAAGAAAGTCTTCCCATGTCTTTGCCTTTTGCTACTGCATCGAAGGATTCGGAGACGAGAGGCGCACGCTGCAAAGCAGCACCCCACACGACAATCTCTACTGCATGATGAGACAGCCTGTGTCTGCACCTCTTCGCTATCCATACGCAGCCATTCATGTGGCACTTTTCTTTCTGCTGGAAAGATGAGACCCACAAGAATCTCTTTCTCGACTACCTGGTGGACGGATATCTACACGTGCCTATGTGGTTATTAAAGGAGCGCCACTGATGTGCGTAAGGATACACTCATTGACTTGTTATCTGAGAGTGAATTGAATTAG
>JAEOAE010004408.1:0-10256 GCA_036365155.1 Meriones psammophilus | reverse complement strand
GCTGCTGTTGCTGCTTGAGGTGCTGCTGCTGCTGCTTGAGACACCGCTGTTGCTGCATTGATCCCGCTGCCGCTGCTACTGTTTGAGACGTTGCTGTTGCTGTTTGAGATGCTGCTCCTGCTGCCGCTTGGGATCCCGCTGCTGCTGCTGCTGCTTGAAAAGGTGGTGCTGCCACTGCTGCGTGAGACGCCGCTGTTGCTGCGTGCAATCCCGCTGTTGCTGCTGAGACGTTGCTGTTGCTGCTTGAGATGCTGCTGCTGCTGCCGGGCATCCTGCCGCTGCTGCTTGAAAGGCTGCGCCGCCGCTGCTGCGTGAAACGCCGTTGTTGCTGCGAGATCCTGCTGCTGCTGCTTGAGGCGTTGCTGCTGCTGGAGATGCTGCTGCTGGAGATGCTGCTGCTGGAGATGCTGCTGCTGAGATGCTGCTGCTGCTGTGCTTGGGATCCCGCTGCTGCTGCGGCTTGAAACGCTGCCGCGCTGCTTGAGAGGCTGCTTGGATCCCGCTGCTGCTGCTTGAAAACGCTGCTGCTGCCGCTTGAGGTGTTGCTGCTTTTGATGCTGCTGCTTGAGGTGCAGTTAGATGTTTGAAGAGCTGCTGTTGCAGGGTGTCTCTCTGGCCTCTGTATCTTTCTCTATTTCGAGGCGCCTCAGGCGCATGTCTGTACTATATATGTCCATCTATCTACGGGCTTCACTGTATCATGTATAAGGAGAGATTAGTGGGTTTTCCATTGTGAACAGTCCGGTGTATATACACCGCATGTTTGGCTTGTGTGTGGCGAGAGACGCTGCTGCGGCCATGGCCAGAGGTGTTTTCAGTGGAAAAGATGATCGTCCACATACACACACACACATGCTATACATACACAAGAGACATATGTACACATATAGGTCTATTTATACATTCTTATTTGAATATGTATAGATAATTAAAGATATGAGACGTATATATGTAAACATAGACGCTTTGCGTGTGTCAGTGCCTGCATTGATCGATTTTCGCACGGCCGCAGAATTGCCCTGGTAGGAGGTGAAGATGAAGCGTTCAGTTTGTCCCGAAGAAGAGATTGTTTATATGTATAAAGTGAAGACACAGCATTTTTTCTGTACTGCATCGTTATATGCTTCCATATCCATATATGCATACAAATATATATATATATGTATTACGTTTTTCGGGGCTCTGAGTTTGTATGGTGTATAAAAAGTGATAAATATATCAATTTTGATATCCTTCAGTTTTTTCGTAAAGTATTCCTTTTCGCTATGCTTCCTCTCGTCTTCGTCCGTAGAATGATGAAAGGGAGTTGATAGGCGCCACTGCACCTCCACACGTAGAGGAAGCAAAAAGAAGAAGAGAAAGAGAAAGTTGCAGAAAGGCTTTCCTTCGAGAGGGATATTCCATGTATCAAGACAGCCGAGCGTGCACCTCCCTGTTGTCTTATATATGTCTCTTTATATGTCTTCAGTATCCATGTAGAAATATTAGTCGTTTCTTCCTTCTTCATATATATATATATATATATATATATATATATCGTCTCTCTTTTCTTTGTATATATATATATATATATATTGTATCTTCTTTATATGTACATATATATATATCCTCTCTTCTTTATATATATATATATATATATATATATATATATGTATTTATCTTTTTATATATATGTATAACCAGACGTACATGTGTGGTTGGCACGTGCAGAGAGAAGGTCTTGTTATAGGAAGGTTTGTGGACTTGCTGAAATTTCCTAGAGAGACCTTCAGAGGGGTGCACTTGATTTCTCTGCCTCTCTGTTGATATCCACAGAGAGAGTGGAACCTGAGTGCACGCCAGTGCATGGGTTTATATGTATGTGTCTCTGGCGATGCAGAACTGGCTCAGCACAAGGAAGTGTTAATAGAGAAGGAGGAATATATTGCTAATTTGGAACAGAAATCATCAATTACGTGGAGACCCTGTTGAACTAAAAGAAACGATTCAGCGCATCGACCTCATGTATCTACACGTCGATACGCTCGTCCAGGCCCCGCCGGTGAGACAGACCTTCTTCCCACGCTACAGAAAAGTATACACATGTATGCATGTATATTCAACTTTTATATGTTCCGTCTTTGAGCTTATATATATGTATATGTATGCGGTTTTAATATCTGTTTTCATCCTATACATATATATATATATATATATATATATGTGCTTTTCTGTGCCTGCTCTGAGCGTGTATATATGTATATATATATATATATATATGGGAGAGAGAGGGAAGTGTGTGGTTCCGCAGGTCTCTGGTAGTGGTAGGGAGGAAGAGAGGAAGAGACAGGTGGCATTTCTCTTGCGCTGTCTTCCTTTTTTTTTTATTACTGTGTGTGCATGTGAGGTTTGCAGGACAGATAGGTTGTTTGACTAGAGGCGAAAGAGGGCGTATCTCCCCACAGTGCAGTCCTCTTCTGTTTCTGTCTTTCTCTTTGATACCAACAACGTAGAGAGCTGTGGTGCCGCTGCAGCCCACCGACAGTTGTAAAAAAAAAAAAAAAAGTGGACAGGCGGAGAGGATGTCAGCAGTGAAGTGCCACTGGTGGGGAGGCGAAGAGGGCTATGGTGGTGATGGTGGTGATGAGCGGTTTTCCTGGTGGATGAGGCGTCTGCCGTAAGAGGGCAGCAGGGTGCCAGTGGTAGTGGTGGTGGTGGTGCTGGCGGTACGCAGTGTTGGCTGGTGAGGTGGTGGGGCTGGCCTGGTGGGTGATGGGGCGGGCAAGGTGGTGGGTGGCGGGGGGATGGCAAGGTGGTGGTGACGGGGGGATGGCAAGGTGGTGGTGGGTGGTGGGGAGGCTGGGCATGGTGGTGGTGGAGGGTTGTTGTCAGGGGTGGTAGTTGGGGAGAGTTGTCGTGCGGATTATGCCGGTGGGGGTGTGCTGGCATGGTGGTGATGGTGGGGCTGTGGGGCTGATGTGCCGGTTGGGTGACGGTGATGATCAGCGGCTCTGTGGCAGTGAGGATGATGAGAAGAAGAGCTGTTGATCCTGCTGACCACAGTGGAGAGAGAGAAATACTTCTTGATAGTGGGGATGTAGGTGATGGGGGGTTGGTGGGGGTGATAGTCATCCAAAGGTCTTTTTGAGGGTGGAGCTCGGTTCCTCCCTCCAAGACAGAAGGCTTTGTTCTGTAGAAGGACACTTTTGCGTGTGGGTAATAGATTCTCTCATTGACGTAGCAGCAGCAAGGGAAAAGATATGCAGATGATATAGTAGCGGTAGCAGTAGCAAAGGAAGAGATAGGCAGTTGATAAAGCAGCAGCAGTATGAAGGAAGAGATATACAGTTGCCTTGAAAATGCAAGACCCTTTTTTCGACGGATGATTTGCTGCCGCGGGATTGGGGTCATAGACTCCTGTTGATAAGTCGGATTGAAAGAATCATATTGAAGAGTATCTTTTGAAGAACGAAGAAGCACCAGAAGAAGAAAGAAAGAGTGAAGCGATGTTTCAACTCCTCCTGAGGGGATGAGAAGAAGGAGGCGAGGACAGTGTTCGATAGGTGGGTGAAAGAAAAGCACCTCCCTCCAGTAGAGAAATTCCTGTCATCAGAGAAAGGAAGAAGAAGGGAAGTGTATGGGAAAGAGAAGAAGAAGAGACATAACGGAAGAGGTCCCGTATTATCAGAGAAAGAGGAAGAAGAAGAAGAGGCATTTGCTGGAGAGACACAGGGAGACAGAGACGGTGGAACCAGAAGAGGAAGTGTCAATTGCGTCCGTTTATGGAGTTACTGACCGACGCAAGGCTCTCCGCACGACGAATAAGAGAAGAAGCAGGATAGGTGCCTACCTGCAAAACGTTTCATCCGGGATGACATGATTGGACAGGGAGACAGCAACCGCCTTCTGAGATATCTGACGGACCTGCTGCTGCTGGTGCTGTGACTTGTATCGCTGCTGTATGTCAGGCCTCGTTGGTGGTGCTGATGTTGGTCAAGTATTACGGCTGCTCTTGGAGGTCATTCCTGTTGCTGGTGCCAGCGGGGGCAGCTGCGCTTCTCTTGGTGTTGCTCTCGTCTTGGTAGTGGTATTGTTCGTTTGCCCATGGGCGCTTGCTGCTGCTGCGCCGTCGCTGCTGCGGGGTCTTCTCTTCTCTCTCTTGCTTCGCTAAGCTTCCAGGTGTTTGCGGGGTTCATCGCCGTCAAAGATGCTACGAAAGAACAACTGCCGCAGTGCGCCTTGAGATTTGTATCCTGTCGTTCGCTTGATCCCCGTCTTTATGGTAAAGCGTTCAGGAAGAAAGTTTGGGGTGTAATGCACACCACACGACCGTTGTATGTACATCTGTTGAGAGAGACAGGCATACCTGCGATATAGCGGGGAACCTTTCTTCCCCACGATGGATCCATAATCTATCCGTTGAGGTGGTACGTACACCGGAGGAGAGCCACAAAAGTGTCGTTACAGCAGTTGTGAAGTAGCTTTACCTGTATGTGTGCAAAGAAAATCCACACATGTATATCCGGATATGTAGATGCAGCTTAGCGAGAAATCGAGAAACTCCTGGGCAGAAAATAAAATTTGTCTACTACCTACAGACACACATGTATACTTATGAGATCTTGAACGTACACTGTAGACAGTGGCAAGTTTATTGTTGGAAGAATGTGCGTGTACACACACCAGATCACTTGTCACCATCGTAGTCGCGGGCCTCATACTCCATTGATCTCCTTTTCCTTCTTTCTTTCATATCTTCTACCCTACGTGTTCCGCAAGGGCTGGGGCTTCTTCTTGTGTCTCTCTGTCTCCCTGTCTCTCCGTCTCTGTCTCTCTGTCTCTGTCTTTTCCGTCTCTGTCTGACAAGCCCATACAGGTATATGAAGAATAACGTTTATCTGGCTGTCTATACTGGTGATCACTATGGCATTGTTAGACTCTGTGTCATTTTGGAGGTACGTACACCAGAGAAAAGACGTATTTTTGTGCATGCGAGAGCGGCACGTCTCCATGTGTTGTCACCGCTGCACTGCCGCCTTCCACTTGTATATTTTTCATTGCTGCATGTCTGCGGCCTGTGCTGGCTGAGTGTGTCTGTTTTCCGATGTGCTTGTGGGGAACTTCTTGATCGTTCTTTCCTGAGTAGAACTCTATGGAGCTCTGTATTATTATCGGCTGGGAGAAGGAGAAGGCGCTCGGCGAGGCCTGCCGCCGTCTCCGGCGCCAGAGTTCTGCCCCGGGCGAGATTTGAGTCCGTGGCGGCCGGAGGCCATGGCGCCGTTCAAACCCGCACCAGCTGTCTCTCCGTTCGAAAAGGGGTTGAAGAGACAAAAGCGCGATCGCCAGCAGAAGCCGAGCAGGCAGCAGCAGCAGCAGCGAAGCCTGCAGCAGCAGCAGCGAAACCTGCAGCAGCAGCAGCACGCAGCACGGTCAGAAGTGAAGAAAACCCGGGCAGCAGCAGCAGCAGCAGTCAAAGTCACAAAAAAGCCCGGAGGCAGCAGCAGCAGCAGCAAAGCCGAAAGAGGCTGCACCTCCTCCAGGTGAGAACATCATCTCTTCTACTCGAGCAGCGCCAGCAGGAGTAGTACGTCATCCAATTCAGAAGCAGCAGCAAAGCATGCACTGGAAAAAGTGGATGAATCAGATGTGCATCTACGTTCAATATTAGAGGCAACAACAACAGCAGAAGTAGCGGAGACGCTATTGTACACGCTATTAGACCTTACTGCACCAGGAGGAGAGCAGGAACTGCATAACAGCAGCAAGCGACTCCCACGAAGCCATACAGCTCCATAAGCAGCAGCAGCAGGGCGCTTCCTCGCTATCCATAGATACCGTTACACGTGCCAGTTGGATGGCATATTGACGTTTCACTTTGTCTCAGGCTGCCTGTTGAGCTCTGCATGCGGGCAGCTGTCACGCCACTCTTCGAGATAGTCAGATTTATTCAAATTTACAAAGATCTTGATGTTATTGTATGTGGAAGTTTTCACTTACAGGGACCTGCACCTGCTCCTGTATATTGGATATATATATACATATATATATATATATATATATATATGTATATATATGTGTACATATATGTGTATATATATGTATGACTATGTGGAAAATGCAAATGTTTATTCTGAATTTTTTGTTGATATATGTGTGGGGTGATGACAAGGGTTTCCATGAACAGTAGTAGGGATAGTGGGTCTTCGGGGGATGTGTCGCCAATTCAGATTTGGGTGTACATACACTGAAATAAACGATGGCAGTGTTCGACATGATTTTCTGTTTCTTTTCTGCGTCAGGATCTAGCCTTTTCTGAAAGGCGTTTTATCTGCACAGAAGGCTACATCAAAAAGCGCCCATTCGTTGCCGCAGCAGTTGTCTCTTCGAACCGCCTTATACTGATATATCTGTGTGTGTCAACTATCTCCACCGCATGCACGCGCAGCAAGCTGAACTTATCACATGCAAAAGCTCTAGAGAAGGAGTTCTAAAAATGAATTCTGGTGTATACGACTGCACGCCAGTGAGTTTCATCTTCCTGGGACGGTGTCGGTGACACTGCGTCTTCTATTTCTTCTTCTTTCTTCATGCTGCTGCTGTGCCCTTGTTGTGTTCTGCTTTAACTATTGCTGCTGCGGCTATAAGGCATTGCTGCTGCTGCTGCTATCACCACTGTGCGCTGCTGCCATCATTACTGCGCCGCAAGCTGGCTGCTATCATTCCTGGTGCTGACTACTGCTGCTGTTATGCCTATCGCTGCTTCTACGACTATCGCTGCTGCTACGACTATCGGCGCTGCTGCTGCTCTGACTACCGCTGCTGCGGCAGAGGCGAAGAAAGCAGAAGGCGCAGTGGGGAAGAGAGCATCGCCAGACGAGAAGGTTGCTCTAGAAGGGATTGAACTTTGTCAAGGAGATCCAGAGAATTTCAAACGTCCTGCCGCTTCCAAGGTCCAGAGTCTACGCGTCGCATGGTAGCTGTTGTGGCAGCAATTGCACGTTGATACAGAGAGGGGGGAAAACTACTGTCAAACAGAGCAGCACTGAAAGCAAAAGGGAAGCAGCAGCCCGAGCAGAAGCTGAAGATTAGAAGAGCAGAAGCTAAAGAAAAAGGACAAACAAATGCAGTGTGTGGCGAGGTGAGCAGAAGGTCCGAGACACACCTGCAGACTCCAGCTGCATGCAGCCCTGTTACACCTTGATATATATATATATATATACATATATTCAAAGCAGCCTCGAGGAAGAGAAGGCTGTGAAGAACGTGTTGGTTTAGCTCTTCTTTGTTGATTTATGGAACGTCTATATGCATGCAGACGTAATATGTATGCGCTGAGGTGGAACCTCACCCACACATAGCCCCTACTGCAGGCACTTCCTTCTGCACCCACACTTAACATATCTCTTGGACCCATACGTATAAAACATATACATATACATGTAGAGAGAGAAGCGGAGAGAGATATATATCTATACATATGACTATGCATGCGTGTCCGTCATGAAGAGGAACAGATTCAACACCTTTGTCTGCAGATCTATATATATATATATATATATATATGTATACCTTGCCCAGGATGTATTTCTGTGTAGGAGAGGGTAGGTCCTTTTTTGTGGAAGTGACTACGCCTGTCGTCTTTTTTTTTCTCTGTCACGTCGTCTGTCTCTATACGCGCGATCTCCTTCCTGTATAGAAAGAGTTGTATGAAGCTGGAGAGAAGGATGAGCCGCTGCTGCAGATCTCTTTGGAAACATTTGCTGCGTCTCCGTCCTGGCTCTAGTCGTGCGCCTTTTCAGTAAAAGCCTTGCTCCAGAGCCATTCCGCATATCTTCTACACGGTTCTTTGCGGGTTCACATATATATATATATATATATATGATCACGCATATCTCTATGTGTAGGTGGATACAGGTGCATGCACGCTGTTATTATTACACGCATTTCTTCTTCTTTTCGTTTTCCTTGTTCTCTTCTTTCCTGTCCTGTCTCTCTTCTCAATACATATATATATATATATATATATGTCTGTATCTTCTGTGTTGAGCTGCATGCACTGGTGCACTGCATGCCTCATCATTTTGTAGGTTGAAGGCGAATCCGCAACGGAAGTGAAGAAGAAGGAGGGCTGCTGCTTTGCTGTGAGAGAAGGTGCGACCTCTCTTCGCGCGTGTTTAATTCTATTACAGCCCATATATATATATTCTTCTTCCTTTTACCTTTCCACGCAGCCAACATATATATACAGATATACGTATATATATACATGTATAGAAACATTTATATGTCTGTGCATGAACAGAAGATTTATTGGTGTAGGAGGACGTTCTTGTGCACACTTTGTCAGACATGGTGCGTTTCTTGCTGCCGCCAGAAAGCTCTACTTGTGGATGTTGAGGATACACCTTCGTCGTGCTGCTGCCATTCTTTCGCAGAAAAGTCCTGCTGGCTCCTAATGCGGCAGAGAGCACTCAAAAGCTGCTGCTCCTGGGTTTGTCTGTTCCGTGTTGGAAGATTTGCTGCTGCTGCTTCTTTTATGGACATATATTTCTGCTGCTTTTTGCTGCTCGTACATCGATGCCGGCAGCTTCTCTGCTGCCAGTGCTACTGCTGCGGCTGTCACCGCTGTTGCTGGCACTGCTGCTGCTTGCTGCTGTCATTGCCGCTGCTGCTGCAACTGGTGCTGCTGACAGACTGCTGTTACTTCTGTTGCCGCAGCTGCCGCTACGTCCTTGCTGCGGAGAATGCTGCTACTGCTGCTGTGAGGATCTTGCGTGCTGCTGCTGCTGCTGCTGCCCCCTGTGTGGATATCGCCTGGAACAGCTGATACAGCAGATACAGAGGACGTTTTGCTGCTCGCGAGCGATGACGCGTAGGAGGGTTTGTTCTGTTGCTGTTGCCGCGCCGCGTCGCTGCTAATGCTTCTTTAGATGGAAGGAACACCTGAAAAGAATCTGCTGCTAATAATCTCCGTGTACACCAAACCTATTCCACCGAGACGAGGCGGCCCTCCCGCAGAAGTTCCTCATCGACGTCGATGATGACAGCCGTGAGCCACCGGAAGAACTTCGCAGGTCAGTCACATACACAAATATATATATATCTGTGATGTGTGTGCGTCTGTACATTTTTTTCTCCTCTGTCTCTTCTCTCCCTCTATATGTATATATATATATAAATAATGTATATATATATATATATATATATAAGAAGGTCTGCTGCATGCAATTGTTTGCAGTTCTCCGGCGCTTGGAAAGGCAGAGAAGTTTCTTCACCGATCCAGACACATTGAAGGACGATGCTGCCTGGTAAGTCTTCTTTCCTCCTCTCTCTGCGTGCGCCTTCGCACTCTTCTCTCTCCTCTCAACTAGCCCCCCACGCTGACATTTCTTTTCATTCATCCTGTACGCGTGCGTATTCACATTCACACCCAGATCTATATATCTCTATAGATATAAGATAGGTGTGTATCCATGTATATACGTCTAGATATATGTACATGGATACGTGTGTGGGGATGTATTTGACAAGCAGAAATATGAGGAGAGTTAGGGAGAAGGGGAGAGCTATACAGTGCTCTGGAGGAGTCTGGCAGTAATGTGTACATATATTTATAATTAAGTACACGCATGTATTCATTCACATATATGGTGACACGCATAAATCTATACAAACGCATACATATAGATGTATTTGTGTATGTAACTTGTAGGAGGGGGAAGGATCTATGCCTCTGAGGCTCGTACAGGCATGTGCAATGTGTGTGAATGTATCTGCGTTTTTGTCTGCAGCTTTCACACGTCTTATCTATTGATGCCTGTTGAATCGGTGTGATTTTGTCGACGTGCATGCACATGTCGGAGGAGAGCATCCGACTGGAAATCCAGGCGATTGGGCCGGTGAAGAGTCGTCTTCCGTGAATGTATATATCTATATGTCGACAATGAGCACTTGCATGCGCGACCCCATTGACAGACTTGCTGCTGCACACCCGCACCACGCATAAATTGTTGTTGACCTCTTCGCATGTGCGCGCCCTACACGCGCACACATGCACATGCATGGCTTCAACGCCCTTATCTGTGTATTTTTTGCATCTGATGGAAAAGAAAAACTCTCTTAGAAGAGAGAGAAGAACACGTACAGTTGTGACACGTGTATATCTCCATAGACATGGTGGCTTTGATTTTATGATGATGTCGACGCCCTGCTGCCATTCGTTCCAGGAAGTGAAAGATACTGGGCACAGTCATCGGTACGTCTTGCCGCAGCAGCAG
>JAEOAE010003200.1:0-17694 GCA_036365155.1 Meriones psammophilus | reverse complement strand
TTAGAATTTTATTAGTTATGTGATTATCTAAGAATGCAACTGGTGAAAGTCCCATTTGATGACTCACTAATGTTTGAAAAGAAAGGCATAAAAACAATCCCTAGCATTGGGAGTCAAGGGTAAAAGTCACAGTAACAGATTATAATTCACCAATGGCCAAAACATTTTCATGAGAAAATTGAAACTTCCTTTTGCAGCTGAATCAGAGTGCATGGGTGTTACTATAAGACTGGAAATATAAAGGTAGAAACAAGTGTGCCTGGAGGCAAGTATGATTGGATTCTTGTCTTAAAAACAAACTGTTCCAAAATTCATACAATAAAATGAGTTCTGGCTTTCTGCATCACAGAAGAGAATATGTTGATGCCCAACACATTTCACACAGGCTAGGCAGTAGTGAGTCATGGTTTGGTCACCATAAAGGGATGTTGAACATTTAGTATTGGAAAGCATGGTAAGTTTAAATCTCCATTCTACATTCCCACATTAAAACCATAGAGTTCCTCATAAACAAATGCAATTTCCATAGGTTACGTGTATTTAGCCTAAACTATTTTAAAGTGATGTTCAATACCGTGATCAGTTTTTCTGTGTTGCTTTCAGACTCCGCAATCTGTATGTACACAGAGCTGTGGTCCAGGATTCTGGAAAGTTCTACAAAAAGAAAGACCAGTCTGCTGTTTTTCTTGTGCATTTTGTCCAGAGCAGCACATTTCTAACCAGACAGGTAGAAAAATAATACTTTTACTCAAACTGCTTGGTAATGGAGACAGGGAAAGTTAAGAAGTGACCTTGGTGTCATGATGTAGTGCTGTTCCCTATGTCTCTAACCCTCATCCCTGAATCCATTTTTAATCATTGCTGAAGCCAAACAATGTGTGAACCTTAGAGTGGCAATTCTCATGCTATTGAGTCATATGCACCTACTTTCAAAAACCTGCCTTTGGGTGCACAGAATGGCCATCTCAGCTTTTGCAGTGTTCCATGCTATGAGCTCTCCATTAATTGTGAGTTCTCCAGTTGTCCATGATAGATTTGTATTTCTGTGTTTAACAAACCTAATGATTCTTTCCTCAAAGTAACTCCAGGAAAACTACATGCTTGATTTTTTCTGAATGCACAAGAAACTGAACTGCATTTACAACAGAGTTGTTATTTTCAGTATCAACAATAAAAAAGCAAGTGTTTGTAAATGAAAACATGGCTGCCTTTTTAGGGTTGTGGTCAACTGTGTGATAACATATATAAGTAAAATCATATGGAATGAGCAGGTTGCATTTTTATATACAAACACACACACACAGACACAAACACATTTAATGAGAAAATAATGAGAAAGAGCCTATGTATTTGAGAGTGAATAAATATAAGGTGGGTCTGAGAGACAACTTAGAGAAATGAAAAAGAAGAGGCATAGTGAGGTAATTATATTATTTTTTAAATGAAAATTTTTACAGAAAAATAAAAAGTCAGAAAGAAAATACATTAATATAATGATGAGAATCTACTGTTTATTCTATTATAAAGGCCAATCCTTAGACAACCATAATACAAACAGAATTTTTTATGTATTATTGGAAATGATCAAATGTTGAAAATTAAATATTCTTTATATTCTAAGATCTAATGCTATCATAGGTTAAATTCCTTGCAGAGTGACAGATGACTTCAATTCCTATGTTAAAAATATATGGAGAGAGCAGAGAGCCTTGCCTTGTCCCTGATTTCAGTGAAATAATGAAGCTTACAAAGGTCATGAATCAAATACCTAATAGAAGTCCTCAATTGGGATTGATTTGAGTTTCTCTCTGTTTAGGTTAATGTTGGCTATAGGGTTGCTGTATATTGACTTTACTATGTTTAGGTATGTGCTTTGTGACCCTGATCTCTCCAAAATTTTATACATAAACAGGCATTGGATTTTTGGAATCTATGGAAATGATCATGGAATTCTTTTCCTTCTGTGTGTTTATGTGGTGGATTAAATTGATGGATTTCTATAGACTGAACCACTCCTGCATGCCTGGGATGAAGCTTATTTGACAGTGGTGGATGATATCTTTTATGTGTTCTTGTATTTGTTTTGCGAGTATTTTACTGAGTTTTTTGTGTCATTGTTCATGATGGAAATTGGTCTGAAGTTTATGTCTTTCTTGGGTCTTGACTGTGACGTGACTGCGTCTTCATCGAATTAATTTGTTAATGTTCCTTCTGTTTCTATTTTGTGGGATTGTTTGAAGAGTATTTGTATTTACTCTTCTTTGAAATCTGGTTGAATTCTGAGCTGAAACCATCTGGCTCTGGGCTTTTTTGGATAGGGACTTTTGAAGACTTCCGCTATTTCCTTGGGGAAGATAGGATGTTTTATTTACCTGATCTTGATTTAACTTTGCTAAGTGGAATCTACCATGAAAATTGTCCGTTTTATATAGATATTAAGTTTTTGTGATGTATAGACTTTTGAAGTAAGACCTAATGATTCCTTAGATTTCCATCCTTCTATCACCTTTTTCCTTTTTTATTTTGTTCATTTGGATAGTGTCTTTCTGTCTTTTAGTTACTTTGGCTAAGAGTTTGTCTCTCTGGTTGATATTCTCAAAGAATCAGCTCTTGGTTTCGATGATTCTTTGAATCATTTCATTTCTAGTATATTGATTTCAGCACTGAATTTGATTATTTCCAGCCCTCTACTCCTCTTGGCCCTGTCTACATCTTGTTGTATTATTCATGGTCTTTCAGTTGTGTTATTAGATTGCTTGTATGAGATGTCTCAAATTCCTATATGAAGGCACTTAGTCTATCAATTTTCCTCTTAGCACTGCTTTCATTGTGTCCCATAAGTTTGGGCATGTTGTGCATTAATTTTCATTGAATTCTAGGACATCTTTAATTACTTTTTTATTTCTTCCATGACACCTGTTATTGAGTAGAATTGTTCAGGTTCCATGTGTAGGTGTAGGCATTTCACTCTTTCTGTCATTGTTGAGGTCCAGATTTAGAACATGGTTGTGTAATTGGATCCAAGGGATTATTTCAGTCTTATTGTATGTGTTAAGACTTGCTTTTTGCCTGAATATATATTCAATTTTGGAGAAAGTTCCTTGATTTGCAGAGAAGAAGACATATTTGTGTCTGGGTGACCATTTTTGAGGACTTCTATTGTGTATTTGATGCATGACCTATGTAAGCTTCATTATTTCACTGTTAAGCTTCTGTGACAATGATCTGTCACTTGGTGAGAGTGAGGTGATGAATTTTACCATTATTACTGTGTTGGGACTGATATGTGATTGAAGTTTTAATAATGTTTCTTTTACAAATGCAGGTGCCCTTCTATTTGGGGCATAGTTGTTCAAGATATTGTTGTCCTCATGGTGGATTTTTCTATGATGAGGACAAAGTATCCTTCACTTCTCTTTTGAATAATTTCATTTGGAATACTATTTTATTAGATATTAAGATGGTTGTGCCATTTACTCCTAGGTTCCATTTGATTGGAAAACCTTTTCTTAGCACTTTACTCCAAGGTAGTGTGTATCTTTGGGACTAAAGTGTGTTTATTGTATGCAGCAGAAAGTAGGATTTTGTTTTCATAACTATTCTGTTAGCATGTGTCTTTTTATTGGATTGCTGACTCCATTGATGTTGAGAGATACTAGTCATCAATGAATTTCAGTTCCTTTTACTGTGTTGTTATTGCAGATAGTGTATTTATGTGCTTGTTTTCTTTTGATTTTTCTTCTGATCTTATCTATATCGTGTGTTTCGTGAGTGTAGTTGATCTCATTGAGTTGGAGTTTTCCTTCTAGTAGCTTCTCAAGGTCAGGAATAGTGCACAGACATTGTTTTAACTTAATTTTGTCATGGAATATCTTGTTTCCTCCATCTCTGTTGATTATAAGTTTTGCTGAGTATAGTAGTCTGCTCTGGCATCTGTGGTCTCTTCGCTTCTGCATGACATCCCCCCAGGGCCTTCTGGGTTTCATAGGCTCTGTTGGAAAGCCTGGTGTGGTCCTAATAGGTCTGCCTTTATATTTCACTTGATCTTTTTCCTTTGTGCTTTTGATATATTTTTTCTTCATTGTGTAGATTTATTGTTTTGATTATCTTATGGCAAGATAATTTTCTTTTCTGTTCTAGTCTATTTAGTGTACTGTAAGCCTCTTGTATGTTTAAGGTTATCATTTCTTAAGGTTGGAGAAATTTTCTTCTATGATTTTTATTAAAAATATATTCTGCACCTTGGAGCCTGGAATCATCTGTTTAGTCTATTCCTATTGTTCTTAGGCTTTACATTTTCATGGAGTCCTTGAACTTTTCTGATTATATGTTTTCTTTGAGAGATAGATCAGTTTCTTCAATTGTATTTTCAATGCCTGAGATTCTCTCCTCCATTTCTTGTATTTTGTAGGTGATGCTTATCTCTGTGGTACTTGATCTCTTCTCTACGTATTCCATCTCCAGGATCTTCTATGTGTTTTCTTATTGATTAAAATTCCATTTCAAGAATTGAATAATTTTAATAATTTCTTTCACCTGTTTAATTGTGGTTTCTTATATATGATGGCCTCTCTTTGTTTGCCCTCTATTTTCCTGAATTTCTTTGAGACATTTGTTCTTTTCTTCTTTATACGTCTCTAATAACTTCATAAACATAGATTTAATGTCCCTTTTCTGTGTTTCAGCTGTATTAGAATATCCATTGCTCTCACGGGTGGGTTCTGGTGGAGCCAGGATGTCCCGGTTTTTGTTGCCTGTGTTTCTATACTGGCCTTTGGCCATCTGTTTCTCTGTAGACTTACCTCTTTCTTCCTGGAAACTGTACCAAAGACTGGATCCTCCTGCTTTTGGAGTTTAGAGTAGTATTCAGGAAGATGACAAATGTTGCTCAGGAATGGATACTGGCAGTTCAGATGCCAGCATCTTGAAGGGCAGGGCACATGGCAGTGTATAGACACATAAACATGTAGGGACTGGTGAACTGAAGGACAAGGGTGTGCATGCACTGGAACCATGAATTTTAGAGTGCAGGTACTGGTGGTCATCTGCAAGGTGCAGGTGCCTCAGGTTGTATCCGGGGGATTCCTCAGAATAAAGCTGGGCTGCTGCTTACAGGCCTGCCCCAAACTGTGCTCCCTGTACTCAGATTCCTCTGAGCTCTGCCTTCTTGGATCTGCCATCCCTGTAATTTTATTGTTCACATGGTGTCCACAGGGTGACCAGTAAAACAGTAGCTTGGTGGCTTAGATGCTCTCCCAGTAAACCTGAAGCTGCCCTACAGGGAGCAGAAGGGATCCAAATTTTGGCTTCTAGAGCAAACAGTTCCTGGATATGGGGATCCAAACTCACTGGAGTATATGAAGGGGCAGGTGGCCCAAATTTTGCTACTCCTGATTCTGTGAGATGGCCACAGAGGGCCTGTATCAGATGGACTCCATTTCTTGGATGACCTGTTCAGAACAGGAAGCAGCAAAGTTGATTCTATGGATCTGGCCACCTGTCCATACACTGGTCTCAGAGTCTCTGCATTTCTGCCCCTCAGATAAGGTGCACACTGGTCTCCACCATCTTGGATTCTCCTTGTTTGAACTTTCATCCTTTTCTTTTTTGGTGGGAGCCTTTTGTAATTTTTTGAATTTACACTTGGGTCTATTTAGGTCTAATTAGGTTGCTGAATTGTTGTTGAATTCAATTTTGACTAATGGTTGCTTGAACAAATCTAAAACTTATCCATCTCATGACCACTTTTAAGCTGACTAGAATATAGTATGTTTTAAACATATTTCCTTAGAATATTCTGAATTTCGTTGAATTCTGTAGTAAAGTTTTTCTGTAATTTCTGATTCTGTTAATTTGAGTACTCTATTTTTTCCTTAATTTACTTGAGATATAGGTCTGTCAATTTTCTTTATCTTCAGAAAGAGATAGCTCTTCCTTTGGTTAATTCTATGTATTGTGTTCTTTGTTTCTGTTTCACTCATTTCTATTACAAAGTTATTATTTCTTTTTATTATATTATTAATTAATTCGTATACTATCACAGCATCTGCTCACACCTCTCCTCTCAGACCCTCCCAACCTAATGTGCCCCTCCTCCCTTTCTTTCCAAAAAAAGAAGTCCCCCATGGATATCAACCAGCCTTGGCATATAAAGTTGCAATAAGAATAAGCACAACTTCTGTTATTGAGGCTACACAAGGCAGTCAAATTAGGTGACAAAAGAGTCAGAGAAAGCTTTGGTCTTGCTCTTAGGTGTCCCCATAAAGACAAAGCTGCACAACTGTTATATATGTGCAGAAATCCCATATCTGTCCCTTGCATGCTTTACTGTTGGCAGTTCATTCTCTGTGAGCTTGTGCCAGGAGCCTTTCTGTGGGGCAATCCCGAGCATGGAAAGGAGAGGTTTTTGCCTACAGGGTGCTCCAGAGAGCTGATGAGGCGTCAACGATGAGAGGGAGTTAGTCAGCTGATGTGGTCAGTGGAACCTAGCAGCTGACTTATAACATTAAGACCTTTCTTTGGCTCTGACTTATTGTTGACAAGGCTCTTCTTGTTTGTACAAGTTTCACAGTACAAACACAGATTAATGATTATACAAGTGGTACAGAATGGGTGTTTGATTTTTTTCATTATCCAGGGATAAAAGTTCAGTTACAATTTAAAAAGTACACACAAAACATATTTGATTATCATTATTAGCGTTATAACTCTACTTTAAAGAATCTAAAGAATGTCTCCTTCACAGAAAACACATTTAATATGTGAAAGCCTGCTTTTAGGCTGGTATTGTTTGCACTATGAGTGTAGTCCAGAGAAACAAAAAACACTTTAATTGGTCTTTTTATGCATAGCAAATACAAAGAAATATCTCCTTTTACTATATGTATCATTATCTATGCTACAAACTAGAAAAAGTTTATTTAAGTCAATCTTATTTACTAAGTTTTATTTCGTCAGGAGTGTATCCTCTGTGAACTTCTATCTTTAAACTACATTTTCAGGGAGCTCTAAGCCTATAATAAAATATCTTAAACCTATACATGAATCTCCAGGCCTCACAGGGTATGCATATTACATTTGTTTACCCTGCACCAATATACTATTTAGGGGCACATACCCCAAGAAAACTCCTGAAATAATGGTCTCATTTCTCTATCTGCTTAACTCTGCTTAACAATTTCCAGGGCATAAAGAAGATTTTCAAACAGTGGACAGATAAAGTTAAGTTTAGTATTTTCATAAGGCTCAGGTCTCATTAGGGCTGGCTGCATCGTCTTCCTCTATGACCTAATAAAGTTGCTCCCTGTTAAGGGAAGGTGATCAAAGAGCCAGCCACTGAGTTAAATTCAGAGGCAGTCCCTGTTCTCCTTACAATGCAGCCAGCTCTGATGAGACCTGATAGGCTAGGGTTAGAGGGAAGGGAAGGGAGACCTCCCTATCAGCAGACTTGGAGAGGGGTATGAGAGGATATGAGTGTAGGAAGATGCGGAGGGCATGAGCAAGGGTGCTACAGTTAAGATACAAAGTGAATAAACTATAAATAATTAAAAATACCTAATTAAAAAAAGACTCAGACATAATTTTTATGTAGAAAAAAAAAAGAACAGAAATTGAATCAAAGTGCAGAAAGTCCCAGTAATGCAGCAAACAATTAAAAAAAAAAAAAAAGTTAGAGACAGAACAATTGTAACAATCTCAGCTTTGCTGGAATAGCACCAAACAACTATACTGGCAAATGACTCTCAACAATTTTAGTGAATATGGCTCTGTCATTCTCCCTTTGTGATAAAACATTTTGGTAGATTTATGGTATTTATGACATGCAGGTCATTTTTCAGTCTCCAGAATATTACTGGAAGAACAAGAGTGGAAATTAGAACAATTCCCAGGATTATTCTGGAATTAATAATGAAAGACAAAGAATCCTGTCCTGAGTCAAAGGATGTCAAAGACTATAGAAATTTATTTGAAACTTCCACAGCTGAGATAGGTAATTATTGGTCTGAGATTATAGCTGGAGTTTGTTGATGCAAGGGCTGTATATTTACCAACAAATCAGAACTGTTTCATAGGTCATGGAGGTGAGACTTAACTTATTCCCATGTTACCTTAGAAAAATTATAGGAGTGGGATAACAAATATCCACTGAAACAGTGAGTAACAAGAAAAATGAGAAGAATCCATGATGGTGGAAACAATGAAGTATATTTATACATTGATGTCACCAAAATACAATGTACACATACTTAGAAACTCAACGTGTAAAAAAAAAAGATTTGAAGGCTCACTTGACAATATTTCTTTATCTGAATACAAGTAAAATAGATTTTACTGTCCTTGAGAAACAGTGATGAGAAGAAAGCTTATTTTTGATTAAACAAGATAAACAGTAAAAATGTGAATTATAAAGATTTCATGTACTTGGCAGTAAGAGGAAGCAGAGTATACCAGAATACACACATCACTGGAAAACACTTTAAATGTGCAACAAATAGATATTTATATAAGGTGAAATGTTGATTCAGTTTCTCCATACAGACCAACAGGAGTGCATCACTTGCCCAAGTCATGAGTACCCAAACCCTGAGAGAAACAACTGTCTGCCCAAGGCAGTGACCTTCCTTTCATTTGAGGATCCTCTGGGCATGGCGCTGGCCTGCACAGCTATGTGCTTCTCTGTCAGCACCATTGCAGTTTTGGGAGTCTTTCTCAAACACCGAGAATCAGCCATTGTTAAGGCCAATAACAGGACTCTCAGCTACACCCTGCTCATCTCCATCCTCCTCTGCTTCCTCTGTTCCTTTCTCTTCATTGGATGCCCAAACACAGTCTCCTGCATACTGCAACAAATAACATTTGCACTTGTGTTCACCTTGGCTATTTCCACCATTTTGGCAAAAACTATAACTGTAATTCTGGCCTTTAGGGTCATGAAACCAGGAAGAACAATGAGAAGGTTGTTTGTATCAGGCATCTATAATGCTGTCATCCCTATCTGTGTCCTGATCCAACTTATTCTCTCTGCAGTCTGGCTGGGAACCTCACCTCCTTATATTGACACAGATGAACACTCTGAACAGGCTCATGTCATCATTTTATGCAACAAGGGCTCAGTCACTGCCTTCTACTGTGTGCTGGCTTACTTAGGGACCCTGGCCTTAGGCAGCTTCACTGTGGCTTTCCTGGTAAGGAACCTGCCTGACACATTCAATGAGGCCAAGTTCCTGACATTCAGCATGCTGGTCTTCCTCAGTGTCTGGGTCATCTTCATCCCTGTCTACCAGAGCACCAAGGGCAAAGCCATCGTGGCTGTGGAGGTCTTCTCCATATTGGCCTCTAGTGCAGGGCTGCTGGGGTGCATCTTTTTCCCAAAGTGCTACATTATTCTCTTAAGACCTGATAAAAACTCTTTGAGATGTATTAAAAACAAAAAATAGCATATAAAAATGATCATTTTGATGTATTAGTTTTATTTTTCTAATAAAACCCATTTGTATACTAAAATTAAATTATTTACCTTTTAAGTAACTTTTTTCTTAAATGTATATTTAAACAAACATAAGAGCCCCTCACTTTGTAGAACAATCACAGACACTCTATTTTAGAATAGAAGCTGCTGCTGAAAACACATTTAAGTAAGTTATGCATGTTATTTATTATTTTTTGGACAATATACATATTCAAAATGTAATTACATGAAAGTAATTGAGATAAATAGTACATGAACTAAATACTTGTTTTCTTTGTTAATTTGGTGTGTATACAGGGCTTTGAGTGATATCTGAGATTCTTCTATAGACCAGGCATGAAAATCAATTTCTGGAAAGGGGTTGGTGGTGTTTCTTTTAAACAGGTTGAGCCATTCCAGAAACCAGAGTAGAGAATTTTCTAAAGGGTAAAAATAAAAATAAATCTACTGCCTGACCCTGCTCTCTTTTCCTAGACTCAGGTAAAAATGACTCAACAACCCACTCTACAAATACTTGCTCAGTCACTTTCAGTGCTATTGTGTTCACAATAGGTAAAAAATGGAAAATCATAAATATGTTTAACATGATAAATATCATACACATAAATATTTGTAAGTAGAAAAATTATAATTTAGGTAACTCATATCCAGAAGAAAAATATCTCTCATTCTCTACTCTGGGGCATCTAGCTCCAAAGTTTCAGATGTGAATATCACCATGAATAACTCTAGAAATAAAACATGTTGGGCAAGCAATACAATGGCAGGAACAATTGATCTGATTGGGAACATGTGGGGAAGGTTCCCTAATTATCAAGGTGGATAAATATGAAAGAAGGAAGTGGGAGAAATAACAGTAAATATTTGTGAAAGAGTTTTAAGCAATCATACTGTGAATTATCTACATAAAATCCCTATAATACAAGTAAGTCCATGCATGAATATAAACATGTTACAACCGAAATATTTTTAATAATGCACACAGATAAGTATAGTTCGCCACTGTCAGAAGAAGCTTTCCTTTGCAACAGCAATCATGACTGAAAAGCACAACCAATCACAAGGCAGTATTCTGGAGAACACTCACACCTGATAAATCTACAAAACAATTCCCAGATCTAAGGCTCAGAGATCATGCAGAACAGATGATGAAAAATTATATAAGGCAGAGGGTCAGAGTATGTTCTGGTAGTGTGTCTCCTAATAATACCAGAAGCTACACCCATAAGATGAACCAATATTAAAAAAAAAGAAAAGAAAAGAAAAAAAGGCTTACCAATATACCTGCACAAACATGAAGTGAAAAATGGAAAACGCCAATAGGCATGCAAAAGTGGTCCAGGAAGAAACCGATGTCTTTAATCCTATGTAAAAAAATCTGCAGGGAACTAATAAAAGCTGAGAGTGTGAAAAAAAAAAATTCTTTCCAGGAAAGAGCATAAAATCAGTTAGTTATTCAACACCAAACAATCAACCCTGAAAACATACAGGGGACCCAGAAATATCCTGCAAAGCCCTTTCCAGTTGCCACATTGCACACAGAGTTTCCCCTGGTTCCCGGTGTCATGTAAATGTCCCCATCCTTCACCACTGGCTGTCTTCAGGATCCAGAGCTTTCAGGGATTCGGGATTCCTGATGCCATCGCCCCGCCTATCTGCTTCCGGAAGTAAACACGCCCGGATGCTGGAAGTCTCATTTGTGCGAAGGAAAAATGTGCCCTTTGATTTCTCCTGATCTGACATAGTCCGGCTTGTCCCTGGTCCCTGGAGAAGGGATTCTGGGGTATCTGCCCCCCTTTTTTAGTCATTTTGACTCTCCCAGTCAAAGCAGAGCTGGTCTCTGGAAGGCAAAAATGCACTAACACAGATAATAACTCTGTTTTAAAGATTTATAAAAAAAGCTGGAGGCTGGAAAGATGGCTCAAAGGTTAACAATGCTGGCTGCTCTTCCAAAGGTCCTGAGTTCAATTCCCAGCAACCACATGGTGGCTCACAACCATCTATAATGAGATCTGCTGCCCTTTTATAGTGCACAGGCATAATGCTGTAGAATGAATGAACGAATGAATGAATGAATGAATGGATTTTAAAAAATAAAGAAACAAATGCCTGACTCAGTGTCTCACGCCTGTCATCCCAACAGCCAGGGGGCTCTGTGAAGCAGAGAATCCCTCTCTCTTCCCGAGGTGCCTGGTTCCATCCCCACCGACCACAGGGTCATCTGTCAAGGTATGTGGTGTCTTCTCATGGCGATCATGTGTCACTTAATAACAAGCTTTACAAAGATGCTGTACTTTATTTAATACTATGTATTTATTTCAATTTAATTAAGAACAGACCAAGGAGTGTCTCCAGAGCTGGCCTCTTCCTCGAGTCCTATGGGGTCAGAATGCAGGAGGACTCTGTGCTAGATCAAAGCAGGGCCTGGGACCACCCAATATGTGTCCACCCTCTTGGGCTCTCCCCAACCTGATGGTAAGATTCTATTGCTGAGAATAACTTCACAAATCATTGGACACAGGTAATCCCAGCTGGCGCCAATCTAGAATTTTCACCCCCTATGGACTGCTGTTCATGATGCTGGAACATATGCTGCATGCCATTGGAAGAGAAAGGTACACACCAACCCAGCCATACAGCCTTTGCTCTCCAATGGTGACATGCCTACAAAATTTGATGCTGCACTTGTGGCACAAACATCATGGAAGTGACCAACTAATATCTGATTGGGTTTCAGGAGGCCTACTCTATCAGAAGGAACCTTGATCCAATACTGCTTGGGTACCGAGGAGCCTGAGTCTACACACGACAGGAATATAAGAGAAATCTAAATGCTACAGTTACTCTAAAAGTAACAGCCATAGTCACAGATCTGTGCCTTGCTTGGACATCATTGGAAACTTCCTCCTGCAGCAGATGGGAACAAATAAAGAGGCCCATGTCCAGTCGACCTGCAGAGAGAGACAGAGGCCTTGGACCATTCCACCCTAAATGAGATGTCTCCAGCAAACTCTCACCCCTAAGGGCTCAAGGTACTCTGTGTGCAGAGTGTGAGCAGGGATGAAGGACAGGAGAGTAACAAGGTCTTGTAAACACTTCAGGACCAACACACATATGAATGCACCCTGACCTACAAGCTATCTTTTCTATCACTTTCCCCTTTCAGGGCTACCTCGCCAGGCCACAGGGGAAGAGGATGCTCTGAGTCCTGATGGACTTTATATGCTGGCATGGGTGGGTGGACATGGGGTCAGCAGATCCCATTCTCTGAGGAGCCAGTTGAGGGGTGATAGGGGAAACACGGAGGGTATGCCTGGGAGGAAAGGAGGAAGGGGTCTACAACAGGGATGTAAAACGAATACATAAAAATAAAAATTAAGGGAGCTGGAGTGATGGCACAAAGCTTAAGAGCACCAGTTGTTCCTTCAAAGGTTTTGAGTTCGATTCTCAGCATCCACGTGGCAGCTCATAATCATCTATAGTAAGACTTGGCGACTTCCTCTGGCATGCAGACAGAATACTGTACAAATAATAAACAAATCTTCTATAATAAAAAGAACTACACCACGAATCATAAATAAAGTTTCACTCCCTCCAAAAAGAACACTCTCTACCTCTTTAAATACTACTACTAATAATAATAATAAATGAAAAACTTAGTTTTCTCCAAGGGAGTCTCATTGGGGCAACAAACCAGACTAACATCTAGGTCCCATGAGCAGGAACAGATGGCAACACAAAACTCAAGGGTATACTTGTAGTTTGTCAAAGCTTTATATGTATATAAACACACATACACACACACATATATACATATAAACATATATATATATATATATATATATATATATATATATATATATACACACACACTTCTGCCTACACACACACACACACACACACACACACACACACATATATTTATTGTTCCTTTGTGTACATTATGGCTTCTGGTTTCATGCTTTTATGGTATTTCTTTGTGAATGGACATCTGTATCACTGCACCCACATGTATCCCACATGTTCTTTCTTTGCTGTTTTATTAATTACAATAGACATGTAAATCATTTTAATGATTTCTGGAAAACTGGAGCCTAACAATTTCCTCTTCATGAAATAGGAAAGTGTGTGTCTGTGAGATAAAGCCACTTCCCAAACAAATGATCTGCCCCACCTTTTAGGGTCCTCTGGTTATCGCTTTGGCACAGCTCTGTCGGTCTTTGTTATCACTGCTGTGGGTTCTGGTCATTGTGTAGATTACTAAGCCTTGACCCTTTGTTGAGGGCCCCAGAATTCTAAGACATATCTTGATTATCTGGTGCTGCTGCTGCTTCATCTGCAGTGATGTGATGATGTTGGTATGTCCAGAGCCTAATAACGATTTGTGTTGGGCCATCTTTAGCCCTTATTGGTCATTCTTTGCCAGCCTCTTTGGTGGACCTACTCTACTAGGACTGAGGAATACCTGTACAGTTGTGCTAACTGTAACATGAACTTCTACCAGACCCAGTGTTAAGAATTTCACCTGATGGCACTGGAGGCCCATAGCTGAGTTTTCTATGCTCTGCCATAACCCACTTTTGTAAGGTATAACTGAGAGAATTTATCGCTGTTCTTAGAGTAGAATACTTCGTGTGACTACCTCAGATGTGCTCAGTTTACAAGACCACAAAAGACCACCAGGTGATGAGCCATTGCAGAACACATGAGGATCTTTTTATTACAAGTTATAGGGCCCACACCCTCACTGACTCAGCGGTTGAGAGTAGAGTACCTTGTGTTTAGGGTAGGCGGACTTGACTCTTTTCTGTTACTGAGTGCCAACTCTCCTAGTCAAAACAGGGCTGGTCTCAAGAAGGCAGACACATACACAGAGATTATAAATCATTTTTAATGATTATAACAAGAAGCCAGGTGTGGTGCCACACACCTGTGACCATCAGTGGGGCAAGCAGAGGCAGGTGTCAGTTCCAGGAATCCAGGTTTGTAAAGCAATTCCAGGACATGAAAGACCACACAGAGAAACCCTGTCTCCAAAAACAAAGGCTTGCATCCCCTGCCAGCTCATCACACTCACATGTCTAGACATGTTCTAAGTTACATAGTATGACTTTAACCAGGCTATAAGAGCATGCTGCCAAGCATGGTGGCACAGAACTTTAATCCCAGCACTGCAGAGGCAGAGGCAAGAAGATGTCTCTGAGTTTGAGGCCAGCCTGGCCTACAGAGCAAGTCCAAGACAGCCAGGGATACACAGAGAAACCCTGTACAAAAAATTCAAAATATAATAATAATAACAACAACAACAACAATAATAATAATAATAATAAACAAACATCAGAGCCATGCCTGCAGGCAGTTTGCAGGGTTCCTTTCACAAGGAAGGCACACAGTAGAGTTAATAGAAAAAATGGCGGATGGAAGAAAGATTTAAATCCTGATTTTATTTCAATATTTAAATCTCCATTATAAGAAATTCTTAATGGGTTGAAAACAAAAGAAGTCAAAGATGGCAGGAGAAACTACAGAAGACCCATGGGGCAAGGGCTAGCGGGAGACACAGGGTTCTATTTTTATTTTGTATAGAGAACATATGAACACCTTCTACTGAAGAAGAATGGTATGAAACACTTGAGGAAATATTCTGCACATTAAGGTCACATTATCACAGTGCTTCTCAGCTGCATCTCTTCAAAATGTGCTTTTCTGGTTGTGATGCCGATTACACATGTACTTTTTAAAAGACACATTTTTTCATGTGTGTGTGTGTGTCCCTGGAGGATAGAAGAGGATAGTGGATTCCCTGGAATTGGAATTTCAGTTGGTTAGGGGTTGCCTGACATGGCAGAGTGATACATTTTTATATCTTATTAAATGTGTGAGATATATTAAAAATATCAAGTTTGGAAATCTTAAAAGGTGATAATCATCACAAACAGATAAATATACCATTTGCTTCAGTATTCTTACTTTAGTGGCCCAAGCTTTGAACCCCAGCATTCAGAAGGCTGAGACAGGAGGATCACAAGTTCAAGGTTGGCCTCCCCACTTCCTGATGAAAAGGGGAAATTTACTCATCCATCCAAGTAGCTCAGCTAAGGCAGCATACAGCCTCCTAGTGGTCATGAGTAAGAAACACCATCCTGAAAACACAATGATAAATTTGATTCACCACATGGTGATATAAACTGTTGAGATATACTCGACAGTATTCAAACTTATGTGTGACCATAGTAAAGAATCATTAAGACATCTGTTAATCATCTTTTCATTTTCTTCCTTGAAAAAAAAAAAAAATCTCCTTCTACATATGTTCGTAACACATCATTTATGTTTTAGAAAATTTAAGTAACATGAAGTAAAGAAAAGTGAGACCAGGGCTAGAGAGGTAGCTCAGATGTTAAGAGCATTGGCTGCTCTTGTAAAGGTCCTGACTTCAATTCCCAGCAACCACATGGTGGCTCACAACCATCTATAGTGAGATCTCATGCCCTCTTATGGCTTTGCAGTGGTACATGCAGTGCACTGTAAAATAAGTAATTAGATAAATAAATAAATAAACTAATAAATCAGAAGAAAGAAAGTAGAAAAGAAAGAAAGCACCATGAACAAATTAATACCTTAAATTCCTTCTTAATGTTTTTGGATGGTGCTGGAGAGGTGGCTCAGAGGTTAAGAGCACTACTCGATATTCTTCCAAAGGCCATGAGTTCAATTCCAAGCAACCACATGGTGGCTCACAAGCATCTATACAGAGATCAAGTGTGCAGGCAGATGTTGTATAAATAGTAAATAAATTTTTAAAAAGTTTTGGAAATGTGATCCTCCTGCCTCTGCCTCCTGAGTGCTTACCTTGCAGGTGTGTTCCCCACACCTAGCCTTACCAGGCCACAGAGGAATACACTGCAGCCACTCCTGACTAGTCCTTATAGACTAGAATCAGAGGGAAGGGGAGGTGGACATCCCTTATCAGTGGACTGGGGAAGGGGCACTGCTGGGAGAGATGGAGGGAGGATGGGATTAGGAGGGGGTGGGAGGGAACTACAAGGGGGATACAAAATGAATAAACTGTAATTAATAAAAATAAATTTAAAAATTAAAAAAACATGATGTAGCCTTGTAAAAGAAATGCTAATTAATAGACATAAAGAAGGGGAGACAATTAAACAGATCAACTATGCTTAGCCCACCTCAGAGAAATTGTATGAACAGTCCCTAAGTATAAAAACAATGGGCAAGATGGGTGTATTTTGTCATGCCTTTAATTCCAACAACCCTCAGGGAGGCAGAGGCAGGTATATCTCATAGAGTTGGGACGGTAGCCTGGTCTATGCAATGAGTTCCAGAATAGTCAGGGGCACAGAATACTCTGCAAAAATTAATCAAACAAACAATAGATAGAAAGAACTGACAGCTCTTTGCTCAATTTTCTACACAAGCTATTCATTCCCTCTAGTTATGTATATATCTTCTAGAAACTTGAAGTGCCTCACTTTAAATTGTAACATTGATATGATCTTCCTAAAATGAAATCTATATTTAAACAGTTACAAATAACAGATGAAAGCATCAGCAATGTAAATGTTGATCAAAAAATAGGCAACATAGGGTGTGAGAGTTGGCTCAGCTGTGAAGAGGTTTTGCTGGTCTTGTAAATAACTAGTCCTGATTGCCAGTATTTACATAAATATGGGAATCTGGAACCATGGGAACTGGAATGAGTGGCAACAGAGCCCACACAGAATCCTGGGAATCAAACACCAGAGACAAGACTAAAAGGGGCAGATCTAACTTTATTATACATTGTAAAAGCCTGTAAATGACTGAAAGCCCAATCATAACATCCCATGCTATCCTCAAGTACCAAGAACAATCACTGCAGTTGGTTCAACTATAAGGAAAAGTGGGAGTTGAGTGGAGAGGCAAGGTCATGTTAGGAGACAGATTGGGAAAGATTCTTCACCAACACTTTATCTGACAGAAGGCTAATATCCAGTATATATAAAGAACTAAAGAAGCTGAAAAGCAGCAAACCAAGTAATCCAATTAAAAAATGGGGAACAGAGCTAAACAGAGAATTCTCTGTAGAGGAATATCAAATGGCAGAGAAACACTTAAAGAAATGTTCAACGTCATTAGCCATTAGGAAAATTCAAATCAAAACGACCCTGAGATTTCATCTTACACCCATCAGAATGGCAAAGATGAAAAACTAAAGTGACAAC
>JAEOAE010002793.1:0-10200 GCA_036365155.1 Meriones psammophilus | reverse complement strand
CCTGCCCCCAAATAAACACGATATACCAGGGTGCTTAGTGAAGGGGCGCAAGCTAGGGACAAATCCCGGCCTGGAGCCTGTGCTCAGGCTACTACTCTCTGGGCAGCTCTGGCCTCAGCTGGACCACAGGGCGAGCTTTGAACTCCCATGCAGATGACACTTGGTTCGAGGATGCCTGCCAAATGGGAGCAGGGCACGAAGGTGCACTGAGAAGCTTCCTTAGCACAACAGCGCAAACCCGCTCCAGCGAAATGAAGCCTAGAGCACTTGAAAACCGAAAAAATGAGCCCAGAGCACTTGAAAACCCGCTTCCAACGAAATGAGCCCAGAGCACTTGAAAACCCGCTTCCAACGAAATGAGCCCAGAGCACTTGAAAACCCGCTTCCAACGAAATGAGCCCAGAGCACTTGAAAAACGCCGCTAAACGAAATGAGCCCAGAAAACCCGCACTGAAAACCCGCTAACGAAAATGAGCCCAGAGCACTTGAAAACCCGCTTCAACGAAATGAGCCCAGAGCACTTGAAAACCCCTTCCAACGAAATGAGCCCAGAGCACTTGAAAACCCGCTTCCAACGAAATGAGCCCAGAGCACTTGAAAACCCGCTTCAACGAAATGAGCCCAGAGCACTTGAAAACCCGCTTCCAACGAAATGAGCCCAGAGCACTTGAAAACCCGCTTCCAAATAAAATGAGCCCAGAGCACTTGAAAACCCGCCTAACGAAATGAGCCCAGAGCACTTGAAAACCCGCCTAAACGAAATGAGCCCAGAGCACTTGAAAACCCGCTCCAACGAAATGAGCCCAGAGCACTTGAAAACCCGCTTCAAACGAAATGAGCCCAGAGCACTTGAAAACCCGCTTCCAACGAAATGAGCCCAGAGCACTTGAAAACCCGCCTTCAACGAAATGAGCCCAGAGCACTTGAAAACCCGCCCAGAGCACTTGAAAACCCGCTTCCAAAATGAGCCCAGAGCACTTGAAAACCCGCTTCCAACGAAATGAGCCCAGAGCACTTGAAAACCCGCTTCCAACGAAATGAGCCCAGAGCACTTGAAAACCGCTTCCAACGAAATGAGCCCAGAGCACTTGAAAACCCGCTTCCAACGAAATGAGCCCAGAGCACTTGAAAACCCGCTTCAACGAAATGAGCCCAGAGCACTTGAAAACCCGCTTGAGCCAACACTTGAAATGAGAGCCCAGAGCACTTGAAAACCCGCTTCCAACGAAATGAGCCCAGAGCACTTGAAAACCCGCTTCCAACGAAATGAGCCCAGAGCACTTGAAAACCCGCTTCCAACGAAATGAGCCCAGAGCACTTGAAAACCCGCTTAAACGAAATGAGCCCAGAGCACTTGAAAACCCGCCTAACGAAATGAGCCCAGAGCACTTGAAAACCCGCCTAACGAAATGAGCCCAGAGCACTTGAAAACCCGCCTAACGAAATGAGCCCAGAGCACTTGAAAACCGCAAACGAAATGAGCCCAGAGCACTTGAAAACCCGCTTCCAAATGAAATGAGCCCCAGAGCACTTGAAAAACCCGCTTCCAACGAAATGAGCCCAGAGCACTTGAAAACCCGCTTCCAACGAAATGCCCAGAGCACTTGAAAACCCGCTTCCAAACGAATGAGCCCAGAGCACTTGAAAACCCGCCCAACGAAATGAGCCCAGAGCACTTGAAAACCCGCTTCCAACGAAATGAGCCCAGAGCACTTGAAAACCCGCTTCCAACGAAATGAGCCCAGAGCACTTGAAAACCCGCTCCAAAACCCGAAATGAGCCCAGAGCACTTGAAAACCCGCTTCCAACGAAATGAGCCCAGAGCACTTGAAAACCCGCTTCCAACGAAATGAGCCCAGAGCACTTGAAAACCCGCTTCCAACGAAATGAGCCCAGAGCACTTGAAAACCCGCTTCCAACGAAATGAGCCCAGAGCACTTGAAAACCCGCTTCCAAAATGAATGAGCCCAGAGCACTTGAAAACCCGCTTCCAAACGAAATGAGCCCAGAGCACTTGAAAACCCGCTTCCAAACGAAATGAGCCCAGGCACTTGAAAACCCGCTTCCAACGAAATGAGCCCAGAGCACTTGAAAACCCGCCTAAAACGAAATGAGCCCAGAGCACTTGAAAACCCGCTTCCAACGAAATGAGCCCAGAGCACTTGAAAACCCGCTTCCAACGAAATGAGCCCAGAGCACTTGAAAACCCGCTTCCAAAGAAATGAGCCCAGAGCACTTGAAAACCCGCCTAAACGAAATGAGCCCAGAGCACTTGAAAACCCGCTTGAGCCCAGAGCAAAAACCCGAAAAATGAGCCCAGAGCACTTGAAAACCCGCCTAAACGAAATGAGCCCAGAGCACTTGAAAACCCGAACGCCCAGAGCACTTGAAAACCCGCTTCCAACGAAATGAGCCCAGAGCACTTGAAAACCCGCCTTCCAACGAAATGAGCCCAGAGCACTTGAAAACCCGCTTCCAACGAAATGAGCCCAGAGCACTTGAAAACCGCTTCCAACGAAATGAGCCCAGAGCACTTGAAAACCCGCCTAAACGAAATGAGCCCAGAGCACTTGAAAACCCGCTTCCAACGAAATGAGCCCAGAGCACTTGAAAACCCGCTTCAAACGAAATGAGCCCAGAGCACTTGAAAACCCGCTTCCAAATCTAAATGAGCCCAGAGAAAACTTGAAAACCCGAGCACTTGAAAACCCGAAATGAGCCCAGAGCACTTGAAAACCCGCCCAAACGAAATGAGCCCAGAGCACTTGAAAACCCGCTTCCAACGAAATGAGCCCAGAGCACTTGAAAACCCGCTGAGCCCAGAGCACTTGAAAAACCCGCCGAAAAATGAGCCCAGAGCACTTGAAAACCCGCCTCCAACTAAATGAGCCCAGAGCACTTGAAAACCCGCTTCCAACGAAATGAGCCCAGAGCACTTGAAAACCCGCTTCCAACGAAATGAGCCCAGAGCACTTGAAAACCCGCTTCCAACGAAATGAGCCCAGAGACATTGAAAACCGCCCGAAATGAGCCCAGAGCACTTGAAAACCCGCTTCCAACGAAATGAGCCCAGAGCACTTGAAAACCCGCTCAACGAAATGAGCCCAGAGCACTTGAAAACCCGCTTCCAACGAAATGAGCCCAGAGCACTTGAAAACCCGCTTCCAACGAAATGAGCCCAGAGCACTTGAAAACCCGCTTCCAACGAAATGAGCCCAGAGCACTTGAAAACCCGCTTCCAACGAAATGAGCCCAGAGCACTTGAAAACCCGCTTCCAACGAAATGAGCCCAGAGCACTTGAAAACCCGCCTCAACGAAATGAGCCCAGAGCACTTGAAAACCCGCTTCCAACGAAATGAGCCCAGAGCACTTGAAAACCCGCTTCAAACGAAATGAGCCCAGAGCACTTGAAAACCGCTTCCAACGAAATGAGCCCAGAGCACTTGAAAACCCGCCTAACAAATGAATGAGCCCAGAGCACTTGAAAACCCGCTTCCAACGAAATGAGCCCAGAGCACTTGAAAACCCGCTTCCAACGAAATGAGCCCAGAGCACTTGAAAACCCGCTTCCAACGAAATGAGCCCAGAGCACTTGAAAACCCGCTCCAACGAAATGAGCCCAGAGCACTTGAAAACCCGCTTCCAACGAAATGAGCCCAGAGCACTTGAAAACCCGCTTCAAACGAATGAGCCCAGAGCACTTGAAAACCCGCTTGAGCCAACACTTGAAATGAGCCCAGAGCACTTGAAAACCCGCCCAAACGAAATGAGCCCAGAGCACTTGAAAACCCGCCTCCAACGAAATGAGCCCAGAGCACTTGAAAACCCGCCTAACGAAATGAGCCCAGAGCACTTGAAAACCCGCTTCCAACGAAATGAGCCCAGAGCACTTGAAAACCCGCTTCCAACGAAATGAGCCCAGAGCACTTGAAAACCCGCTTCCAACGAAATGAGCCCAGAGCACTTGAAAACCCGCTTCCAACGAAATGAGCCCAGAGCACTTGAAAACCCGCTTCCAACGAAATGAGCCCAGAGCACTTGAAAACCCGCCTTCAAACTAAATGAGCCCAGAGCACTTGAAAACCCGCTTCCAACGAAATGAGCCCAGAGCACTTGAAAACCGCTTCCAACGAAATGAGCCCAGAGCACTTGAAAACCCGCTTCCAACGAAATGAGCCCAGAGCACTTGAAAACCCGCTTCCAACGAAATGAGCCCAGAGCACTTGAAAACCCGCTTCCAACGAAATGAGCCCAGAGCACTTGAAAACCCGCTTCCAACGAAATGAGCCCAGAGCACTTGAAAACCCGCTTCCAAAATGAAATGAAAACCCAGAGCAAATGAAAAAACCCGCTTCCAACGAAATGAGCCCAGAGCACTTGAAAACCGCTTCCAACGAAATGAGCCCAGAGCACTTGAAAACCCGCTTCCAACGAAATGAGCCCAGAGCACTTGAAAACCCGCTTCCAACGAAATGAGCCCAGAGCACTTGAAAACCCGCTTCCAACGAAATGAGCCCAGAGCACTTGAAAACCCGCTTCCAACGAAATGAGCCCAGAGCACTTGAAAACCCGCCCAAACGAAATGAGCCCAGAGCACTTGAAAACCCGCTTCCAACGAAAATGAGCCCAGAGCACTTGAAAACCCGCTCCAACGAAATGAGCCCAGAGCACTTGAAAACCCGCTTCCAACGAAATGAGCCCAGAGCACTTGAAAACCGCTTCCAACGAAATGAGCCCAGAGCACTTGAAAACCCGCTTCAACGAAATGAGCCCAGAGCACTTGAAAACCCGCTTCAAAACGAAATGAGCCCAGAGCACTTGAAAACCCGCTTCCAACGAAATGAGCCCAGAGCACTTGAAAACCCGCCCAACGAAATGAGCCCAGAGCACTTGAAAACCCGCTTCCAACGAAATGAGCCCAGAGCACTTGAAAACCCGCCAACAAATGAGCCCAATGAGCCCAGAGCACTTGAAAACCCGCCCAACGAATGAGCCCAGAGCACTTGAAAACCCGCTTCCAACGAAATGAGCCCAGAGCACTTGAAAACCCGCTTCCAAAAAATGAGCCCAGAGCACTTGAAAACCGCCTAAAACGAAATGAGCCCAGAGCACTTGAAAACCCGCTTCCAACGAATGAGCCCAGAGCACTTGAAAACCCGCTTCCAACGAAATGAGCCCAGAGCACTTGAAAACCCGCTTCCAACGAAATGAGCCCAGAGCACTTGAAAACCCGCTTCCAACGAAATGAGCCCAGAGCACTTGAAAACCCGCTTCCAACGAAATGAGCCCAGAGCACTTGAAAACCCGCCTTCAACGAAATGAGCCCAGAGCACTTGAAAACCCGCTTCCAACGAAATGAGCCCAGAGCACTTGAAAACCCGCTTCCAACGAAATGAGCCCAGAGCACTTGAAAACCCGCTCAACGAAATGAGCCCAGAGCACTTGAAAACCCGCTTCCAACGAAATGAGCCCAGAGCACTTGAAAACCCGCCCAACGAAATGAGCCCAGAGCACTTGAAAACCCGCTTCCAACGAAATGAGCCCAGAGCACTTGAAAACCCGCTTCAACGAAATGAGCCCAGAGCACTTGAAAACCCGCCCAAAACGAAATGAGCCCAGAGCACTTGAAAACCCGCTTCAAACGAAATGAGCCCAGAGCACTTGAAAACCCGCTTCCAAACGAAATGAGCCCAGAGCACTTGAAAACCCGCTTCCAACGAAATGAGCCCAGAGCACTTGAAAACCCGCTTCCAACGAAATGAGCCCAGAGCACTTGAAAACCCGCTTCCAACGAAATGAGCCCAGAGCACTTGAAAACCCGCTTCAAACGAAATGAGCCCAGAGCACTTGAAAACCCGCTTCCAACGAAAATGAGCCCAGAGCACTTGAAAACCCGCTTCCAAACGAAATGAGCCCAGAGCACTTGAAAACCCGCCTAAACGAAATGAGCCCAGAGCACTTGAAAACCCGCCAAACGAAATGAGCCCAGAGCACTTGAAAACCCGCTTCCAACGAAATGAGCCCAGAGCACTTGAAAACCGCTTCCAACGAAATGAGCCCAGAGCACTTGAAAACCCGCTTCCAACGAAATGAGCCCAGAGCACTTGAAAACCCGCTTCCAACGAAATGAGCCCAGAGCACTTGAAAACCCGCTTTCCAACGAAATGAGCCCAGAGCACTTGAAAACCCGCTTCCAACGAAATGAGCCCAGAGCACTTGAAAACCCGCTTCCAAACGAAATGAGCCCAGAGCACTTGAAAACCCGCTTCCAACGAAATGAGCCCAGAGCACTTGAAAACCCGCTTCAACGAAATGAGCCCAGAGCACTTGAAAACCCGCTTCCAACGAAATGAGCCCAGAGCACTTGAAAACCCGCTTCCAACGAAATGAGCCCAGAGCACTTGAAAAACCGCCTCCAACGAAATGAGCCCAGAGCACTTGAAAACCCGCTTCCAACGAAATGAGCCCAGAGCACTTGAAAACCCGCTTCAAATGAAATGAGCCCAGAGCACTTGAAAACCCGCCTAAACGAAATGAGCCCAGAGCACTTGAAAACCCGCCTTCCAACGAAATGAGCCCAGAGCACTTGAAAACCGCTTCCAACGAAATGAGCCCAGAGCACTTGAAAACCCGCTTCCAACGAAATGAGCCCAGAGCACTTGAAAACCCGCTTCCAAACGAAATGAGCCCAGAGCACTTGAAAACCCGCCCAACGAAATGAGCCCAGAGCACTTGAAAACCCGCCCAAACGAAATGAGCCCAGAGCACTTGAAAACCCGCCCAAACGAAATGAGCCCAGAGCACTTGAAAACCCGCCTCAACGAAATGAGCCCAGAGCACTTGAAAACCCGCTTCCAACGAAATGAGCCCAGAGCACTTGAAAACCCGCTTAAACGAAATGAGCCCAGAGCACTTGAAAACCCGCTTCCAAAGAAATGAGCCCAGAGCACTTGAAAACCCGCTTCCAACGAAATGAGCCCAGAGCACTTGAAAACCCGCTTCAAACGAAATGAGCCCAGAGCACTTGAAAACCCGCTTCCAACGAAATGAGCCCAGAGCACTTGAAAACCCGCTTCCAACGAAATGAGCCCAGAGCACTTGAAAACCCGCTCCAACGAAATGAGCCCAGAGCACTTGAAAACCCGCCTAAACGAAATGAGCCCAGAGCACTTGAAAACCCGCTTCCAACGAAATGAGCCCAGAGCACTTGAAAACCCGCTTCCAACGAAATGAGCCCAGAGCACTTGAAAACCCGCTTCCAACGAAATGAGCCCAGAGCACTTGAAAACCCGCTCCAACGAAATGAGCCCAGAGCACTTGAAAACCCGCCCAACGAAATGAGCCCAGAGCACTTGAAAACCGCCACTTGAAAACCGAAATGAGCCCAGAGCACTTGAAAACCCGCTTCCAACGAAATGAGCCCAGAGCACTTGAAAACCCGCTTCCAACGAAATGAGCCCAGAGCACTTGAAAACCCGCTTAACGAAATGAGCCCAGAGCACTTGAAAACCCGCTTCCAACGAAATGAGCCCAGAGCACTTGAAAACCCGCTTGAAAACCAACGAAATGAGCCCAGAGACACTTGAAAACCCGCTTCCAACGAAATGAGCCCAGAGCACTTGAAAACCCGCCTCCAACGAAATGAGCCCAGAGCACTTGAAAACCCGCCTAAACGAATGAGCCCAGAGCACTTGAAAACCCGCTTCAAACGAAATGAGCCCAGAGCACTTGAAAACCCGCCTCCAACGAAATGAGCCCAGAGCACTTGAAAACCCGCTTCCAACGAAATGAGCCCAGAGCACTTGAAAACCCGCTTCCAACGAAATGAGCCCAGAGCACTTGAAAACCCGCTCCAACGAAATGAGCCCAGAGCACTTGAAAACCCGCTTCCAACGAAATGAGCCCAGAGCACTTGAAAACCCGCTTCCAACGAAATGAGCCCAGAGCACTTGAAAACCCGCTTCAAACGAATGAGCCCAGAGCACTTGAAAACCCGCCTAACGAAAATGAGCCCAGAGCACTTGAAAACCGCCTAAATCTAAATGAGCCCAGAGCACTTGAAAACCCGCTTCCAACGAAATGAGCCCAGAGCACTTGAAAACCCGCTTCCAAACGAAATGAGCCCAGAGCACTTGAAAACCCGCTTCCAAACGAAATGAGCCCAGAGCACTTGAAAACCCGCTTCCAACGAAATGAGCCCAGAGCACTTGAAAAACCCGCTTGAAACGAAATGAGCCCAGAGCACTTGAAAACCCGCTTCCAACGAAATGAGCCCAGAGCACTTGAAAACCCGCGTCCAACGAAATGAGCCCAGAGCACTTGAAAACCCGCTTCCAACGAAATGAGCCCAGAGCACTTGAAAACCCGCTTCCAACGAAATGAGCCCAGAGCACTTGAAAACCCGCTTCAAACGAATGAGCCCAGAGCACTTGAAAACCCGCTTCCAAAGAAATGAGCCCAGAGCACTTGAAAACCCGCTTCCAACGAAATGAGCCCAGAGCACTTGAAAACCCGCTTCCAACGAATGAGCCCAGAGCACTTGAAAACCCGCTTCCAAACGAATGAGCCCAGAGCACTTGAAAACCCGCCCAAACGAAATGAGCCCAGAGCACTTGAAAACCGCTTCCAAACGAATGAGCCCAGAGCACTTGAAAACCCGCTTCCAACGAAATGAGCCCAGAGCACTTGAAAACCCGCTTCCAACGAAATGAGCCCAGAGCACTTGAAAACCCGCTTCCAACGAAATGAGCCCAGAGCACTTGAAAACCCGCCAGAGCAAACGAACGAATGAGCCCAGAGCACTTGAAAACCCGCTTCCAACGAAATGAGCCCAGAGCACTTGAAAACCCGCTTCAAACGAAATGAGCCCAGAGCACTTGAAAACCCGCTCCAACGAAATGAGCCCAGAGCACTTGAAAACCCGCTTCCAACGAATGAGCCCAGAGCACTTGAAAACCCGCGCTTCCAACGAAATGAGCCCAGAGCACTTGAAAACCCGCTTCCAACGAAATGAGCCCAGAGCACTTGAAAACCCGCTGAAATGAGCCCAGAGCACTTGAAAACCCGCCCAACGAAATGAGCCCAGAGCACTTGAAAACCCGCTTCCAACGAAATGAGCCCAGAGCACTTGAAAACCCGCTTCCAACGAAATGAGCCCAGAGCACTTGAAAACCCGCTTCCAACGAAATGAGCCCAGAGCACTTGAAAACCCGCTTCCAAACGAAATGAGCCCAGAGCACTTGAAAACCCGCTTCCAACGAAATGAGCCCAGAGCACTTGAAAACCCGCTTCCAACGAATGAGCCCAGAGCACTTGAAAACCCGCTTCCAACAAAATGAGCCCAGAGCTCTTGAAAACCGCTTCCAACGAAATGAGCCCAGAGCACTTAAAAACCCGCTTCCAACGAAATGACCACAGAGCACTTAAAAAAGCGCTTCCATCGAAATGAGCTCAGAGCACAATGAGCCCAGAGCACTTGAAAACCCTCTTCCAACGAAATGAGCATAGAGCACTTGAAAACCCGCTTCCAACGAAATGAGCCCAGAGCACTTGAAAACCCGCTTCCAACGAAATGAGCCCAGAGCACTTGAAAACCCGCTTCCAAACGAAATGAGCCCAGAGCACTTGAAAACCCGCCTCCAACGAAATGAGCCCAGAGCACTTGAAAACCGCTTCCAACGAATGAGCCCAGAGCACTTGAAAACCCGCTTCCAACGAAATGAGCCCAGAGCACTTGAAAACCGCTTCCAAACGAAATGAGCCCAGAGCACTTGAAAACCCGCTTCCAACTAAATGAGCCCAGAGCACTTGAAAACCCGCTTCCAACGAAATGAGCCCAGAGCACTTGAAAACCCGCTTCCAACGAAATGAGCCCAGAGCACTTGAAAACCCGCTTCCAACGAAATGAGCCCAGAGCACTTGAAAGCCCGCTTCCAACGAAATGAGCCCAGAGCACTTGAAAACCCGCTTCCAACGAAATGAGCCCAGAGCACTTGAAAACCCGCTTAAATCGAAATGAGCCCAGAGCACTTGAAAACCCGCTTCCAACGAAATGAGCCCAGAGCACTTGAAAACCCTTCCAACGAAATGAGCCCAGAGCACTTGAAAACCCGCTTCCAACGAAATGAGCCCAGAGCACTTGAAAACCCGCTTCAACGAAATGAGCCCAGAGCACTTGAAAACCCGCCCAACGAAATGAG
>JAEOAE010003044.1:0-10331 GCA_036365155.1 Meriones psammophilus | reverse complement strand
GGTGGTCAGCAACCGGATTATCGATTCTCCGTGTGTTCTAGTAACGTCAGAGTATGGGTGGTCCGCGAATATGGAACGCATCATGAAGGCGCAGGCTCTTCGTGACAACTCAATGACCATATATGATATCCAAGAAGACGATGGAAATTAATCCACGCAATCCCATTATTGTAGAGCTGAAGAAAAAGCAGCAGCAGACAGATCGGATAAGACTGTGAAGGATTTTAATATGGCTGCTGTTCGACACCGCCCTGCAAACATCCGGTTTCTCTCTTGATGACCCCACTCAGTTCGCTGCACGCATCCACCGCATGATCAAATTGGCCTTTCGATTGATGATGATGATGAGGTTCATGATGATCTTCCTCCGCTGGAGGAAGTAGAGGAGCTGCGGAGGAGACTTGCAAGATGGAAGAAGTTGACTGATCCACTACCAAGTCGTATGCAGAATGGCCGTTTGACCTTAACAGCTCCTCTGGGTGTGTTTCTATGCCACAGAAGTGAACGGTGAAATGCATGAATGCTCAGCCCTTTGCATTCACACCCTGAAGGATACTGACTCGTAAATTACAGCGTTTGTTTGTGCGTTTGTGGGAAGCCCGGTCATGTGCCGTGGGTTGATCTGACGCAATAACAGAAGCGGGAACATATATATATATATATATACACGTATTGCCTCAACTGCGTGGAGACATAAAAACCCAGGTTGATACTAGCTTTAATGTGCGGAAATAATGTTTTGCATCTTGACGATTACGGGAACTGATACGCAGACTCTGTCCAAGACATGACCAATATCAGCTGAAAATAAATAGAGTGAATCATTTATTTTTGCAGAACTGGGCAGCATGTTGATCAGCCCTTATAGTAGCGTCATGTAGAAGTTGCCGTCCGCGCTGATCTATAATTGCTGATTTGTGACAGCAATCTCACGGTGACGTCACATATGTCTGGAAGGCCTGCACTGCGGGTTAGCTCTCTGCGCAGGTAGCCTGAGTCTCACTGAACCTGCGAAGCCCACAAGGAGCAGGTATCACGCTCTGTGTCGCGTCAGCTTGGCGTAGTCCTATGTCCATACATTTTGCCTCGAAACATCTGCGTATGAGCTAACGATGCCCCATAAACGACCAGAAGTGGCAGTCTCATACAGTCGAAGCATGCCATCACCGCCTTAGTTTTACGTATTGTACGAATGGCATCCAGGTGCACGGGCAAGAAGGCTGTCAGCACGTAACGTCTATGGACGCATGCGTTCTCCCCACTTAAGGCATTTAGTCTCCGGGTCTATACGTACTGCTCAAAAACAACACCGTTACATCTATGCGTGCAGGTACCGGACTTTTTGCAGCAGTACACTGCATCTCTGATGTAGCTGTTTCCTGCTGTACAGGCTTACGTTCCTTTCACCAATTTGGTAATAACTATCCGTAACACTAGGACATTGTATCGAATAGGTGCAACCTCGACGAGGTGGTAACAGCGTAGTAGCCTTTGATAAGCGAGGGAATTTTGCAGGGAAAGCAGCACGCTTCCCGCTGTCGACAGTAGTTTCCAATAACGTCTTCGTTCATGTGCGCCCGTTGTAGAGTGATGTCAACGAGTGTGCACGGAGGCAGACGTGTGGGTGTACGTATGCAAGGATGCTTACGCACAAGAATACTTGCGTAGAAATAAGGCGACGTACATTGGTAACTGTTTGCTTGAGACTAACATATATATTGTGCGTATAAAGGGCGAGTGTGCCCCCTACAGCTGGAAGCGAGCAAATGTGCTTATGTCGAGGATAAAACCAGGGTTGAGCTGTAACAAGTCGCCCAGAATATATGGAAAAAGCTTCTAGAAGAGGGCTTATTTTCAGAGTAAGATGAAAGCCTATTCTTACGTTTTCCAGTCTGCGCCGGATCACTGACCACTGTTCAACGGACCCGCACGTCTAGCTCTTTGTACACATCAAGGTGTGCAGGCACATGCGAGCAACAGAATAAAGAGAAACAACAGGGTAGTTTCAGACGTTTGCTTCAGTCTTGCGTCTTGGCCTGCAGGATACTGGCTTCCTGCTTGTACATCTACTACGCACGTATGAAGACGTAGTGACATGTCCTATAAGCGTAAGAGTACGTATGTCGACGTGTGCATCAGCACGTAGAAGTGTGCGTGGATAGTCAGGTCTTTCACTCACAAAACGTACTACGAGGCAGAGAGTCTGCCGGAACGAAAGACTCCGCGTATTTAATTTTAAGAAGGCACATATGACACCCATGTTAACGTTCAAATCGTTACCAGCGTCGGTATCGTAGGAGGACGAACTCTGTGCTAATCCGTCTCTGCTTTTAAACCGCACTTACTTCTTTTCTGTTCTCATCCAGTTGGACACTAACTGTATTACATATACGCATGCACATCAAAACAAAGTGTAAGTGCACAAGGATATGCAGAAGTGTAATGAGATCCTCGCTGGCGGTATTTCAGTAATTTACATATGCGCGCATAGATGGGCGTGCAGATGCGTAGCCGCTGGCATGTCTACGCACGCAGCCGCACGACGATCCACGCCAGATGTATACAAGTGCTTTCGTTCCGCCTTACGTAATAGAAAGCACATGATGCACAGCGATCTCAAACTTCACATCAATTATTTCTTGTAAACCTGTTTTAATCATTGCCACCGCTCGCAGCAGATCGGTCTCGAATCTTCTACTGTCTCTATTACCACATAGACAGTTATACATATACGTACACATATGAACTGGATCCATACGTATCTGTGTTGGTTCGCGTCATACACAGGCATGTAGTGTATACAGAGACATGCTGTTTACGCAGACTGCATAAGGCTGTCTCTTTCTTTCGTCCTGTGACAGAGATTCACACGCAGGTTCCTCCGTGCGCAGCAGCAGTCTTCTTCTTCTTTGTCTTGACACTGTCGGTAATTGCTGCTGCTCCTGCGCTGGCGCTGCTGCTATCAGTAGATACACCTTCTTCTCTTCTGCTGATGCTTCTCCACCTCGGCCTCCCTCCGGCTGGGATTTGGGTTGCGCTGCGAGTATAAAGCACCATCTGACGCCGAAGTCGGGGAAATGGCGGGCAGAAGAGGATGCAGTCCTGCAGCGGCTGAGGCAGACGATGGTGAGTAAGGCGCAGAAGAAGATAAAGAAGTAGGAAGACCCGTATGAGATTGCTCCGCATGCGTGAGGGGCGAGGATCCGGACAGCGTACATATGTCTTCCATATCAGAGTGGTCCTCCGGAAAAAACAATGGGTCCTGTGAGAAAGAAGAGGAAGAAATTAGTACAGAGTAGCACACAACAGTAAGCAGCTGAAATGAGGCGAAGAAGAATATGACAGAGAAAAAGGGAGGATCCACTTCACAGTGTGCTGAGAGTGACTAACAGGAATTTCTCACTCATCCATTTGGCATGTCATTGAAGAAGAGAGACGGCATTGCTTCCACAGTGCCGAAAAAGACGATGCTGCTCAAGAAAATGTCATAGCAAAGAAGGCGGAAAAAAGAGAACAGCGAGATGACACCTGGAAAAACAATCTAACGTAAGATCAGAGAGTTGTCTGCAAAGAGGGAAAGATTTGATAAAAGTCGTATTGAGAGTGTATCACTACAGAGAGAGACCACTGCAACAGTTGCAAGTAAACCATCAGCGGCACTACGAGTCGGAAAAAAATTTTCGAAGGAAGAAGCATCAAGGAAACGGGACGTACGTGCAGGCACAGTGCAAGAATGGAAGAGGGCGTCTAGGTGTCTACGCAGTCGACGCCAATAAAAAGAGCTGCTAGACATGATGAAGGAGCCAGAAAAAAATATGTGCGAGACAGCCGCATGCAAATACATGAGCGATCCAGCAGATACAGTTCTCAGATTTGGTATTCTACTTCTTCAGTCTTATATGTCAAAGTTGTGAATGCTGGAAAGAAAAAGACGTAAAGACACTCACATACTCGGGCAGGAAAAAAACTAGTTGCATCTTTTCTTCTCCTTTTCTCACGGTATCGTTCATTTGAAGTCTCTTTGCATCCCGCATCAGCTGCTCCACCTGCTGCACCCTCAGCAAACTTCCGAATCACGTCTTCCACGCATATTTCTGCAGCAGCACCAAGATCAGCGAAACAAATACACCTTACAGAAAACAGCGCAATCATCGAACGCAACAGAAGAGGGCGAAACAAAGGCAACAACAACTCCCTTGAAACGTGCTCAGCAGCAGAAGCATCAACAACAGCAGTTTAGCCTGCCAGCGGCGGTAGCTTCATCAGTCGCTCACAGGCAACTCGAGCAGGAGCAGTGCCTTGCCGCACCAGCAACAAATGCGGAATAGAATACCGCAAATTTCAAATCTCTGTCGTCAGCAGCGCGATGATGAACCGCACTCAGACCTGTGCTGCCATACTTCCCACAACACACCAGTAACAACAGTGCTGTGAGCGCCAGCAGCTGCAACACCTGCAAGAACACCGTGATGCTCCAGCTGCAGCAGCAACAGTACCGTGCTGGGATCAGCAAACCCCAGCAACAGACGAGAGGACTTGTTACACTAACATCGGTAGCAGGTCGCTGGAAGCAACAGAAGCAACGCCAGCGGCAGCGTTCTTCGAATACGGACGCCAGTGGCGGAAGAAGTGTTGTTTACCAACGTGAACACTTCTAATGGCAACAACGCTGTTAAAAGCAAGCCAAAACAGCATCAGTCCCAACATTCGAAAGACTTCACATCAGGGGATACTGACCGTAACAGCAACAGCACTACTACCGCCATCGACCGCACAATCAGCAGCGGAACATCAAGGGCGAGTCTCTCAGGTGGAGATTGCTCTGTCAGTGCACGAACACAATACGTAACTTCTCCGTGAAGCCCTTGCGAATAAGTCGCGCACCCACATGCCGCCGACAAAATATGCACATTTAACTATATCTATGTATATACATCGTCTCTTTCTCTTTTTTTTTTCTCTCTCTATATATATATACAGATGATAGATGAGCAGCCAAATGCCTTCGTGAAGTGCATACCTGAGAACAGGTACCAGTGCAACCGTCCCTTCTTCCAGGTAAAGTCACCCTGATTTGCCAACGCAGCTTCCAGTGCATCTGAGATCGAGAGATAGAAAAAGTTAAATATATCTACTACAAGATCTGGCACACATGGATCAAATACAGAAGAAGAGTCTTACCAAGTTGCGCTACACTTTCCGGGAAGTCCGCTGCTGCTGCTGTGGCTGCTGCTGATGGTGGACCTCCGTGCTGCTTCTGCTGGCGCTGCACTTCCTGCTGGTGGCCGCGTTCCGCGTCCATATGCTGCTGCAGGTGCTCTCCGCTGGTAGTTTATCGCCCAGCTGCTGTGCTGCTGCTGCACGCGGAGCTGCTTCAACTGCCGCAGGGCCTGCTGCTTGATGCGACATGCATGTGCAGCCCTGCAGCACTTTGCTTGAGGGCCTGAACGCCTCCTCCTGCTGGCTGAACCCCATCCGCAAAAAAACAGAATCAACGAAAAGCAGCATAGTTTCTATGGATATACTATAAAGAGATGAATAACGGAGGCCAGGGAAGAACCACCTAAGTACTTATGTGCATCCTAGAGTATATACGTGAGAAATACACATGCACGAGTGCCTACAGCTACTATAGTTTTCCTAAGCAAACAGGACTGAAACCAATCCTGCTGCGAAAAAAACAGAAAATGAAATAAAAACGTATACATTCATAGTTACCAGTCAACAATAATATATATATATATATATATATATATATATAGGACTTCTGTTGTTGGGCAGTGGGCACAAAAATCATTCGCGCATCAGTCAGAGACACAAGATCGATGTATGTGCACCGAGTTCTGAAGTATATCTACACATACATACGTAGAACATCAAATACATATACGTTTTCGTCCCAAAAACGAGTATGACCTGTGTGCATGCGGCTACAGTTGTATATGTGTGAACATAGATAAGAAGAAGACATACTGGTGCTGCATATCAGCCAGACGTCGCAAGAGTTTCAGCTCTGGCTCCATTCGTCTTGCCCGCCGCTGCAGCATCTTCCCGCCGCTGCGGACCTCGCGCGAGTTCACTGCAGCGCACAAGCAACACCGCGCCGCCACAGCAGTGAAGGAAAGTGCGCAGCAGACACACCTCCCAGCAGCCGCAGACAGACAGAAACACAGTGAGAGCTGCTGAGCGAGTTCCCGGAAACAGCAGCATAACAAAGATCCTAATAAGGACCTAGTGGAAGAAACAAAAAATAACAGGTTCGGCGAAAAGTAGCTGCAGCGGCGCCCGCTCAACAGCAGAAGAACGAACCAACAGCGCATCCCGCGAGAAAGAGGAAGACGCATCAGCAGACAATGAACAACTTTATAGACCAGCAGCAGCAGTGTGTATGAAGAAGAGAGGAAAACACTGACATCAGCAGTCCAGGACGAGAATCAGCACCGACGGTAAAACTTCATCTGCAAGAGCAGCACAACACATCGGGCACCACGAGCACAAAAAGCAGCAAGACAGCAGGAGGCGCGCCATTAACATGGTAACAGCAGCTGCGAGTCCGTCAACAGAGAGAGGGAATCCAGGCGACACTGAAACGCTGTAGACGCAAAGTAATTACCTGAGGTAACCTGCACATGGACCTATACCCCACAACTGAGAGTGGTACAGAGTATCTAGGCATATATATATATATATACATATATATGTACATATAGAAACAGATAGCAATGTTGATATACTTGGAACTGCTGCAAATTCTCAGGAGTCATTCGTCTGTACAGGGACAACAAGTATATGCCACGGCAGTAGAGGTAGGCAGCAAGAGCCACAGCTGCAGCAGCTCCGCGTAGAAATATCGATGAAGAGAGTGAATAGTGAGCGAGAAGGCATGCGGCGCTGAAAAAAGAGAGAGGGGCACATTAAATGAAGCACATCGGAAGAAATGAACTGGAATAGGCGGAGAATAATACCGACGAGGAATGGAGAAAAATTATATGATGAAGAATACGTACTGGAAGGGCAGAAACACACATATAGAATGCCCTATACGGAGAATACAGAGAGAGACATGGCAACTGGATAAGCAAACAGATGCACAGATAGACACGCAGATGTGTAGGTGGAATACAGGCGCAGCACCAGACAGAGATACGGAGATCGATATATAGGATACATCGTGGCGAAAAACAAAGAGATGGCAACGAATGGAAGAAACGTGTAAAGGAAGACGAAAAGGCATCAGTGGGCTGGGGCAAAGGCCCATAGTGACAAAAAGGAAAAGCGGATGACAAAGAGACAAAACATATCTATATCTATATCTATACCTATATCTATATATATATATATATATATATATATATATATACTTACCTACCTCTCTCTCTCTGTCTCTCTCTCTCTCTGTATATATATATATATATATAGATAGATAGATAGATGGGCCGCTATATATTGTCTGCCACCCAGTTATAGGCAATGAGGAAGCTCAAAGGCATGCAAGGAGGGGAAGATTGTTGTTGAAAGTGTGTGCCACTGCGCCTTATTTGAGGGAAGCGTCGTCCCTCTTGCATCAACGCCCAGGGATGGTGCCCTGCAGCAGCGGCTGCTGCTGCGGTGTCGCGTGTGTCATCGAACCCCAGAGGTCGTGTTTTAGATGTTGCTGTTGTTGTTCTTTTCTGCTGTCGCAGCTGGTGCGTCTTTGCGGCTGCTGCTGTCTTTGAGAGCGGCGTCTTCGGCAGCATCATGAGCTGCTGCGGCTTTGTGTTCCTGTGAGCTGTGTCAGTCTCAGTTGCAAGCGAAGAACAGTCCGCAGCTTCTTCAAGGCTTTCGGATTTCAACAACCGTTCTGCTTCTTCTGCTGCTTGCACTTCGGTGGGCTTCGTCCTCCTGCAGCAGCCACACGCTCTGCCGAAGCGTTTCTTCCTCAGCCCGCAGCAGCTCCACCTGACGCTCCATCGCCTTTAAAGTAGCTGCGTCGCCATAAAGCAGCAAGGATCTCAGCAGGACACCCGCATAAGAGGAGGCGGAAGTATATGAATATGTAAAGATGGACAGCAGCGCCATGTACAAGTAAGGATGTACATACATACGCGCACGCCGCAAGCCGTCTGAGACGACGGCTTGTGTCAAACAAGCGAAAAGGCGTGACTACACGCAGACGCAAAGGGTCTACATGGGAGACGAGAAGATATGCCATGGAGACCAGACAATATGCCGTGGAGACGAGACGAGATGCCTTAGAGACGAGGTGAGATACCTTGAAGAATACGAAGATACGTCACGGAGACGAGATGATATGCCTTGTAGACGGGAGGAGACGCCTTGGTGGAGTACACGAAGACATGCAACGAAGGCGAGGTAATATGCCATCGAGGCAGATGAGTAGCAGAAGGAAGACCAGGGTGCCTCCCAAAGATGATGTGGAGCGACGTAGCAGCAGGACACGAGCAAGAGCTGGGGAGGAAAATTAGGTGTCATCAGCAGCAAAACCATTCCGACAGTCTCTGTTGCATGCGCGTTAAATAAATTCGGAAGACGCGGGGTTGTCTTACATTAGATGGCGGAAACGCCCTTCACTAGTTCAGTGTCCACACAAGCGATTCTGTGACAGAGGTACCGTATGGCACGTAGCTCTTGAGAGCCTTAAATACGCGTATTATACGCGTGGTGACAGCCTCCTGAATGAGGTATGGGAACTGTTAAGACACCTGAGTAGAAGAATTTCTCTATAAGAGCATTGAATACAGGCGTAGATGACCTGGGACATCCGGCAGACACCACGTGCATACCGGAGGACGATGTCGAAGCAGCCCAGAGAAACAAGACAAAGAGAGACATGCGTGCAATTCCACTGTGATGCAGGAGACGCAGGAGACTCCCTAAGGGCAACTTTTTGTTGCACCTCCCAGGCGGGCACAGAGAAAAGACCAGAGAGTCCCGCAGCAAAAACAACAGCTATTACTACTAGTACTACTACTATTACTATTGCTCTTATGCTATTATTGTACTAGTACTCCGATATCATTACTACTACTACTCCCATGCCACTACTAATACCCTAGTACTACTACTACTACCACTATTCCTATTTTACTACTACTACTACTACTATACTACTACCACCTCCTGCCCTACTACTACTACTACGAGACTCTTGCTAGTGCAGTAACCCACATAGATGCACGTCCCTATTCAGAGGGAGCGCACGGCGCGCACGGCGCCATCAACGACTCTCCCGCGGCAACTGAGACGTGCCTCTTCAAACAGGGCTCTGAAAGACCTCAGACACATACTTCTACGTATCCATACGAAGTTCTACACTGCGCCAAGATGTGAAAATTTGCTGTGGCATAAGAGCAAATCCAAGTGACAGGGCAAGTCCATCGCATGAAGCGCCGGACAAACAAATGCTCATTTCAGGTCCAGGGTCTCGCGTGTGTACGTCTTCTCAGCAGACAAGCCTTCGGCACTGACGTCCTCACACACGATTGCCACTGACAGCACTGAAAAAAACCCACCTACTCCTATATATATATATATATACATACATACACATATATAGCTCTCTCTTCCTCACTCTCTCTCCCCCCTGTCTACATATATAGTGCAGGTATGCTCGGGATTTTCCCTACATCCCTGGGGCGTTATTTCAGACCAGGTGCCTTTCCTGTGATCTCTGCAAGATGTTTGTTCTCGTGTTTCACAGTGGAGACACACAATTACCTTTTTTGACTTTCTCGTCTTCATCTTCTGCTTCTTCTTCTCGCGCGCGTCTCGCTGGGTTCCTGCTGCCGCTGTTCAGCGGCTGCGGCGCCACGGTCTGCTGCCGTAGGGGCAGTAGCAGCATGATGTTCGAGTGGCTGTGCTGCTGCAGCACGTTGTTGCTGCAGGTTTTCATCAGTCGCAGCAGCAGCAGCAGCATTTTCAGCCTGCTGCTGTGTCAGCACGTGGCTCCCTGCAATAGCAGCGTCTGCTGCCCATTGCTGCTGCTGTTCCAGAGACGCTACCGCTGCTGCTGCAAAGCGACAGAGGCAGGACAGTAACAACTCCCGCCTCCTTCTCACCTACTCCTGTTGTCTCTGCTGCATGCATCGCTGCTGCTCATGGCAGGGCACCTGCTGCTGCAGCTGCTTTTGCTACCGCAGACGAAGGCCCACTCAAATCAACAGCCGGTGGAGGTATCGGGCGATGTGTCAGGGTGATACAGCGACACCACAGCAGCAGCAGCGGCGGAACGTCTTTGTGCGACGAAATTTCCAGCCACTGCCGCATCTGCATGCATCGCAGCAACTGCCATAGAAACATAGAGAAACCTTGGAAGAAGGCGTAAAAGAAGA
>JAEOAE010000337.1:0-10354 GCA_036365155.1 Meriones psammophilus | reverse complement strand
CCAATCTTATTGTATCTGTTGAGACCTGGTTTGTGACCTACTGTATGTTCAGTTTTGGAGAAGGAGTCCCATGAGGTGCTGAAAGAAGATAGATTCTTTTTTCTGTTTGGGTTAAAATTTCTCTAGATATCTGTTAGGTTCCTTTGATTCATGACATTGTTTGTGTGTTATCTCTCGTTAAGTCCTTCCATTGCTCTGTCCCCTTGATGATAGTGACATATTGACCTCTCCCACTCTTAATGTACGGTGATTGATATGTTCTTTAAGTTTTATTAATGTTTCTTTTACAAATGTGGGTGTCCTTGTATTTGGGGCATTGTTGCTCAACATACAGATGCCATCTTAGTCAAATTTTCTTTTGTTAATTATGAAGTATTCTTCTACATTTTTTAAATTTATTTATTTATTTATTTTATTTAGAACAATAGCACTGATATCAGGCAATATTTTTATAGTTTGAAACTATGTGTAACGAATATTTTTAAAAATCTTTCAACATTTTATTGTGTTCTTTTTTTAAATTTTTATTAATAACAGTTTATTCTTTGTATCCCCCTGAAAGTATGTGCAACAGCATGGTTTTTTAAAAAAATCTCTTTCAACATTTTGTTTTCTTTTTAATTTTTATTAATAATAGTTTATTCACTTTGTATGCCCCTGTACCTCCTCCTTCCTCCCCTCCCAATCCCACCCTCCATCTTTCCCACCATGTCCCTTCCCCAGTCCACTGATAATGAGTCCTCCTCCCTTCACTCTGATCTAGTCTATCAGGTCTCATTAGGAGTAGCTGCATTGTCTTCTTCTGTGGCCTGCTTCCAAGGCTGATTCCCCCTCAATGGGAGGTGATCAAGAGCAGGCCAATGAATTTCATGGCATCGGGACGATTCCCTGCTCACGTACTATGGAAGGCCACTTGGATTCTGAACTACCGCCAGGCTACCGCGCTGTGCAGGGGTTCCAGGCCATCTCCATGAGTAGTCCTACTTGGCTAGAGTGCTCAGTTACAGAAAAAGGCACATGCCCAGACTTTTGAGATCTCTCCTTGTGGAGCTCCTGTCCTCTAAGTCTTACTATCCACTTCTTTCATGAATTCCCTGTACTCTGCCCAAAGTTTGTTTGCTGAGTCTCAACATTTTAACTCTAAATACACACCCAGAGGTGGGAGGCCTTTCAGAAGACCCTCTGTGGTGAAACTTTCCTGTCATGTTCCTGTTTTCCTCCTCTAAGTGTCCATCCTCTTTGCCTTTCTGAATGAGGATTGAGCATTTCAATATTGAGTCCTCCTTCTGATTAACTTCCTTAGGTGTACAGATTTTAGTATTTTTATCCTATATTTTATATCTATATCCACTTATGGTAGTATACCATGTGTGTCTTTCTGCTTCTTGGATACTCACTGGGATGATCTCTTCTAGATCCCATTTTGCGCTAAATTCCATGACTTCCTTGTTTTTAATTTCTGAGTAGTATTCCATTGTGTAAATGTACCACAATTTCTGTATCCATTTTCCAACTGAGGGGCATCTGGGTTCTTTCCAGCTTCTGGCTATTACTAGTAAAGCTGCTACAAACATGGTTGAGCAAATGTCCTTGTTGTATACTTGAGCATGCCTAGGAGTGGCAAAGCTGGGTCTTGAGGTAGCACTATTCCTACTTGTCTGAGAAAGCAACAGATTGATTTCCAAAATGGTTGTACAAGTTTACATTCCCACCAGCAGTGGAGGTTCCTCTTTCTCCACATCCTCTCCAGCATGTGTTGTCACTTGAGTTTTTGATCTTAGCCATTCTTGTGTGTAAGGTGAAATCTCAGGGTCATTTTGATTTGCATTTTCCTGATGACTAAGGGTGTTGAACATTTCTTTAATTGTTTCTCTTCTATTTGATGTTTCTCTATTGAGAATTCTCTGTTTAGCTCTGTACCCCATTTTTTAATTGTGTTACTTGATTTGTTGCTATTTAACTTCTTAAGTGCTTTATAAATTCTGGATATTGGCCCTCTGTCAGATATAGGGTTAGTGAAGATTCTTTCCCAATCTGTAGGCTGTCATTTTGTTCTGATGACAGTGTCCTTTTCTTTACAGAAGCTTTTCAGTTTCATGAGATCCCATTTATTGATTGTTCATCTTAGAGCCTGTGCTGTTGGTGTTCTGTTCAGGAAGTTGTCTCCTGTACCAAAGAATTCAAGACTCTTCCCCACTTTTTCTTTTAACAGGTTTAGTGTGTCCATTTTTATACTGATGTCTTGATTCACTTTGATTTTAGTTTTGTGCAGGGTGATAAGTATGGATCTATTTGCATTTTTACATGCAGACATCAGGTTAGTCCAGCACCATTTGTTGAAGATGCTATCTTTTTTCCATTGTATGGGTTTTGCATCTTTGTCAAAAATCAGGTGTCCATAAGTTTGAGGGTTTATTTCTTGGTCTTCTATTTGGTTCCATTGATCGACCATACTGCTTCTATGCCAGTACCATGCCGTTTTTATTGCGGTTGCTCCATAGAACAGTTTGAGTCAAACATGGAGGTTACTTCCAGAGAGCTTTTATTGTAGAGGATTTTTTTAGCAATTCTGGGTTTCTCGTTATTCCACATGAAGTTGAAAATTTTTTTTCAAAGTCTGTAAAGAATTATGTTGGTAATTTGATGGGAATTAAGCATTAAATCTGTAGATTGCGTTTGGTAAGAGAACTATTTTACTATGTTAATCCTGCTAAGCCATAACCGAGAGATCTTTCCATCTTCTTGACATCTTCTCATTTCTTTCTTTATATAACTTGAAATTTTTCATAAAGTCTTTGACTTTGCTTGGTTAGGTGACACCAAGGTACTTTTATGCCATTTGTGTGTAGAGGTGTTGTTTCCCTAATTTCTTTCTCAGCCCTTTTGTCTTTTGTATACAGGAGGGCTACTCATTTTGGAGTTGATTTTTGTATCAGGCACATTGCTGAAGTGTCAGCTTTTAGGGTTTCCCTGGAAAATTTTTAAGATCACTTAGCTATACTATCATCATCATCTGCAAATAGGGATGCTGACTTCTTCCTTTCCCATTTGTATCCCCTTGATCTTCTTTAATTGTCTTATTGCTCTAGCAAGATCTTAGAGAACTATGTTGAAGAGATATGGAGGGAGGGGGCAGCCTTGCCTTGTCACTGAATTCAATTAGGATTGCTTTATGTTTCTCTCCATTTAGCTTGATGCTGGCTATAAGTTGCTGTATATCGCCTTTACTATGTTTAGGTATGTGCCCTGTATCCTGATCTCTCAATACTTTAAACATGAATGGATGCTGGATTTTTTCAAATGCTTTTTCAGCAACAAAGGAGATTATCATGTGTTTATTTATCTTCAATTTGTTAATATGGTGGATCACATCGATGGATTTTTGCATATTGAACCACCCATACCTGGCCTGAAGCCTACTTGGTTGTAGTGGATGATATCTTGATGTGTTTGTATTGGGTTTGCAATGTATTTTGTTGAGTATTTCTCCATCAATGTTCATAAGGAGGGTGGCCTGAAATTATCTTTATGCTGGGGTATCAGGGCTGCTTGCTCCTGAATAACTGGGTTCTGGAGATGCCATATTGCTTTTCTTTTGTTGATTGAGCTTTTACACTGGCCTCTACCCATTAAGGATATCTTAGGTTTTGAGTTTCAGTTTCTGGTACTTCTGGAATTCTGTGGTGGAGTCTAATCCTTGGCAGGAAGATGATTTTTCCCAAGGCTCTCCTCCATTTTTGATATGGTCACTGAATGTTTTTCAGGGTGCCACAACTCATCTGAAGCATACAGACTTGAGTAGTAATTGTTGCCTTTGTTAGTAAAGGGGCTATCCTCTCACCCAGCGAAGTTCTGGAGACAGCTGCCCTGCTGCTGGGTTTCTTGCTATAAATTTAGTGAGCTGCTGCTGTAACCTGGTGCCCTGTGGCTTGGTCAGTTTAGTTAGGATAACTGGCTGTCCCTTGAGCAGTATCTGGGGTTGATCTCAGGAACCCAGGCTTCTGTAGGTCTCTGTGTTTCAGCTCTGTGCACCAGTACCCAAGTGGTAACAGTGGCAGGTGAGCACCACTTCATGTGTACAGCAGTAGGCTATGTACATTCGTGGATAACCAGAAACTTTTCTGAGCTAGGCATCCTGAGGTAGGGTCAGATATTTCCCCACCTTTGATTTTTCCCAATAGGAAGACTAGTCTGTGGTGTTTGCTGTGGTGTGTAGAATGCGTAGCACTTTGCCAATGATGGCTCTAAGCTGATGACTGGGAAAGAAGTTGGAGAAGTTTTCCAAGAATGTTCCTGTGTATGTTGGATGGTGTGTGGGGAGTTGGCTGAGTTCTCTAAGCTGGGACCTGCTGCCTTTTGCCTGTGGGGTTTTCTCCAGAGAGGGAAACCAGCCCCAGTGTGTCCTGGGGCACAGTTCTGTGATGGAGAGTAGCATGCAGGGCTAGCAGCCAAGTCGCACACAGACCTGGCGGCTGTGCACCCACCGGGTCTGTGGCAGGACCTTTCCAGGAATAGACCAGAGGTCAGTCCTACTTTCTTCTTTTCTGTTTTCTTTTTTTTTTTCTTAGATCAGCTCCTAGCCCTGGTGCCTGGGAGAGAACATAATTTAGTCTGGAAAGGTTATCAGGACACAAAGGTGTATCCTGCCACCCAGGATATCTTCTTCCTCTCGCTGAGTGACTTGAGAGTGGACCTGACTCACCCTCTACACCGTGGGAGTTTCTCCCCTCACCTGGGAAAAAGGATCTTGTTGTTTTAGGGCCAGAGTTCCGCCTTAGTTGCTGTACCAACATTGCTGTCCTACCCTCAGACCCAATGTCCTCCTGGCACTGCCTTCTTGGATACTCCCCTTCTCATATCCTTTTCAAATAATTTTGGTTGAAAGTCTATTTTATTAGATATTAGAATAGCTTACTACTGCTTGTTTTTGGGTCCATTTGTTTGAAAACCTTATTCCTGCTGCAACATCCCAGGAACTTTCCCAGAGATTAGCTGGGTGCTCTGAGGTTGACACCATTATTTCATCATTGGCTCCTTTTACATTTGAAACACAGTCAGTTGGGACCCACAGATCCAACTATTGGACGCCATGCAGTCTCTGCTACCCAGGCTTATCAGACACAGTATGCAAATCAGCCCAACCATCTGGGATCTATTTTAATTTTTACTGAATATGAGTATTTTGATTGTATGCATGAATATGCACCTCTGTGTGCCTAATCCTCACAGTAGTCTGAAGATGTCTTCAGAACTGATGAACTTATAGTTGATAGTAGTGGGTCCCAGGAATCACTGACAATTGAGCCCAGTTATTTGAAAGAGCAGCAAGAACTCCTCACTGCTGAGCCATCTGTCCTGTTTTATGTTGCTTATTTATGATCCGCATTTACATTGTTAATATTTTCATCTTTCTATTTTTAGCTGTTTAAACATGCATTCCCTTTTAGTAAGATATCATTGAAGTTACAGTTTAAGCTGGGGCAGTGCAGATTTCTGGAGACTAAATATACAACAAGAGTGAATGTATAATTCCTTGTAGAAGCTTCAGTGATGACCTCTGAGTTCTTTCAATATTTTGTGTTTGTTTGATTGACTTTTAGAGGAGGCTCTGTCTTACTATATATGTCTGGCTGTCCTAGAACTCTTTGAATAGATAATGCTGACATCCAGTTCAATAAGATACACCTGCGTCTGCCTCCTGAGTGATGGAATTGAAGGCATGACAGAATACACCCAGCTTGTCCACCATTTTTTGTACTTAGTAACTGTTAATAAATTTCTCTGATCTGTACTTAGTATTGTTCATCTGTTAATTTCTCTCTGTTTGTCTCTGTTTCTATGTCTCTGTCTCTCTATTTCACACTCTTCTCTCTGTTTGTCTTTGTCCACATTAATTGCCATGCCTTTTCCAAAGCTATATCCTCTTCAAAAAGTTCAGATATGATACAGTTAAAACTTGTTATTCCGTTTTCTTCTAAAATGACTTAGTGATAACATTAACACTTCTTTTTTAATAGAAAAGTTTTAATCTTTATTTTTAATCTATAGACTACATTATTTAGTAAGGAGGATATACAAAACAATGATCAAAGAATAATCATGTGTTCTATTCCTTTTCTTTTGCGTGGTCACTCAGAAATATGGTATTATTGGCTATGATTATTGTTGCTTGCCACTCACATTATTTTTATCCATGTATTCACTGTAGTCCACTTTCCCTTCCACAAATATATGAGCCCCCCCTCTTCACATACTGATATGCCACATCCCTGAGCCCTGGTCAAAACATAATATTCAGTACCATGTTGTCTTTTGACTGATGTTACCCATCTCTTCAGTGTCCCCTGAACAACACATCTCATTTGTTGCTATATAAAATACCATGACTGTGTTTTGTCCTTCCACTTGTATCATGACAGGGTCCTGACCTACTCACCCAAGTAACTGAAGATGATTCATAGATTGCTCAAGAACCCAACTAATGGCTACTTTATATTCATGTCTTACAAACTGATGAAACACAGGTTTTTGAAGCATGCCTTGGTTTTTTTTTTTTTTTTTTTTCAATCTAACCTTTAGGCTTTTTCATCTCCACTACTTTACATCACACACAGCACCCAACTGTATAACATTCGCACTTCTGTGTTAGAAAATAAATTGAAGAAGCAGTAGAATTATATGATTATATTGACAATGATGTATAAATTATATTGTTGCCACTGTTTCTGTTGTACAAATGTATGGCATATTTTAGAATTCGGTGACCTTCAATGATGTGCATGTGAAATTCAGCCAAGAAGAGTGGGCCTTGCTGGAACCTTCCCAGAAGCAACTCTACAAAGATGTGATGCTAGAGACCTGTGAAAATCATACTGCTATAGGTAAGACTGCAATTTTGCTTTCACTTTAAAAAAAGAGACAACTTTTACTTTGTTATTAATCCTCTTCTGTAATTCCAATTGAGAATGAGAAGGAATGAGGTAAATAAATCAGGCATGGTTCTAAGGGTCACAGAAGATAGTGATTTAAGTTTTGCCTTAATAATAACATGATATTTCCAATAATATATATTTTCTCGTACTATATTTTAGGTTACAATTGGGATGACCATAATATTGAAAAACATTTTCAAAGTTCTACAATTAATAAAATGTAACTTTAGTGCATGTTGATACAGATATAAATCTTAAATTTTAATGTGTCCTGAAGTCTGGTGTTTTTGTTTGTTTGTTTGTTTGTTTGTTTATTAGCTGCTTTTTATTTTCTGTTTTGAAATAGATTTTTTTCTGGGTATCTGTGACTTTCTTAGACTTGCTTGGTAGACCAGCCTGACCTCAAAATCAAACAGATCTGCCTGCTTCTGCCTCCACAAGTGCTGAATTGAGCAGATGTAACAGCACACATATTGTCCTGAAGTTTTGAAGAAAAGCAACAGTGTAAAAACAGCACTGCTTTAAGTGTACTGATGATCATTAAAATCTCACAATCTCCATGTGTACTCAATGTCAGGTATCTGATTTGTGTTTTTACAAGGCACTCCCCTAAGATAGAAGAAAATAAAATAATATTGTAAACAAAATACCATTTGAATCATATGGACATTATAGCTACTGACTTGAACTGGCAACTGTTTAGTCTCATTCTATCTACTCAGATATTGTAAGGAGGTAATACACTGAATTGGTGATCAGTATGTGTCCAAAACCTTCTAATAATAAGCAAAAATTACATAGTAGGACCAGTGTTACTAATTTCGTAGTAACATTGTAAAGTTTAGTGAAAGGGGAGCAGCTATGAGAATCAAGAATATTTTTTTGTGAGAAACCTTAATCCCTATATGACATGTCTATGATGAACAAAAACAAAACTGTGTTAATTCAATGTGGGAATTTTGCTATTTTTGTAAATTAAACTGATATATCATATGTCAAAATGATTCTAAGACACATGAGCATAGGTTATTGAAAGAAGCAGTGTCCTGTTCTTCCCAAGAACAATTGATTTGGTAGTAGTCCCCATCAGAGTAAATTCTTTCTGAATGTGATAAATGGTTACTGTTAATTGGTTTTGCAACTTCACTGAGAATTCATCAGCAAACTCATTTTGCTGAAAATACCTATGGATATTAGAATTTGAACTTCTTACTTGTCTTGGCTTTACTGATAAATTTAGTATCATTCATACAGTACAAAATTTGTGTATGTGAATATGTAGGGAAACTTGAATTTTACAATACTCTTCGGTATATAGAGAAAACCCTTATAGAAAAAATGATGCTATAAAAGTGATCCACATATCAAAATGCTCTACTATCACAGGGATCTTCAAAATAGCCATAATGAAGGGAATACCGTGAATGTGAATAAAGTGATAAAACTTTAAAATTTGATTCTTCTTACCATTAGAACAAATTATGAAATTAATTCATATAGATAAATATATTTATTAGTGTAATGAAATGACTGTGGTAAATCTTTCACATGTGCTACAATTTTCTTGCAGGTACAAAGCAGTCATACTGGAAAGAAACCCTTTAAATGCACTCTATGTGGTAAAGCCTTTCAGCTATATCACTGTTCTCACAGTATAAAGAACACACATAGAGAAGTCTACAATGTACCAATGTGCAAAGCTTTTGCAAAAACAGTCATCTCACAAGACATAAAAGAACACATACTGAGAGAAACCTTATGAATGTAACCAGCAAAGCCTTGCAGAAAACACATCTCACAAGACATAAAAGAAGACACACTGAGAGAAACCTATGAATAACCAGTGTGAAAGCCTTGCAGCGAAGAATAAGCTCATACGGCATGTACAAGAACACACACTGGAGAGAAACCTCATGAATGTGTAACTAGTGTGCAAAGCCTTACAAAACAGTCATCTCATAAGCTATAAAAGAACACACAGTGGAGAGAAATTTTATGAATGTAATGAGGTGGCAGCTCTGCAGAAAATAGTCATCTCATGAGCCATAAAAGAACACACACTGGAGAGAAACCTTGTGAATAAATTCAGTGTGGTAAAGCTTGTAAGAAAACAGTACTCTTCTAAGCCATAAAAGAACACACACTGAGAGAAATCTCATGAATGTAAATTAGTAGGGTAAAGGCTTTGCACAACAGTCACCTCATAAGCCATAAAAGAATACACACTGGAGAGAAACCTATGAATGTAATGAGGGCAAAAAGCCTTTGCAGAAAATAGCCATCTCATGAGCTATAAAGAATACACACTGAGAGAAACTTTATGAATGTAACTAGTGGTAAAGCCTTTGCAGAAAACAGTACTCTCTTAAGCTATAAAAGAACACACACTGGAGAGAAACCTTATGAATGTAACTCAGTGTGGAAAAGCCTTTACAGAAAACAGTCATCTCACAAGACATAAAAGAACACACACTAGAGAGAAACCTTATGAATGTTACGATTAGCTAAAGCCTTACACGAAACAGTAATCATAAGCCATAAAAGAACACATACTGAAAGAAACCTTTGAATATACCCAATGTGATAAAGCCTTGCAATACAGAGTACTCTAAAACATGAAACACAAAGTGGAGAGAAGCCTGTGAGGGTAATTAGTATGATAAAGCCTGCATGTAACAGTCATCTCTAAGACAACAATCCATTCTGAGGGAAACCATATGAATACAACTCTGTGGTAAAGCCATGCTAATATACATCTCCAATACATAAAGAACGTATACAGGAAAGATATCTGACTGTAACCAATGTGAAAAACTTTGACTTCAGAATCATCTTCACTCATGAAATAAATCCTAATGACTGAAAGCCTGTGGAGTGTTTTTAACATGGCAGAAACCATTCCAGTTACTTGTATAATCTTCATCATCATGAAAGGATTCATAATGGAGGAAAAACTTATGAATGTGTTAAAATGGTGAGGCCTTGGTAAAATCTAGAGTCATCATCATCATGAAAGTAATCCTACTGGATAGGAATCTCTGTGACTGGGCCATGGAGTTGCCTTTGTGTTCTTTGGTCCACTGAGATCCAAAAGAACTGAAAAACTAGCTCAATGGAAATGACCTTCCTTTATGAAGAGAAAGGGAAAAGGAATAGAGACAATAGGAGTGGAGGGTAGAATGGGGGGAGAGAAGGGAGGGGGATTATGATTGGAATGTAAAGTAAATAAACTTATTTTTTTAAAAGAATACAATGAATGGTAACATCAATTACATGCAAAAAGCATTATAAAATGTGTTTAAGGAAGACTTATTGATAAACCTGATTTCAATATTTTACTGTTTTCAATTGTCTTCACTTTAGACAAGAAAAGTTCAGTCCATTGGATGAATATGTAGGGAATGGTGAACTAACACCAGCCA
>JAEOAE010004066.1:0-10186 GCA_036365155.1 Meriones psammophilus | reverse complement strand
CAGTATACGAGCATCAACGAGCACAGCAGCATGTGCACAGCAACTTACGTACGGCTCAGAAGCAGCGGCGCGCCCGTATCTTCTCCGAAGCGCATGCACGAGCAGCCAGCGCCGGCACATCATCCAATCCAGCAGAAGCAGCAACAGGAGAGACAGCGTACGATTGCAGGTCAGCAGGCTGAGAGATGTCTTTTCTTCTTTGCCTGAGGCAGCTGGGCCAAGGCAGGATAGACGGCTTTCAACGACAGCAGCAGCGTCAGTAGCATTGCCATCAGCCGTGCTGCGCTGGCTGAAGGAAGCGCAGACAACACTGCTGCTGTTACCAGCAGCAGCAGCAGCGAATGTCTCAGCGTCTTGCCACGCATATACTGCTGAGTATCACACTGCAGCAACCGCAGCCACATCGTGGTGGGGAAGCAGCTCGACCCAGAGGAGCTGCAGGCAGAGCGGCCACCGCACTCGGGTTCAAACGCAGCATGGCGAGAGCAGGCAGCAGCACCAGCTGCAGTACGTGACTCAAGAAGCAGCACACGTACCTGCCAATAGCAGCGAAGACAAAGCCCGCAGGAGCATCTCTTCCAGCGGCAGCATCTGATGCAACAGCAGCAGGAGGAATTCAGTGTCTTGCTTCCCAGAGGCAAAATGCATGTCCTTGGAATGAAATTCACCTCGCCTTTCAACTGCGCAGTCAACAGCAAGAGAGGACCTCCAGGGGCAGCACGTTCTTTCTACACACAGCAGCTGAGTCTGCCAGCAGTGCGCGCCGCTGTTGCTGCTGCTGTTGCCGCCTCCGAAGCTTTCCCCGCCCCAGCAGTAGGGGGATCATGCCGCTCACAAACTGGTTTGAGAGAGACTCTTCAAGATGTTTGTCGTTGCTACTGCAGCAGCGCTTTCTTTCATTCGCGCAGCGCATGATTGCGAGGCACCTTACTCAGCAACCGCTGCTGCTGCCCTGTGGATGGACGTCCCACTGCTTTGCTGTAACGGAAGCTGCTGCCGCTGCTGGCGGTCTAGCTTCCTTGTTGGTGGTGCTGAGACTGTGATGAATCGCAGAGCCGTAGTAGTGAGGGCCATTGCGCGGCACTGCGGCAGCCTTTATCAATGCCGTTGCAGCAACTGTGGGGAGACGCGCCGCCCTTGCAGGCGTATACAGAGGTCACACGCAGCAGCCAATGCTTTTCATGCAGCCAACAGAGATCGCAGCAGCAGCTGGTGTCGTGCTGGTGCTGCAGCGCTGCTACTGCTGCAGCAACAACCGAACTGCAGAGTCAGCAATAGCAGCAGCGGCTGCAGCAGTAGCTCCACATCTTGGGCGACAGCAAAAACCAACAGCAGGCCCTCACTGCATCCGCGTGGATAGAGAGTCAGCGTTATTTTCACAAAGCAGCAATGCCAAAGGCAACTTCAGTAAGTGGCGCTTGAGAGAAGCAAAGACCCCGAGCAGCAACAAAGGAACCTGCAACAGAGTCCGCAGCAGCAAAAGCAGTGTCCACAGTACACCGAGACGCGGCTGAACACAGCAGCAACAGTGTGGGGGCGAGACAGTGTGAAGACAGCGCAGCCTTTCCTTCCGCTGGAAATAGATGCAAGAGAAGCAGCAGCACGAGAGGAAGTGCACCCCGCATTCAACAACTGTGTGAACAGCAAGACCTAGGGCTCTGTGCATATGGTCAAGCAGGTCTGTAGCCACTCTTTCTTCTGCCACTGTTTATAAAGCCTCCTCTTCTCCGCACGCTGATTCTGCTGCTGTCCTCGCTTCCACGGACCTCGCCGCCGCTGTTGCTAAGCTACTGCTTTGTTACTGCTGCTGCCGCTGCTGCCGCATTGTTGCTTCTGCTGTTACTTTGTTGTTGCTGCTGCTACTTTTGTTGTTGCTGCTGCTATTTTGTTGTTGCTGCTGCTTTGCTTGTTGCTGCCGCTGTTTATTGTGTTGTTGCTGCTGCGCTTTGTTGCTACCGCTGGTGCTTCGTTGTTGCTGCTACTACTTTGTTGCTGTTGCTGTTGCTGCTTTGTCGCTGTTGCTGCTGTTGCTTTGTCGCTGTTCCCGCTCCTGCGGTTTGTTGTTGCTGCTGCTGCTGCTCCGCTGCTGCTGCTACTGCTGCTACACGGGTCTTCGCGCCTCTCTCTGTATTTCATTGAATCCCAACGTGCAGAGAAGCAGAGCAGAGCAGAACCTCTCCAGCAGTCTATTCCTCTCAGCTTCTGTGGATGTTCATCGTAGTTAAACATCTCTTGTTGCAAGTTACACACGGAGGCTTCATCCGCGAGAGGCGATGCACGCGTAGAGAAGAAAGACATAGCCCTGCAGGCTGTGTGTATATCTCGCCACACATCGGTCTGTTCTCTTGAGGTGGATCACGCATATATTTACACAGGTACACACTCATATATATATATATATATATATTTATGTGTATCTATGAGTACATATGTGTATGTGTACGAGACATATTAAATACATGGTACAAGCGCACACTGGAAGTATTGTGCGTACGAGTGACTACGGAGTAGGCGGTCACACGAGGCTGATTTCCTACGCATGCACAAGAGCACGTACAGATGAGTATCGCTGCAGAGTCTTGCATGTTGTCTCAGATAAATAGAACTCTATGTATGTACACAAATATATATTGAGTGTCGCAGCAGTTTTTATGCAGTTGATAACCCAGAGACATATACATGCATACATACATACATAGAGAAAAGAAATCTGATATATATATATATATATATAGAGAGAGAGAGAGAGAGAGAGAGATAGTTGTGGATGTATACATATATATACTATGAGGGCGAGAATTGCGGATATATATATTTATATATATATGTATATATGTACATATATGGATACAGAGAGATTAGATATATGTACATATATATATATAGAGAGAGAGAGAGAGAGAGAGATAGATAGACTAAAAGAGATGTGGATAAACATATATATATATATATATATTTGTATGTATATATACGCTTTAGAAAGGTAAACATGGAGGCAGCACGGTATATGCTGTTAGATGTAGTCTAGGCAAGCCTTTCTGTTGCCCTTGCTGCTTCTCTAGAGCCTGCAGCGACAGCAGGAAGTCAGCAGAAGAAGCAGCAGCAGCCCAGGTCGGGCAGCCGTGAAGTGGCTGCTGGGGAGACGCAGAGCAGCATTTTGCAAAGCTAGAGCTGCTGCTGCAAGAGAGGGAGAAACTGCAGCAAGAAGTTGCAGGCACTTTGCATATCTCTTTTTTTTGTTTATGAGGAGCTGCGCGTCATGCGTTGATACATCTCTGTTGAATGGTCTTGTGTCTTCTTTGCCGGAACGCGAAGTTTTCTTCTCGTACTGGCGTATATACATGATTCATAAAGAGAGAGAGAGATACAGAGAGATAGACAAGTAAAGACATATGCATAGGATGCTTCTATAGCTGAGTATATATATATATATTTATATATTTATAATGCTGGTATATACATACAAGCTACGCATACGTACACAAGACGCTGAGAGTTCGAGATTAGTGACCTGTACCATACGTCTTTGTCTCTGAGGTTCTGAAAGAAGCAGGTGTGCAACTGCAGCGCAGGCTTCGTATACGGGCGTTGCCGCTGGCTGTCACTCACCCCCACACATCACGTCTTCCACTATGTATACACGTTCAAACATCCATACATGTGCACGCATATACTTGCATTATGTCTCGCCTCTATACGTGTTAGTAGTAATGTACACATTGAAGGACCTGTAGCGTTTCACATACCTTGAGTCATTGTGTCTCTCTTTGTGGTGTACGTACAACTTATTCATTATGTGGTGTTTGTACACTGTGTGTTGCCAGTTGTTGAGGCTTTGAAAAGAGATATTGGAAGAAATGTGCCTGCGTCTATCATATCTGCCTATTATATATGCGTGTAGAGAGTTCTTCACCATCATATATATATCTGACTGTGTGAATGTACTAGTTTGCACACACATCTGCACACAGCGGACGTGTGTGTCTACACCGCATGCGTAATGGATATGGGATATATGCGGTGTCACTGTCGCTTGCAGGTGTTTTTCTTTTGCGAGAACCTGCAGGTGTCCGAAACGTGAACTCCTTACGTGGCTGGCGTGCGAACTAAGAGACGTCTATCGCATAACTGACGCAGGTTTTGCTACTTGTGTGTGGAAGTTACTCTTTCCTGCGGTGTACGTACACGTGCGCGGTGTATTTGACAAGCTGCCGAGTTCCTGTTTCTGTCGTGGGAGTAGCAGATGCTTTGAGAGACACTAGGCCGACGTGATGTCTGTGTATGCACGTGTGTACCACAAAGACGCGTCGACAATTTCAGAAAACAAGGGGCTTTTTCATCTTCTTGAAAAAATTGCGTCTGTTTGTATGTCGCTGGTGCTTGCAGCTGTTGTTACCGACACCAAAATAAAAGAGAGCTGCGTGGCGAGCCGTTAGCCCTCGCATTTACTGGCTTGTCGACTGCCTTTGCTGCTGTTCATCCTCTTCTTCGTGGTGAGGCAGCTGCTGCTGCTCGCGAAAAAGACGGAAGACAAGAGACAGCATTCTTTTCTTATTGTTGTTGCTGTTGCTGCAACGCACTCGCAACCATAATTCCACTGCTCGACTACTGCCGGGCAACTACTGCTTTCTCGCGATTGCAGGCACACCTCTACACTCTCTCTCTCTCTATATATATATATATATATATGTATATATATATTGCGTGTACGTCTATATTCAATAGGTATATACATATACATATATGTATATAGATATATATATATATATTATGGCTTATCTTTTGCTGTCCTGTCTTGTGCACATATCCAGATGTCTCTCTTTAGTGCCTCTTGCTCTGTGGTGAAAACACCTGATTCTCACTGTGGGCTTCCTTGCGTGGAGCGTACATGCATGTATACGTGGCTGCACACGGAGCGCACGACTTGGCTACACCTCTTTCTTTCACTCACTTCACATCTCCTGATGAGAGAAGGAGGAGACATTCACCACCCAATGACAGGCACGTTCTCCCCTTTTTCTCCTACAAGGGCCTGTGTATCTATATACGTCTGTGCACTCCTCTCACAACGTCCCTATATATCCATATCTATGTATACCCACATATACGTGGATTTTCTGTAGAAAGGAGTATACTTGAACAAGTGGAGAAACATCATTTGTTTCTTTATTGCCCTCTCTCTGTAAAGAGAAACACGTGGAAAAAGTTGTCCGTGCTAGTCTACTACAGTGGCGTACGTTAGTGCTGTAGGACTTGCCGGAGACATAACGTGAAGGTTGGCTAGTGACATTTCCAGCCGCCACACGTGCGCACCGCCGCCGGGTTTGCAGAGAGTCACACACATAATTTATAAGTGTTATCAGTTCTTTCTATGTGTAATAGGTATATCTATAGGGTAGAGTCACCTATTGCCTCTATGAACATGCGTAAATATACACGGGTCATTTTCAAGACTTACATATAGTAGATGCATGCCCTCTAATATGTATAAGCAGTCTGGAGATATGTACCTTCGGTATAGGGGGCAGCCTGTAGATGAGTGCACGCCAACGCCTCGTGTTTAGATATATACAGAGAAACGTGGAACTGGATATGAGCGTGTACTTCCATTTCAACAATTCAAAAGTGATGTAGCCCTGTATACATATGGTTAGACACGTGCAACCTCAGATGCGTTCGCGTCTTCTGTAAATATTGGCTCTGACCGGGCAAGCAGCGTTCAGAAGTGTCTCAACATCTACGCTTACAAATGTATCTATCCATCTCTCTTTCTATATATATAGGTATATGCGTTGATCGTGTATATTGTGTATCGTCGCATGGAAGAGGTTTTGACCGGGCAGCCAGCTTTGTTTTGGAAAGAATGAGATAACGCAATTGCGCGTCTCTTCGTCTCTTCTGCGTCTATGCCGTACACCCATCCTTTACGACGAAGCGATACGTGACGCCTACGTGATCTTTAAATATGGAGATGGGCACACCCCATTACACTCGTAGAAGGCAAAACACCCGCTGATATGACAACTGCGGGTGTATGTGTAATGACGGTGCGAAAGTGTGTGCAAAGACGTGCAGATCGACTGATGCATCGTCATTTCTGTGTACGAACACTGCAGTGAGTCTGCAAGCAGAACCCACAGTGACCAAGAAAGATGACTTATCTGATGCCAGCACAGTGAACAGACTGCACTGGGGAAGTCCAGGCCAAATACACAAGTACTGGAATAGACAGGGATATCTATCTCTGAGTGTGCATGTATACATATATATATATATATATATATATATATATATATGTATACAGGATGAGGACGAAGTATATAGGATTCTAAAGCCGGGAGGGATATGCGTAGATGTCCCCTTGAGACAAAGAGAGAAACAGCCGAACGCGGAAAGGGCAATAGAACAGATATTCCTTCTCTTCTGCATCTGCGAAGAGAAAACGTAGGGAGACGTATATAAACTTCCATATCTATGTGCAACTGATAGCAGTTGTCTCTGCGGAGATGAATTACCTATATTTCCATGTTTCTCTGGCATATATATAAATATATTTTCTTTGTTTGTGAGTCTCTAGATGCAAGCCACTGTAGGCGATGTATTTTGCTGCTCGAGACACAGAGGGGAGTGAAGTGACGTGTTATGTAGACTATTTTGTAGAAGAAAAAGAGAGCTAGATGTAGAGAATGCGTTTTGGAAAGGAATAAACAAAAGAAGAAAACCCGAAACAAATAAAAAACTCTTCTTCTACTATGTACTTTGTAGGAACGGCGTTCGGCCTGCGGGCGCTGTTGCGCGCGAGGCAAACCGAAGGATCGCGAAGGTATGCCTGTTCTCTCTTTCCAAGTTGCAGTACTACTTCCATGAGAATGCACGGAGGCTCCTAATCAAAAGCGTTACGTATATCTCGATGTGTGTATCAGGGATATGACATCTGTTTTCATCGAGGGGGCGTGCGGGCAGAGGCGTGATCTGCAGGAAGCGGCAAAGCGAATCTTGTTGCCACTGAGTTGCCTGTAGAGATGTGAGGTTTTCTCCTTTGGGCAGGAAAACCAATCGTAAGGTCAATACATACGTGTATTTCCATAGTGGCTTATGTATGTAAGCACTTTATATACATCATACATATATATATATATATATATATATATGTGAATATGGGAGAGACATGTGCACATGCAGCTGCGGTACGTTCTACTGAGTCGAAGTCGTTTACGTCAAGAACATGTGTTTCTGGTGATATACCTGTAGAGAAGTGTTGCACTTCCTCTACACACACGTGTCTTTGTCTCTCTATAAGTGCAGCGTGTGCGCCTGTTTCACTCTCTACAGAATATGCATACCAGCACGCCGAGACACCCTTCCCGCTCTTTTCTCTTTCTCTCTCTCGCTTCTTCTCCTCTTCTTCATCTCCTTTTCCTCCTCTCCTCTTCTTTGCAGAGACACGCCTCGACGCATGTATATTCGGCACCGGGTGCACGCTGTGTTGAGAGAAAGTTCACTGAAGCGTGTGTCTCACTCTCCTCTCTCTGCGAATTCCATTCGGATGCACATGTAAATATGAGGCCAGAGGCAGCAGAGGCTCCTCTTGGATTACCTTGTAACACTTGGCTGAGAGAAGTTCTTGTACGTGCGATACACGTAACCCTACGTGTTTTCTTCATCATAGAATATATATATGTATAGATCACAACATATATGTACATACGTGTGTAAGTCTGATTATGGGCATGTACATTAGGAGCTGCAGCTACACAGAGTCACAAGGGTGTAAAAATCCAACGTCGCAGATTTCTTGTCATGTATACACAGTGGTGTCCCAGCTCTGTTCTTCTTCCTGAATGTATCTATGAGTAAACGAGGGGGGTTTGCAGCTAAGAAGATAATATGCACCTACATATGTATGTAGCTGTGTATCAGAGTGGTAGATATCTCTATCACTGCAAAGTGCCTCTCCTCATACATATTTACGTACGCATATATATAAAAGATATAAGGTATATAGTATATATATATATATATATATATATATATATATATATATATACAATATGTGTCACTCTACATCCACGACGACGTTCGAGTGCCAGGCATCCACATGAATCACTGTACATGCACTTCCGGGTGTATATTTATGTATATGGTGGGCGCTACTTGCTCTAAGAACAGCGTTCGGCGCTGCTTCTGCTTAGTGACGTGTAGTAAAAATAGATGATATATCTGCGCACACAGTTCCACAACAACATGCTTGCGTACTCATATATATATATATATATGTATATGTATATATACATACTTATACATGAATATACATGTATATGTTAAGGTGCTTTGTGCCCAAGGAGCTTTCCACTGAGATTGATTGAGATTGCTGCTGTGCCGTTGTTGCTGCTGTGCCGTTGCTGCTGCTATGCCATTGCTGCTGTTGTGCCTTTGCTGCTATGCCCTCGCTGCTGCTGTGCCCTTGCGCTGCTGTGTCCTTGCTGCTGTTGTCTGCGCAGCAGGAGCTGAGCGACTGGCTGCTGTCAGACGACGATTGCGGCAGCAGCAGAAGGAATTAGAAAGACTTGCCCAAGCCTGCTGCTTGAAGAAGGGTGCCATGTCAACGAATGCAGGCGCACGTTCGGATATAAAGAGATACGTGCAGTTCAACGTCACATAGACGCGATGTGAAGAGTGGATGTATCGATAGACACCCTATATCTGTCCGCACAGGGAACACATAGACCACTTTGGAAATATGGAGAGATATGCTGTTATACTTACATGATGAAGTGTTGTATCTAAAAGTGCGTATTCTCCCTTGTATTGGGTATTTAGAGTCTCTTCACTCATAAAAAGCTAATCAAACATTTTGTTGTCCTGTGTATTTCCATATATAGAAGGGCACGCACATGTATCACCTAAGAGCTGTGGTGTATATGTGCATCATCTTCCAGCAGCGTTCTCAAACATACAGAGCTTCAAATGTTTCCTCACATGTACACACCACTGTAGAGCTGTTGACAGATACTTGCATGGATACGCATGAACAGACAGTTATGTTGATATATATATATATATATATTATATGTATATGCTTGTGTACACCAAAAAATAAGCGTGTATGTACACTTCTATATCGTTCAGGCTTAGGGTCTCTTCTGAAGATATATATGTACATACGTTTATGTATTAGTAGAGGAAGCTTCACAGGGAAGCAAAGTGTTACATCCAGCACGAGACCCACGAGACGCCGTGTAGCATAGCAGTACCTTTGCAGCAGCACGGGTAGCCTGGAGAGAATATACATTTTCTACGGATGTCACGGGCTCGGTATAACTCAAAACAGACGGTAAGGAAGAGAGACGTATATTTGTCGGCGTGTCGTGAAGACAGCCTTGGGGAGGGAGGGCGTATTGCACGGGTCTGCCGCAGAAACAAGGAGCGTGTCCGCACGTGAATGCGTCTTTGTCAAAATTGTACACAGTCCTACTTTTCTATTTCCAGAACACGCACCGCTATATATAGATATATATCATACGTATGTGTATTTAGGTGCGGTGTGAGCACTATGGTCGCGGTGCTGCAAAGCGGACAGCCGTACGACAGTTTCAACTTCTCGGCGCTCAAATGAGACATATATATATATATATACATAGATTGATACAAAGCTATAAATATGTGTGTGCACGTTGTCGGGTAATTCACATGGACTACTCCACCCGTATATATACACGAGGCATTCAGTATTGGTGTCCGCAGGTTCTCCCATTATACACATCTTCAGCGTCCGCTGCGACGTTTGTGGAAGGCACGCGCAACACGCCTGAATAGGAATTGGTTCGTCCGTTGGCAGTTCTTCGCAAGAGAGAGAGAGGAGAGAAAGGGCAACAAGACCAGGGCTAACACTGCTTACTCTGCTTGTGGAGAAGCAATACCAGCAACAAGAGTAGCAACTTGAAGAAGCATTCCCAGCCATAATAGTAGCAGCAGATCTACATTCGGTGTTCCATGACTGGGGTGCTACCTATGTGCGGCTGTCAGAGTGGATGTAAGTGTAGTTTGTAACACTGAGAGGAATGCATAGTCTCTCTGCACTTCTTGCATTGAAAAAGCCAGAAGGTCTAAATGACCTACTACTATTACGCACTGTTAGGGGACACTGTCGCCGTTTGCCGAAAGAAACGTAGAGTGAATTTTGCTC
>JAEOAE010000961.1:0-10321 GCA_036365155.1 Meriones psammophilus | reverse complement strand
TGCAGCAATACAGACTGGTTCACTTTACTGTACTCATCTGTTACTGTTACTGCACAGAACTATGGGCAGTCAATCCACAAGCGTGCAGGTGTCTCCTACCTCGATCCTGCATCGAGGCTGATCAGCCGCGTTAGATCAGTGTATAATGTATAGAGGCGGCCGCTTTTGTAGTTTGGTACTTTACGTTGCCCCTTTAGATACAGTTATGTTGAAGTTTGTACACGTATAATGTGTAAAAACCGTAAGTGGCAACGTGCTGACGGTAATTGAGACGTTCATAATGTAAGTTTCATTGTGCTCTGGAGTGGCACCACTTGAGGCGATCCAAGGTAGACTCGGCGTCATTGTCACGAGTTTGAAAGTAGTCGTTTCAAAATGGATCGATGCCGTGAGGACTGGTGCCTCAAGTTAGAAGGATTGCGAAGCAAAGGTTGCGCTGCGTACATTTTCATACACACACATGAGACTTCAACCTTAGAGATGCAACTAGACAAAAAAATTGTCATACGTTCAAACCAGGAAAACACACCTTTGACCTACCTTTCAAAGAATTCACCACGGTCTGCCCTGACGACGATCATGTGGCGAACTTCCTGATTTTGATTCGGGAATCTTCCAACGCATCAGCTTTAGAACGTCTTCTCAAACGAACTGTGACGCGGCACTTCTGAGAAAGGTAGTTCCTGCTGTGTAGTTCGTCCATTATCTAGGCACTAGAACATAATATATATATATATATATATACATAACTGATATGCGTTCTCGCGGTGTTCTAAACTTCAAATTGAAAACAGATACAGACCAATGATACAGCACACATTAGCCCTCCTTTATTTCCTTCGCCCTAGAGCTTCTCCTTGTATATTTAGGTTACCAATGTAAACAGTAGTTATTTTTTCCTTGGTTGGTTCGCCTAATGTTAGAACTCAAACGGGCACCAACCCCGCCCCATAGCAGACAGGTGACGTATTGACGCATGTTGCCGGCGCCCCCCGGCACCTCATTTGATACACCTCTTGCATCGCATGCACCCCGTACCTTTGTAGAGCGAAGAAACTTTTCCTTTTCTGTGATCATACTGGCATGTCTTGCGACGCATAATCGTGGCGATCACGCAGACATCCAGAGGCGTCACCTGCGTCATCTGCACGCACAGGCGATTCTCGCTTATTTGTTGATGAAGCCGCATCTAATTTGTATATGTAGATCCCGTGGTGCATCTTTTGGGGTTTTTTTCAACTTCTTCATCGTGTATAAGGAATCTGCGTTTCATTTCGGGGAATGTGGACCCGTGGCCTGCCGTAATTCCGCGTACTTTTTGTATGAAAGGTTGTTAATGGTTTTGTTTTTATTCTTTTCTGCAACTTCTTTGCGGAAACGTATTTTCAAAGATTAGTCTAGCTGCAGGGGCCAATCTAAAGCATGCAGCGAATCTGTGGGCTCATTGCTTCCAACATGTGCAATATATGCTTTAAGACGTGCCTGCCATGGTAAATCAGGCTTGAAAGCATACCATGCCTCGAATTCAACCCTAGAAGTTCGCAATGACTCTTCAGGACTCAGCAGACACTGGATCCCTGAAAGGGGGTCTGAGAAAACAGGGACACGTCGACATTCCTCAACGTCGACCTCTCGTTTTGAACGCGATGAAGAAATTGCCGCGGGATTTGTGCTCCGCCTGGCAGTGAGAAACGGGGCAAACTTTTCAAAAAGCGACAGCGCGCAGTGCCACTCGGTGTTCCTGGACGGCCGGCATCTCAACGCAGGCAATACTTCCTGGGGACCCACGCTGTGGAATGTTTATATGCGGACGGCGGTGTCGAGCGGCTCTACAAGCGCTAACCTATTAGCCCTACATGAACGGAATTGTCTGGGATGACGCCCACTTAATGCGGTAACATGGAAATTAAGGCACCTTTCTAGACAACCTGATCCTCTTCTGAAGCCAGTTGTCGCAAAAACCATTCGCCCTAGTGTGAACACTTTGTGTACGCATAGAGAGTAAACATGTGTGTACATTATTTTGTTGGAGCTGTGGATATATATATATATATGTCTATGTATCAGAATGTGAGTATTGTTATGCTAGCGTACGTTCAGTAAGATGCGAACGTTCGTATAGATTTCGCTTCCTATAGCGCAGAGGACAACGGAGACGAATGTGCCTGCGGGAGGAGGCGATCTATGAGGGACTGTACGTCACCGTAATTAATAGACGCGCGTGTAAACGCGGTACACATTATACACGGATATAAAACGCCACTTTGCGTGTTTCCCAGCCAGTCTTTTCTTCGGCTGCGTAGCGCGCTGAGAATGTTTCAGCCGCGCGTCGCAAAATTGAAAACTGGGTAACTGCGAACCAAAAGCAGTCGAATTGACAACAGCCCACGATTGACACTGCCCTTTTTCCGTTCATATGATACGCTTACTTTGTGAAGCTGAGTACTGAAGCGGGAACAAATTCGTCTGCGCTTGTGGACTACTGTTTAAATGTGGGTATGTGTACGTATGCACGTTGGTGCATGAATTTTGATTCGTCTGCGCCTATCAGACAAACGCTGGTCGAAAAGAAGTGCAAACAAATCGCAATTGTTTGAATAGGTGCGATCATGTTTTCAGTTGTCCTTCGATGTGTAATTTAAATGTGGAGATTTTTTTGGGTTTCGTGGGCTTTACCCTGTGTCGCAGGTACATGAAAAATCCCAAATTATCTCGTTGACGGAGCGATAAGCATGAACTTCTTCGGCATCCTAGATTTTCAAGACCGTGTGGATATAGTACACTACTTACGCACACTACTGGGTCCCATCCGAATGGGCAAAGATTCTGGAGTATCGCTTCTTCGACTGAAAGAGTTACACCACAAACAGAGGAGAGTAATCGTGGCGGCTCACTTACTTCAGTAGTCTCTGCACTTGAGTGTTTCTTCCAAAGTGTCCCAGCTAGTACGTGCAAAAAATGTAGTTTTTCGTCTTCTGCTTGTATTCCTTCTGAAAATACCAGCGTTGTCTGGTCGGTTTTGTGTTGACCCCACGTTTTGAAATTTGAGTATCGTCTTTTTTTTTTTGCACACGCAGAGGTGTTCCAGCGTCGGCTCTCGCTTTGATTGTACGACCCACTGCAGTTCCGTGTCCCTTTCCTGTTGCACGTGCACATGGCTTCCGCATTTTGCGGGTGCCAGAAGTCAACCAGTAGGAGCCGTAATTTAGCAAAAGTTGTCTTATCCCAGTTTCTTTTGGAAAAAGCGCGCTGTTGTCCGCGTAGTTGTGCCCATGCTGTTGTTCCACATGACGAACTTCAATGTTGCGTAAGATCAGCATATACGTAGAATGTGTTTGTTGTTGAGGAGTAAGTAAGTGTTATGGCGTAAATTGTACACTGCGCGAGGCCAATGAATGTCGTATCACATCCAAGGCATGGTTCGCTTGTTGCGCGAATCTGTGCACTCGTCGCTCTAGATCTGTGGGCACATGTCGGCATGCCACCATTTCATCGTATGGAATTGGGGATCGTTGTCAACTGCATGCTGCGCAAGAGACTGCACCTCAGTCTTGTGAAAGGGGCGATTGTCAAACCCAACTCGTCGCTGACTGTATTGTCTGTGTTCCATTGTGAGAATCTAACGGACACGCGCTATGGTTCTCTTCAGACTTGTAGATATGTACAAAATGTGTGCTCCCAATTGTTTCATCAATTGCGTACGGATGAAGGCAGTGACTTACTTCTGTGTGCTTCTATATGTGAAGTTACCCGGTTTTTGCTTTTCTTGAACTGAAGAGCCAACGCCTGATTTGTTGTGATCATTCAATCAAATCTGCTGCAGCCCGCAGATCTGTTTTCCCAAAACTCGACCACAGTACCTATGGTCGTCTGGTCTCATGCGTGCGTCTTCCTGCCGTGGGTGTCAGGTATCCTGCAGAAAATAAATGCATATACTTCACTGTCGTACACAGAGGGTTGTCTATATGTGCTTCTCCGCTTGTGGATATGCCACCTTCACGTTAGGAACTTGTGGAGAGCTTTAGCCAGAATTCTGCAGCCGAGAAACACGCTTGGTAACGACGTGGTTGAGCGACAACGCATGATCTGCGTGCGTGAGCGTCTATGTGCAGCTGACGGCTTAGGCATAACCTTTCATACTGTATCACTAACTGCCGTCCACGTTCCCGCCAGTATCCTCGAAATTCAGTTTGTGCGCAGTCGTACTAATGAATCGAGAATCATGTGTTCGCAACCGCTGAGAGCACTTAGTAGCGAACACACTGCACCCTTGTAATAGGCGCACAAGGGAAAAAGTGAAGGCGGTACGTTCGCGGTGTCCCTAGGAAGCAGGTTATATTGTTGCATTTCTGCTGGTGAGCACGCACAGGGGAAACTACTGGTGGCACTGCATAGTGAATATAGGGGTACGATCGACGGCCCTGTATTTACGCAGAACATAGAACTTTTGCAGAGTGTGCCTTACAGTAAAGGTGTGTCCGGCAGGAGAGCTGTTGAGAGAAGCGCTGGCATACGGAGGAAAAAACACAGCGTGTACCAGATGGCGTTCTGAAGAATCCTTTCTAAATTTGGTACGTCGTTCGTCGCAGTTCAATCTCTCATTGATCACGACTGCTTGTCAGGGGATTTCGTGCAAACGGCATCCCAAAAATCTAACCAGCGATCGACACATGCGAAAGAAAAATAGCGCGGGACCGACTCACTTTCGCTGCTGGCACAGAAGCTGTGGAGCTGACCGCAGTACAAACGCACAGTTACCCGTGTACGGACTGCATACGGCAACGGTGTTTTGTAGAGCGACTGGCCCCTAACTTGACTTTGTGGAAGCATCTTCTCAAAGACACTTGCGGCGAAGAAAGAGCATTAGGTTGTGGTGAGGTAGCGACTCAGGGATGGCTGGGTCTGCCCACTTTGCCTATCCTCCTGCGCTCCTTGACGTAGGCAGGTGCACGTTAAAACTACCGTCAGCTTTCAGTGAGTTCACACCGTTGACAGATGTATGTAGACACCGATAAGCTGTATCCAGCCACGATTGCAAATAATATATATATATATATATAGAGAGAGAGAGAGAGAGAGAGAGAGAAAGAGAGACGTCCTGCGTTGGGAGCAAGCGTGTGAATTCTGTGTAAATACAAATATAACATACCTCTATATATGGATATGCAGACGCACGCATACATCAAATACGCTAGAGACATCCAGGCACACCTGTCCTGCAAAAGACCTCCTGTACGTAGAGAGCAGAAAACGATTAGGTTCGCACTGAGGTGATGATAGCTGCCTGTCAAGAGCAGATTCCATGGCAAGGCGTTCGACTATAAATAACGTTAAACAGCCCGCCGAACCGGTGAACCTGGGCATCTCACATTTTCGTTCTGCATGGCTAGTCATGCTTTGTCTGTCGATTATACGAGCTGATACGAAATTTGCTCAGAGATGGCCCTTTACTATGTATGCGTAGCGTCCCGCACAGGTTTTCCTAGCCCACGTTCTTTGTCACTGCCATTGTGATTGTCGAGGCGGTGCACAATTCGAGGTTGTTCAAAAAAGTAGAACTCATTCAGGACTGATACTGGTTTTCCCTTCTTGCGTCTTCTTCGGAAGCAACCAGCTTCTTCGTTCAGGGTTGCATCCATGGTGAAAGGCGACACATAACTACAGGTGCGTGGAAGAAAATGATCCTAAGCGTAGGTATGCTACACCTGCTGCTTTTTTACTACAGTATATTCACATGTGCCACCCACGATAAGGCGAGGAAGTTCTAGGGCAAAGTGCACCAAATTTGTGCCATCCAGTATTGATAAGTCATCTGATTTATCTACAGAGCCTACAACTGCGGACGACAGAAGAGAAAGATAGGCAATCCTTTGTTGTTTCTTCTACCGGGATCGCCTACGGCTCCAATGGTGCTTTGCGCGTGAGTGAGGGGCGCCTCGCTGGAAGGCGCTGTCGTCGTCTGATTTGCTGCATGCAGTGCCTATCACAACGCACCATACGTTCCATAAAAAGCGTTTGAGGAAAACTTATGCTGAAAGAACACGCGGAACTGATGAACACAAACTCTAGCGAAATGCAAAAAGGGGGCATTCATGCGTTGGGCCACAGCCCTGTCGTGGCGAGGGTTCAAAAATAATTTGATGGTAGAAGTTGAAGCCGACGTCCGTTAAATGAATGATCTGCATGATTTTGCATCTCCTGAAGGAGTTCGCAGATTACACACAGATACGTGTGAACAAGTGTTCTCTGTGTTGTATACACAATGAGCAATAAGCAGAGAATGCCCGAGTAATTCGGAGGTTGTGTGTATCAGAGCAGGTCCCATTCCTGAGCTCAAGCCTCCAGATACTACGTTTTCCCTCGCGTCGCACCTGAAAGTGGAGCAATGTCTTTTGCTACGAGAGTCTGCAGAAGATAGCGGTTTCGCGCTGCGTGTCGCCACGCACGATTGTAACCATAATTGAGTCATCCCTGTTAAACTCCTGCTACTCTCCACGCCTATCTCATATGCATGCGACTGATTCGAGAAAAGCTTATGTCTCGTTTTCGAGGGCCGGCAGCGAAGCATTGACAAACATAGAGTGGAATTAATGAGTTTTCCCCACGTAGGTGGTAGCGCTTTGCGCCAGGACAGTCTCGATTTTCGGCAAAAATGATGAGACGTTGAAGACCACCAGTCACAATGTGGGATTCATAACTACGCTAAACACCCTATCGGTACCCACGCTGCGCACGCATTTGGTGTCGAGTAATGTTTTTGGTGACTGCGCCCGCAGCACTATCTTCCTGAAGAGCAAAGACAATGTTTCGTGTCCGCATTTTCCACCTTATTTATTATCTTCTAAATCTTCTTCCTCGTCACCGCCATTACAACTCACACGGTCTTTGACATCACAACTTCGCCTACAGTTACTCAACATGTGAGTTAACGACCCAATAGCGGAGGGACGCCGTAGGCCGCAGCAGTTTGTTGTGAAGCGACATATGATAAATTACGCAGATTGTAGGCCACTTTGCACGACGGCAGGGTTCCATCGTGAGAACATAGATATCAAGTAGACGTAGCCCGGCGCTTTAGTAACGAGACACGACACCAAGTATTTGCATCATACCTCGGAGAGTGACTCAGCAGACCGGTTTGGCGCATTCCGTCGTTCTGTGCAAAGCTGTTTTCAAATTTTTCCTTTCAATCGCGTAGTCAATCGCAACAAGCGGCGCTCTGCAAACTTGACTGCGTAGTTTCAGCGTTCCCCAATCTTTCTTTAGCGGCGTCAAGTGAAAGTCTTACATTTTGGCGGAAATCTGTACAAGCAGTTGTATTACTACAGATATCCGGGCGCTGGCGTAAAGATATAGACCTGGCACGCAAACAGCATGGAAACGGTGTTACGACATTGGCGCGTAGTACAAACTGATGAGCTCCAGTGTTTGAAGGGATGACAGGAAGACGGTGAAGGGACACATACTAGTTTCGCTGGTTGCAAAGCCGCATCTGATGTTACTTTACGCAGAAGTTCGAAGATGGAACGGACATTACCTTTTACTACACCAAATCAGTGGTTTTCAGCCTGACGGAATTCGCCACCGACACTAGAAAACCAGTGAGAAGACCATGGAATGCATAGTCTACATCCCAGGGAAGCAGACAGACGGCCAGTGCTGCACTACCTTGTGCGCATTCTGTAGTACACACTTGATAATAGACAAGACATATACCGTGGAACTACTCCAAGTAGTAGTCCAAGGTCTCAACGAAAAGCGGTCGATCCATGGTATGTCTGCCCAGCATACTGCACCAAATTCCAAGACACTGCGTGGAACGGTAGTCGGTGCAGTGTGTGCACGTCGTAAGAAGAACTTCATGCCCCCACTTTGCAAGTGGCCTCCATGGAGAGAGACTTGAATGATAACATGTCCGATGCGCCGCACTTTCGAAGACATGTGAAGAGTTCACTGAAGGAAGTCCTAGCAGCTGCAGGAGCCGACGAAATGGCTGAGAGTGAAAAGTGACCGACCATTGCCAGTGTTAAACAGTCAGGAGACGTTCACAACCGCTGTTTGTCTATGTGCACAAAAAGTAGACAAATACTGGCCGATATGGAGTCAGGCACGTTTGTCACGTTCTGCTGTTTCCAGCGCAACCCTCGGATCCTCCTTCACTTGTGTGTTGAGCACCATGATATTTGGTGAACATTTGACCCTCCCAACGAGATCTGCGTCAGCAAAGGGTAGACCGCTTCCGCTGTTTCGACTTTGGGACATTGCTCTGCAGAACGTTCTGCTCTCGGCATTACTTAATGGGCATCCTATGATGCTACAGCCTTCGTCAGATCTTCTGTGTGCAGCCGTTGCTGCCCCAGCTAGTTCTGCGTTGTTTAGACCATTGCGTAATTACGCTGAAGTGCAGAACCCGGTGCTGCGCCTTCCTGTTTGCCCAATACTTGCAGAACCTCCACTTATGTATATCTTGTAATGTTCGTGCTGTATACAGAACACACAATCTGTTTTTGATATCGTACGCGTCCTGCTTGCTGCTCTTTTGGGTACGCTCCAACAGCCAATAGTGTTGGCCGGCGGCCACAGTAGGTACATTGTTTGACAGTCCTATCCAGCAACTTTTGATAATTACGTGTGTTCAAAGTAATTTCAGTCACAATGTGCGCGTGCTCCTTTGCGTTGAGTGTTGTATTTCGCGCAGTTGACGGGAACCACCGTGTTTGCTTTTAACTGAACGCACGATCTGTTTCCCATCCGGAAAACCTCTTGCACATGAAGATGGGAGTGGGGGAAGCAGTTCACTATACGGCAGTCTCGCCAATTTGCCATGTTCTGCTACCTGCAGGCTCTGCTAAACACAATCTTCGACTTCTTTGTTGTGTGGGCGATGACTATTGAGGACAACCATCCCTGAAGCGATGACTAGGCATCTGCCAAGGTACTTCTGCAACTGATTGCTATTGGATTTGTCAGTGGCTCTTGATCTTCTACTTGCAGCGACTCTTCGGTGAGGGGTGCGTACGACAATTGAGCACCCAAACAGGGTGTGTGAGTGCCCCGCTGAATCTGTCAGAGATATGTGTGCAGGATCTAGATTTCAAAGTGTCGCCATCATCGTTTTCAATTGACTTCTTTGCTCCAATGCTCACATACCTGGTAGTTGCTGCACTTGATTATCTTTGCGTCGTTTCGCCTTCACCGGCTTGTTTTACAGGATTTACTCAGTGACAGCAACGTGGCGCGCCCTGGCATCCTTTGACATCGTTCGTTCTGGTGCCCTTTTCGAGCAAGCAAAATGAATATCTCGTTCACATTCTTATGGTAAGCGAAGTGCTCATTGCTCGCCCCTTACCAGCTTCCCACCAGTGCTCAGGTACACCGCTACGCACTGACTGGTTGTGCTGCTTGTAGGTATATATTATTGCGCTGTTGCGGCGGGATGGGCTGGCAACGAAGACTTCACTTCGAAGTTATCCCCTCCATTTCTTGTGAAGGCGAAAAAGACGTGTCCGCAAACTTGTCAACCACAGTGGCTTGAAATCTTTTTTGGCGTGCTACTCGGCTGGATTGTCCCTGACCTCTTCATCAAGCTTAATGTTATGTCAGCTGCTGTATGACCTGGCTCGCCACACTCGAGAAGGTGCGTTGATCGAAATATGCAGATATCCTCTCTGTGCAGGTGTTCCTAGGCACGATCCGATACCACACGTAAAGCGATGCGCACGTTTCGTATGTCCATGCGGCGCCATCAGTGGTAGTCACACTTCATCATATTAAACGGTTCAATGCGTACGACTGGGAATTACTCAGGCGGAATCACCCTCTGGGTTGTCGTGACCTGACTGTACTTGTTTTCTTCTGGTCGAGATCGCCCTGCGGGTATTCGCTGAAGGTCCAATGACATATTTCAGGGACATTATCAACGCCGCTGATGCTCTGTTGTACTCCGGAGTCCTGTTCAAAATCGTCGACAGCATAGTTCCATCAACAAAGGTCTTGTACACGTAAGACCCCAATGTCCCACCCTCGCTTAATATATATCAACTTTTGCTGATTCGGGACCGTCACTGATATAAGCAATTGTTGTCACATCTTATCTGTGTGGTTCTCCTGGCCAGATTTTCAGCTGTCGTTTAATCTGGTTATACCGCCTCAGTCATCCGCCTACAGGATCATTGAGTATTAGTAAGAAGGTCGTATTTTCCAGTACAATTGACAGAATTGTTGGTGGTGCTGAATAAGGCTCTCGAGATTGACGGGGGTTACGGCATACCGGGCCACCTCAGAGGCTTTCACTGCCCGCCGCTGTTGCCACCTGGTGAGG
>JAEOAE010002230.1:0-227988 GCA_036365155.1 Meriones psammophilus | reverse complement strand
GGTTTGGGAAGTTTCTAGACTCTCAACCTTTTATGCCAGCCAATCAGGGAAACTCACCAATTTAGCCAGTGTTGTATGCCGCGGTAGTGATCTGGTTGCCAGAAAGTGGGGGCCACGGGTGGATTTGGAACAAAATAGGTCTCCAGCAGCCCTGGTGCGGTGCTGGCAACCACCATGCGGTTTGGGTGTTGGAGTTACCTATTCCAGGCCAATTGCACCAATGCTAGAATCGTGCAGACGAGAGTTACGGTGGGTTCACAAATCATTCCACACGACCGGTTCCATGTGGGAGGTTTATTAGTGGAACGGGAAGGGGTCACAGAGACTGTCTCTGGACTAGGCAGGAGAGAAAAGAGAGAGAGGAGGAGCTCCGGGTTCTCTTATATGGTGACCCAGAGTAGGCGCAGATAGTTTTCGGTGGTCAGCAGGTGGTCTGGTGGCCTCACAGATGCCAGATAACCAGTTTGTCAGATCCCTTGGGGCTGGCCGTAGAGATGCCTGCTTATGGATCTCAACAGAAAGGTTTTCTCTGCTCACCAACTACATGCTGGAATCAAAGGTGTGTGCTACCACTGTCCAGAAAGTTGTTAAATCTAATAATCACATAAGTGCAGTTGCTATGTTTTTTTCTCCATGACTAGGTGCTCAATCGATTTTATTTTCAAAATATAACTTAAAACAAAAACCATCATACTGAAGTTTGACAAGCCAACAGAGAAATAAAAGAGACCTGGAGAAGGCACAAGAATTGGAGACCTACTTATTCATGCATCAGGAGTTCCATAAAAGTACTAAACTGAAAACTATAGTGTTGGTTTTTTATGTTGATGTTGTTTTGGTTTTTCAAGACAGGATTTCTCTGTGTGTAGTCCTGGCTGGCTGTACTGGAACTTGCTCTGTAGACCATGGAACTCTCATGGACAGTTCTCTGCCTCCTGTGCACTAGGATTAAAGTCTTGTGCCCACTGGCTCATCTCTTCTTTTGTTTATTTATTTATTTACTTATTTATTATACAAGCATTCTGCCTGCATAAGTGCCTGCATCAGAAGAAGATGCCAGATCTCACTACAGATCGTTATGATTCACCATGTGGTTGCTGGCAATTGAACTCAGGACTTTTGGAAGAACAGCCAGTGTTCTTAAGCTCTGAGCCATCTCTCCAGCTTTTATTCTTCTGTTTTTCAAGGATGTATTTCTTTACTATATATGCAGTGTTCTGACTACATGTATGTCTGAAAAACACAAAAGGGCACCAGAACTCATAATAGATGGTTATGAGCCACCATGTGCTTGCTGGAAATTGAATTCAGGACCTCTGAAAGAGCATCCAGTGCTCTTAGCGTCTGAACCATCTCTCCAGCCCGGTAAGTAGGTTTTTACAGAAACTGGAACTCTCACTACATTTACCACCTTAGCCCAGAAAATGGCTTTTTCTCTTAACATTAATATACCTTATACAATAAGAATAATTATGAGAATATGAATTATGTTAACAATCTCCAGTCCACATGTATTTGTCAACCCTGAAGAAAGTACTCCACTATTTATCTTAATCTTGTAAGTCCAAAGTTTTTTTTGTGGTCGTTGTTGTTGTTTTTGTTTTTACCTATAATCTAACACCTCCACTGCCATGGCAGTAATCAATCAAAGCAGCCTGTCATCCCCCTGCATCTCAGAGCTGTCAGTCCAGTTCCTGAGAATCATCACACAAAAGCCTTAAGGGTGTGCTGCAGGAGCTTTCAGAGCCCCTACTACTGGCATGCACAAGGCTGCCTAGACAGGAGCAGACAAAATGTTGGTTCCTCTCAGAGTAGAGACACCACTGTCCAAGGTAACTTTTCCTGCCTCATCCCACTGTCAGCAAAGGAGCTGTCCATGATGGCAGCTTCTCCTCTCCAGTCCCTGTCAGCTATTCATGCTGCAGAGAAAGGCTCACAAATCCTTGTAACCACTCTGCAGGCACATGCCTTCTTGCTTATAACACTGCACCCTCCCACAGACACATAACTTAAAAAAAAAGATTTTTTTTTTAAAGAAAATAAGCTATTGCTGGAGAGGTGGCTCTGTGATTAATAGCACTGGCTGTTCTTTAAGTGGACCCAGGTTCAATTCTCACCACAAATATGGCGGCTCACAACTGCCTGGAATACCAGTTCCAGGGGATCTAAGGCACTCATACACACAGAAGTACATGTAAAACACGAGAGCATATAAAAAATCATTTTTAAAACTGAAAAGTAAAGAGAATATATTAGGCATGGTGGCACAGACCTATCATTTCAGTGCTCAGGAGGAAGAAGCAGCTGAATCTCTGAGTTAGAGAACAGTCTGGTCTACATAGTGAGTTCCAGGACAGCCAGGGCTACATAGAGAGATTCCAACTCAAAGAAAGAAAAACAAAGAAACAAACAAGCAAACAAAACCAATTGTAATTTTCTTTAGTTTAAGATGACTACTACTTGTAGGTTAACCTTTTTTTCTTCATCCTGGGACAGCAGAAAATACAGTACAGGGGCAGGAGAAATGGCGCAGTGGTTAAGAGCCCTCATTGCTCTTCCTGAAGGTCCTGAGTTCAATTCCCAGCATCATAGCAACAAAACAATCTGATGCTGTCTTCTTGTGTGCAGATGTATGTGCAGAGAAAGTACTCACATAAAAAAAAACATAAATCTTTTTAAAAAGAGAAACTACCATACAGTATTTGCTAAATGTAATCTGAATATCATACTGTCTGTGATCCCACATACTTAGGTTGAGATGGGAGGATCACTTGGCAACTAAAACGCATGCATTCAAGCCTAGACTTTCCAACATAATTTTCACACACAAAAATTGCTGTTCTTTGCGGGGGTGGTAAGAAAGGGTTTCTTTGCCTCTGCTTTCCAAGTACATGCTGGGATCAAAAGTGTGTGCCACCACTGCCCAGCAATTTGTTAAATCTAATAATCACATAAGCAGCTGCTATGCTCTTTCTGCATGACTAGGTGTGCAATTAATTTTACTTTCAAAATATAACATAAAACCAAAACCATCATACTGAAGTTGGAAAAGCCAACAGAGAAATAAAAGAGACCAAGAGAAGGCACGAGATTCAGAGACCCACTTGTTTATGCATTTAGGAGTCCCATAAAACAACTAAAATGAAAGCTATAGTGTTGGTTTTGTTGTTGTTGTTTTTCAAGACAGTTTTTCTGTGTAGCGCTGGCTGGCTGTACCAGAACTTGCTCTGTAGACCAGGCTGGCCTTGTACTCTCATAGAGAGTTCTCTGCCTCCTGAGTGCTAGGATTAAAGGCTTGTGCCCAGCCTCTCATATCTTGTTTTGTTTTATTTATCTATTTACCTATGATTTATCTATTTATTTACTTATTCATTCATTCATTCATGGAGCATTCTGCCTGCACGTGTTTCATTCTCTTGGGTACAAAATTAGGAAATGAATAACTACATCACTGGCAAATTAATAGAAAACCATGTTTATTGGTGCTGGAGATTGCACCTAGGGCCTAGTACATGCTAAGCACATACGACCACTGATTTCAACTACATCTCTAGTCTCTAAAACTGTGTTTTAAGATAGGTTTGTCTCCGGGTGTGGTGGTACATGCTTTTAATCCAATTACCAACAGAGGCAGAGTTCCAGGACAGCCAGAACTATATAACAGCAAAACCTTATCTAAAAAACAAACCAAAACAAATAAACAAACATATACAGGTATTTGTAACACTAAGAATATCCAAAGTCAATTTCAACAATGTACTACCAGCCTGTTGTTGGTATTAATATTTACTATTGATATATCTTTTAGTTAAATAGCAGTTATTCCTAAACAGCTGCAAATCAAATCACCACACAGAGACTAAGATTTATCTATCTATCTATCTATCTATCTATCTATCTATCTATCTATCTATTTATGCTGGGCGATAGTTACTCCATCCTAAACCTCCAAACCTGCATTGTTCCCTACCATTCAGATTCGCCCATTATACTTGCATTTAGTGATATCTCAGGTCCAGTTCATCTCTCCACAGGGTTCCAAGACCTCTCCTCCAGATTCTCTCCACTCCATTCTCCCTGCATCCTTCCTCTTCCTCCCTCTCAGGACCAGGAGGTTCCACCCTATCTTCTCCATTGCTCAGCAATGTGACTGGTTGTTTTAATTCACAATTTAGAGAACAAATGGTAGCATATTTACACAAACCTGAGATAGGTGATAAGCATCACAATGCAATGTATTGAAACCAGATAGTGGGGGAGAAAAATCGGCATTTGAATGAACAAGGGCAAATTGTATACATTCCAAAAGAACAGTATACCAACACCAGCCTCTCTCTACCTCCCATTGAATCTACTTTTCCTCCAGCAGGACCACCCAGGAGGTAATATATTATATTGAATATCTACCAGAAAGTATGTTAAAAGGTCATCCCAGGAACTGGAGAGGTACCTCAGTAGTAACGAGTACTTGCTGCTCTTGCAGAGGACCCAAGTTTGGCTCCCAGAACCCACAGTAGGAGGTTCACAACCATCTGTAATTCCAGTTCCAGTGAATTCATTGCCTTTTTGGCTTCTTCAAGAGCCTACGCAATATACATAAACATGCTATGTGAGTGAAATTAAAAAAAAAATAAAAATAGGGAGTGGAAAGATGGCTCAGTGCTCCAGAACGGTTACTGCTAAGGGCCCAGGATTAGTACTCAGCACCCACATGGTGGCTTACTTTCTGTAACTCTAGTTCCATGGAAACTAGACTTTCTGGCCTTTGGGGGTTTCTATATGCCTTTGGTACACATAAACTATGTACACACACACACACACACACACACACACACACACACACACGCTCGCGCATAAAAACCCAACTCTTTACGAGGAAAAAAATACATCCAGGCAGTGGTAGCACATGCTTTTACACTCAACACTCCAGAGGCAGAGGCAGGTACATCTCTGTGAGTTCAAGGCCAGACTCATCTACAGAGGGAGTTCCAGGACAGCCAAGGACTACACAGAGAAACCCTGTCTCAAAAATCTAAATGAAACCAAACCAAAACCTTAAAAAGAAAATGAAAAATAAAGGGGCTACAGAGATGGCTCAGTGGTTAAGCACATTTGCTGCTTTTTCAGAAGACCCAAGTTCATTTTCTAGCACTCATATGACAACTCAAAACTGTCGGTTGTTGGGACAAATTAAATAATGATGATGAGGCACAGAACAAATCTTATATGAAAGAAGTTTATTAGATGGGGATAGAGAGGGAGAGAGAAAAGGAGAGAGGGAGACATGATAGGGGAAGAGGAGGGGTTCCCCGACAGAGAGAGAGGGCAGAGGGCAAGCAGGCAAGAGAGACCAAGAGGGCAAGAGAGAGCAAAAGGGGCTAAGAGAGACACAAGGTAGTGGGTTGATTCTTTTAAAGAGCAAGGTAATCATGCCTCCCAGGTGTGGCCACCAGGCAGGAGACACATGATGACATCATAGGTTGCTAGGCAACCCAGAAGCATGTTTATGCTTACATTCCCCCCTTTTTCTATAATTAAAAAAATGAGGAACTTGGGCTGCTTCTCATGTAAGGTAAGTTAAAGTACATAAATTTATGTTCATTAGAAGCAGCTCTTGGTTGCCATGCATGGGGTTAAGAGAGAGAGGAGAAATAATAGCAACAAAACAGCCAGATTTACATGGTCAAGAGTAGGAAGGGAAGCCTCTGCCCTGGAAAATTTAGGGTAAATGGTTGCCAGTAGAGTTGCCAGCCATGCAAGGCAGCAGGTAGGGACTGAGGACTGCTGGGAAAACCTGGAGCTACTTGTCCTGGGCCCAAAGCACACCATTCCAGCCTTTTGTTAATAATAAGTGAATAATGGGCATAGATTCTCTTCTGGCTACTTCTTTCTGAAACTGGGGGCACTGTAGGGAGGTCAAAAGGCTAAAATGTTGGCCAAGTCCAGGAAGAACAAGCTGCTTTGATGCTGTCCAGGGTCTGTGAGAACATTCATGGCTGGGAGGGAAAGTGCCAGTCCAGCTTGATGGAAGTCTATGAGGTCAGACTGGAGCACTTGTGGTAGTTGCTTTGGCGCTCTTGTGGATATAGTAAACACCTGGGACTGGCAGGACACTGAAACATATATAGGCAGAAGATAAAGTTAAGTAGGTTATGGAGAAAATTCTTTAGGTGTACATTTCAAACTTTTGGGAGAGCAAACAGAGGTGAAAGGTTTGGGTCAAACTTTTGGGAGAGCAAACAGAGGTGAAAGGTTTGGGTCAAAGAGACTTGAACATGGGAACCTCTGTTTACCTGAGGGAACCTTCATTTACCCAATCATTGGAAGTAATTAAAAGGGCTCTGTTTTGGATCTGTCATCTGAGGAAATTGAGGCCAAGTTTGGTTACAGAACTGTATAAACTTAGAGGCCCTTAAAGCGGGTACTAGGTGTAGAAACCTGAAATTCTCCAGAAAACATTCTAAAGGAGAATCTGGAGAAACAGACAAATGGACTATTCCCATTGGGAAGGTAGGATTCAGTGACCTGTCAAGGTGTCCCAAGAGCAAGGTATGACCCAATAGATATGGTATACTACCTGATCCAATAACTCGTCAGGATTGGCCAGAGACCAAGGGCACAGCTGCCTGAGGAGGCACATTTTACTTAGCACTAGGATTTTCATAGGCGAGTGTGACAGGGAGAAACTCATGTTCTCCCGTAGTAGAGGGAAAAAAATCTCTCCCAAGGGAAAGAGCAAGTCCTACATGGAGGTCAGCAGAAAGGGTCAACCGTAGCCAGTGAAGACTGTGGCTGAGTGGGGGGGCTCTCTCCCTATCAAAAGATTGTAGGAAGTTGCTGGAGCTCAGCAGTCAAGCTTCCCCTACCAAGAGAGGCGTTTATGCTGATAAATGAGGTGAACTCACCAATCCAGGGGCTGGCCAATGAGAACTCACCAATCCAGCCAGTGTTGCATGCAGCAGATAGTAATCTGGTAGCCAGGAAGGGGAAGTCCCAAAACCAAGGAAAAGGGGAGGAATCCCACCCTCTGAGACAGTCAATAGGTACAGTGCTTATCTGGAGCCCAACTGACCTGAGAGGTGAATTCACGTAGATTCCCTGCAGCTTACAAGAATTACTTTTAAGGTTTACAAAGGAGATAGAACTTTAGACATGTTAGCATCACAATTGTAATCTGCACTGAAATATACATTGTTGAAAAGGCAGTAGACATACACATTTGTGTTAACAGCATAAGCATTCTTTAAGGTGAGCTCTGAAAAGACATAAGCCTTTCGTGAGGTAGAAGGGACAAAAGCTCACTTGATCTTAACCTTAGTATAATTACACATTATGGACATTTAAAATCTTGAGCTTAGAACCATAATAGTGGGTGGTATAGTGGAATGTTTTTGTATTAGAGTTACATTAATAAATCAGAGCTCTATTGATAAAGGTCAAAGCTCTGGACAGTCAATATAACAGTAGCATAGCAACATGAGGAAATATTAAGCCTTTTACCTATTTAGGATACCTTAAATTAACGTAGACCTTGCAACCTTTGTAATTTGCATCTACCAACCTTAAGACATTTTTTTAGACCCTCAAACATGTGTAACTTGCATTTATCAACCTTAAGTCGCTAAGACGCTTTCTTAGACTCTCAAACACGTATAACTTGTGATTACTAATCTTAAGACACTTTTTTAGACCCTCAAACAACATTTTTGTTTTTGAGGCGGACCTTTGTGTCTAGTTATTTACCACTGGACATAGGTGAGACTGCTATGAACATTTATTGTCCTTTAGGTAAATAAAGGGATGGTAAAAGGTTTTATTTAGGCCTATTTCTTGAGTCTGGCAACAAGGCATATTGTATCTAGGCCTGACAAGAGCAACTCTAGGACTTAGGCTTAAGTCCTGGTTTCCTGCATATAAAGAGAACTGAGAAGGCATCTTAAGTCTCTCAACACAGAAGTTGGCAGCATGTCTGTGGGACCCCAGTGTGAGGCCAAAACAGACATGCAATGTTACGCTGGGCTGGGCGACTGTGGTGGAGGTTGCAAATCAAGGAGCCATATTTCCTTTGCCAGGCCAAGTTGTTGGAAGGCTGTAAGTATCTATGGCTGTTGTGCTGGTTGAGCCTCCATGGCTGGGCACAGATGACAAACCTGCATGGGAGCATTTTGACTTCCAGAGGTCAGTTTGTTGGCAGGCAGCCATGGCTTGTTGAGCCAGCTGTGGGACCAATGTCTCTTTTGGCTGCATTTGAAAGAGTTACCTGGCAGAATGTCAGGGACCACCTGTGGGAACTCACCAACTTCAGGGACCACCTGTAGGAACTCACCAACTTGCCTCAACTTGCCCGTTCCCTTACCTGCAGTAAACATACTGCTTGGCAGCAGCAGAGTTGTGCTCACAGAACCGTGGCTTATCACAAGATGTTTCAGGCCCCTGGCCGAGAAGAATCTGTAATTTTTCACCCACCCTACTTCCTCATCCTGAACCCTTTATAAAAGCTGATTTTGCTCCGTAAAGTTAGTCCTTGACAAGCACCTGTTTGCTTGGACTCATTCTTTTCTCTCGTCCATCTTTTCACAGGATCGGATTCTCTTCTATCCCCCGAATAACTTAAGCTCCGCTGGCCGGGGCAGCAAAAGTGACTTTTGGCTATACCCTGGCAGGATGGGGCATTGCAGACCTCTTGTTTTTTTCTTTTTTTTTTTTTTTTTTTTTTTTTTTTGTGCGGGAATGCCAACAGCCTCAGAGCAGCAGCCAAGGTCTAGAGCATAGTTTTTGTTGAAGATGAGCCTGATGGGAAGGTTCTTTACTTATTTTTTTTTTTTTTTACCAACTCCTGTATGGTGACTCAAGGACCATCCTCAGCTATTTATTAAAAATGTCAGTGAGACCATGTTTGCATATGTAGGACTATAAATATATAGTTGGACATCTATGAGATGACTATTAAATTGCAATCATTAACCATTAAATATTAGGACTTTAGGTTTTGTCCTTATTAAGTTGGAACCTTAAAAGTCATAAATATAATCCATTAACGTGAGAACATAACAGTTTTTTTATATGATTAAATATATAAAAAGTTCATAGCTTATAAAAGTCTAAGGCTATACTATAGGTTAATAATAATACCATTTTTTAGAAAACAGGGCCAAGCATATTTTAACCTTTTGATAGTAAAGATATTGCACAATGATCAAGTTTTAACATAAATAAATAAATGTCTCTACAATTAATAATCTTAATTTAAAATATTGGTAAAAACCTGTATGAAGTAACCGGAGTTAAGAGTTTTAAAACCAACAATATAGTAGAACAGTATAAAGCAATTTTAAAATTATACTTGAATTTATTATAGCAAACTTATTAGCCAGAAAGCCCAGTGGTGCATGTCGATCATAGGCATTTCACAGCAGGAAGAACAGTATTTATTAATTTAGGAACTGATAAAGGCATAGGCAGTTAGATAAACATTTTAAATTACCTTAACTTAAATAGACATTTATAACTTTGAAATTTTTATAAAAATCCATACCAATTTAAAGTGAGGCTTGTTCTTGTCCTAGTCTAAAAGGAGATAAAATAAACAGTTAGTTATGATTAAGGAAGTCTTATAAATGTAAACCCAATGAGAAAATTATATAAATCGTTAGATAAGAATTTAAAACATTTTAAAAATATAGGTGTAGAAGTCAGAGGTTTCCCTAAGAGGAAGCCATTGCTGTGAATGAGAAAGGGGAAATGGAAATGGACCATGCAGCTAGTGGTTTGTCAACCAAATAGCATGGCAGGGCATGGGCTTAGCCCAGCTAAGCTAGAGAACTTCAGTGCTTGGTGCCAGGGCTTTATCAGCAGTAAGGCCAAATTCTAGCAGAGGGAATCTCATTCACAGGAAAGGATAGGGGTAGAATTGCCCTAAGTTAAGATGGCTGTGAAACCATGTGGAGATGGGAGTGAAGCCATAGTTCCACCCTCCTTTTCCCAAAACCAACATGGAGGCAGGCGTTCTTCGAGAAATTTAAAATCTTGCCCATGGAGCTAGAGGCAGCGGTGCAATCTAAAGCCATCTGTGTGTGCATAGGGTCCCCAGTAATTGCTTACCTAGAAGCAGGCTATGTCTGTCTGAAGCCTATTTTCGTGCCACGTGAGTCCCCGGGGCTCAGCGCACTGGTAGGGAACAAAACCAAGTGGCGGCAGGTAGCCGCTGTGGGCCGCCACACTGCAGACAGAGGAACAGATGTCTAGGGGTAGATAGGGCAGAAAAAAAATCTGTTGCAGCTATCCATAGTCCAATAGGAGTCCAAAAGGTATCCTGGAAAAACCAGGAGAGATCCTTCTTGAGTTTCAGCACCAATATTGGGACAAATTAAATAATGACGATGAGGGGCACAACGGATCTTAAATGAAAGAGGTTTATTAGATGGAGATGAAGAGAGAGAGAAGGAGAGAGAGAGAGAGAGACATTATAGGGGAAGAGAGGGGGTGCCCTGACAGAGAGAGGGGAGAGGGTAAGTTGGCAAGAGAGACCAAGAGGGCAAGAGAGAGCAAGAGGGGCCGAGAGAGAGACAAAGTAGTGGGTTGATCCTTTTAAGGAGCAAGGTAACCAGGCCACCTGGCAGGAGACACATGATGACATCATAATTTGTGAGGCAACCAAGAAGGAGGTGCCTAAATACTTGCATCTGTAACTCCAGTTACAGGTAATCAAATGTCTTCTTCTGACTTCTGAAGTCACCATGCACAAACACAGTATACATACATACATAGAGGCAATATATTCATATGCATTAAATAAAAATAAGTAAATTTAAACAAGTATGCTATGAAGAGGCACAGTGTGAGTTTCCATATATGTTGTTGTTGCGGCAGGGTTTCCCTGTGTATCCTTGCTTGTCCTGGACTTGCCCTGTAGACCAGGCTGGACTTGAATTCACAGAGATCCACCTGCCTCTGCCTCACTGAGGCAGTATGAGTTTCAATCTATCATGGTCATTATTATTATTTTCTTTTGACACAGGGTTCAATTCTCAGCACTGACATTGCAGCTCACAACTGTTTGTGTTTCCAGTTCCTGGGAATCTGACACCCTCACACCAATGCACACAGAATGAAAAGAGAGCTGGCCTGGAGAGGTGGTTCACAGGTTAAGAGTACTGCCTCTTCTTCCAAAAGGTCCTGAGTTCAATCCCCAGCAACCACATGGTGGCTCATAACCATCTATAATGAGATCTGGTGTCCTCTTCTGGCCTGCTGACATACATGCAGGCAGAATTCTGTATAAATAATAAATAAATAAACAAATTTAAATTTTTTTATCTTTAAAAAATAAACAAATAAAGACTGAGAATTTGCTGCTTTTTCTGAAGACCTGAATTCAGTTCTCAGTAATCACAATCAAGTAGCTCACAACTGCCTATAACTCTAACTCCAGGGACAGTCAACATCTCTGGCCTCCACAGACAACTGTACTCCAGTCACATAAACCAATACAGAGACATATATACCTAATTAAAAAAAATTAATCTTAAAAAGGAAGAACCCTTCTCTGTGAATATACTAAAAGGAGGTGATTAAATGTAATTTTGGGGCTGAACTTGGTGGCAAAGACCTGTTACTTGGTAAATTGGGAAGCTGAGACAAGAGAATGGAAACTCAAGGTCAGGCCTAGGATTTCATCTCAAAAAAAAAACACAGAACAAGAACAAGGAAACACGAAAAAAACTGCACAAAAAAGCAAACTAGGAGACTTGAATAAAGTCCCAGGTTTGGAAACAAACTGCATGTTCCAATTCCAGTGATTCTTTGTGTGCCACCATGGTGAGCTAAAACATAAAATATGCCTACTTTTGTGTTAGAAGGTGCCACAGTTCCTCGAGATGGAACTCAGGTTGGACTGGAGGCAGGTGCTTTACCCACTGACACATTTCGCTGGTTGAAGATGTCTATTCAAATATGTATTTATTTTTCTTTTAGACAGGGTCTCCCTGAGTAGCCTGGAACTTATTATGTATACCAGGCTGGTCTTGAATTCACAGGCATGCCTACCTCAGCTTCCTATACCAGGCAAAATCAAGTAATTAAAAAAATTTCTGGGAATTGAACCTAGGTCTTAGAACTCCAGCGTACTGGCAAGCCCTCTGCCAGTGAGCTGTAACCCCAGATCCTCATAATTACTTTCTCCCTCCACCCCCTGTCCCCTTCCTCCTCCCTCCCCTCCCTCCCTTCTCTCTCCCGCTGTTTCTTTCCTCTCTCCCAGCTTTTATAATATCTATCGTTTTATCTATGTTGGCGCTGGGAACCAAACCTAGGGCTATGACCACTAGTGCTCAAAAAAAAAAAGAAAGAAAAAAAAAAAGCCATGAAATTGTTAATGTTTGTGAATGTTGAAGTTTCGGCTGTTCGTCATAGCTTCACATTTTCTAAGGAAAAATGTAAATCCAGGATAAGTAAGTAGCAACCCACCTCTAGCACAATTCTACGAAGCGTTCCTTTGGCAAAGCGGCACAATCCGGAAAATCCGGTTCCAATCCTTACTTCTGTGTATTGTGACCTGTGACCCGAGGGCAAAAGTCATGCGGCCTCAGAACTTCTTTCTTATTGGAGGAAAATCCGCCGCTGTTACCCTAGCAACCTGAAGGGTGTTTGTTTGTTTGTTTGTTTTTTTGTGCCGTTTGGGTGGACCAATCACAAACAGTGAAGTGGCGCTCCTTAGTCTCAGGTCTGGAAGGACGGCCCACTCTCTCCGGTGTTTTTCTTTTCAGCTTCCGGAAGGATCTGTAGGTCGCGGAGCTGGCCAAGTCACTTTCCTGCGACTGATATATTTGTTTCCGGCCCATGGAGCCCGGCTGGGCGGCGAGGCTGTCCGCGCCCCGTGCTGGCACCCCTGCCGCCATGTCGGACACGGACAGCGACGAGGACTCCGCCGGAGGAGGCCCGTTTTCTTTAACCGGCTTCCTGTTCGGCAACATCAACGGAGCAGGGCAGCTGGAGGGCGAAAGCGTCCTGGATGATGTGAGACGCGGGCGTGGGCCTGAGGCGGAGGGCGGCGGCGCTGGGGACGTCGGGTGGAAGAGTCCAGGCTGTTTGCGAAACTGTAGTAGTAGAGGGCGTTTCAGCCCGTTCTGGGTGCAGGGGTTCAGCCTTCTCTTGGGTTTGGGGACTACTGGAAAGAGAGGCGGGCTCAACTCTGAGGAAGAACGGGGAGCAAAGAGGAAAACGGTTAAGTGCCGGTCATTTATGCTGAGGGTTTGTTTGAACGTAACATTCTACTTGCCTGGTTGGAAAACTAAGATTTAAACCTCGTAGAGTTCTCAGAACCGCTACTGGGTAAGATCCTTCTTGACGACTTTTGGAACTCTTGCTTTTCTGCCTTTTGCTGATGTGGAGTGGCTGAAAAAAGCCAGGGCTATGGATGGAACCTGTGTTGTTTGGATCTGATCTACATGGAGTTTAGTGGGTTTCCTATGCAATATTTTGATGTGGTGTTCCTTTGAGCACGTTGTGGAATAATTTCTTAAATGGATTTGTGACTTTATTATGAGCAAGGGAAATAGACCTTGTGTAGGACCTTCAGGTTTAGTTGTTACTTTCAAGTCTTGTGTTGTCCCTTTTCCAGGAGTGTAAGAAACATCTTGCAGGCTTGGGGGCTTTAGGTCTGGGCAGCCTGATCACTGAACTCACGGCGAATGAAGAATTGGCTGGGACTGATGGTGCCTTGCTAAATGATGAAGGTGAAGTGTGGACCATGGGGAATATTGTGTGGGTCTGGGGAGGCTAGCTATTATACACTTACTTTTAAGTGGGGATTAGCTAAAAAGTGATAATTATTGCTTTTTCTTGAGTTATCTCTGTTTTTAATCCATAGGCTGGATTAGGAGTAGAGAAGATGCTGTGGACTATTCAGACATCAGCGAGGTGGCAGAAGATGAAAGCCGAAGATATCAGCAGACAATGGGGAGCTTGCAGCCCCTTTGCCGAGGTCTCTCAACATAGCTCTGCTTGTTCTGGAACTCACTGTGTATGCCATATGGTCTCAGGCTGGCAGAGATCCTCCTGCCTGTTTCCCAAGGGCTGGGATTAAAGATGCCCAGCATTCTTTAATGTTGTAAATTTGTGGGCTAGTGCATTTTCCTCCTGTATAAGTCTGTTTTGGCTCTGACTTCTATACTTGATTTCTGCCATTGTTCTTGACTGCCCATACATTTGCTCTGCTTGCTATTTCCATTGTCAGTTCAGTTCCAAGTAGTAGGTATCCTCTTTCACCAAATGCAGGCTTTCATTTTTGTAATGTTCAATCTCAAATTGATGATTAATGACAAAGGTGATGATGATTTCTTGTCATCTGATATATTTAAGTGCCTGTAGGTTTGAGATAGTGTTCTTAGATTCTCTTCAAAGTTAGAGGTTAGAACAACCCCAATCTTTTCCATTAAAGAGGTTATAGATTGAGAAAGATTGAGTTTACAATCTCATGTCAGTCAGCAAATGTATTTTGGCTCAAAATTCTGCTACTAATTCTGTTTGTTTGTTTTCAAGACAAGGTTTCCCTGTGTAGCCCTGGCTATCCTGGAACTTGCTCTGTAGACCAGGCTGGCCTTGAAGTTAGAGAGCTCCACCTGTCTTCCTGAGTGCTGGGGTAAAAGTCATGTGCCACTATGGCCTGCTGTGAGCATATTTTTGAAAGGAAAAACAGGTTTAGTGGAGATCACCCAGCATTTCTTTTTGTTTTGTTTTGGGATAGGGTCTCACGTGTCACAAGCTGGCCTCAAGCCTCCTATAATGCTGAGAATGACTTGAAGGGTTGGTCCTCCTGCTCCTGTGTCCTTTGTCTTGGGATTAAAGAAATAGTGACTCAGACATTTGGTGTAAAGATATGATTTGTCTAGAGATTTGAGAAAATAAGAAATAAGAAAGTAATGGGGAAGGCCAGGTGTGGTGACTCTAACCAGGACTCTAGAGGCAGAGGCAGGTGGATCTAACAAGTTTCAGACCAGTCTGGTGGTATACAGAATGAGTTCCAGGTTAGTCAGAGCTACATAGTGAAACTCTGTCTCAAACAAACAAACAAAAACAAAAAAGTTAAAATGTAATGGAGAAATGAATTAGCCAGTGGTGTTTGTTGTTTTAAAACAGGGTAGGGTCTCATTGTGTAGCTGGCAGTCCTGGAACTTACTATGTAGACAGACTGGCCTGGACATCACAGAGATCTATTTGCTTCTGCCTCCCATGTGTTGGGATTAAAGATATTTGAATATCAAGCCTCAGTAAGCTTTTTGTTATTTTGTTTTATTTTAAGAAATGGGAAACATACTGCTAAATATAAAAAAATCAAAGGTAAAACAAATTTTGTAACTTTTTATATATACATTATTTGAGATTTGATGCCATAACTAGTTGCTAGCCAGTATGATTGTTAAATAATGTAGAAATGGAAGGAATAGATTTCAGGGTCAGAATGCTAAAGGTTCTAATCGCAACTCCATATCACATTTATTATCTGACACTTGAATTTGTCATTTGTAGTAATCACCCAGTTTTCTTCTGTAATCCATAAAATTGTTAATTATTTTTTGGAATATAAATTTTTGGTCACATGATTGGGAAAGCATCTAGTAACTTTCCCCTACCCTTCCTAAAAAAGGAGCCTTGATAATCTGACTGGAAATATTTCCTTTAGGCAACCAAGTTGTGGTAAAATTATAGAAATAAGGTAAGTCAGGGCAAAATACATCTATTTAGATTAAAATTAGTAGGGTGGGAAGCAGAGATAGGTGGATTTGGCCCAGGTTCTATTTTTTGTTATTTTAAAAATTACATTTATTTGTGTGTGGAAGCACATGATCCAACACACAGCTTAAAATAATTAGTTCTTTCCTTCTACCATGTGGGCCCTGGGGATCAAACTCAGGTTGTTAGGATTAGTGGTAGGTGCTTTTACCCACTGAGCCATCCTGCCAGCTCCCTTTTGGGTTTTTGGTTGCTGCCTTGGGCCATTATGTCATATACTTTAGACCAGCCTTGAACTTGGTATGTAGTTAAGGATGGCCTTGAACACCTAATCATCCAGCCTCTCACTCCCAAGTGTTGATAGATTACAGGCATGCTCCACCATACTGGCTGGTAAGAGTGATTGTTGAAAAAGGTAATATTTAAAACAAAAGAATATTTGGGCAGGCAAGGTAGTGCATGCCTGTAATCCCGATATTTAAACTACAGAAGACTTTGTGTCAAAACATTAAATACAGAATATGGGGTGCTGGAGAGATGACTCAGCAGTTAAGAGGTCTTCCAGAGGTTCTAAGATTGATTTCCAGCAACCACATGTCAACTTACAACCATCTATAATGGGATCCAAGGCCCTCTTCTGATGTGCAGATGTACATGCAGAAAAGCACCCATATACATAAAACATATTAACAGACCTTTGCCCAGTCGTGGTAGTGTTCACCTTTAATCCACAGCAGTTGGGAGGCAGAGGCAGGTGGATCTCTGAATTCAGGGCCACCGTCATGTACAGAGCAAGTTCCAAGACAGCGAGGACTACATAGAAACCTTGTCTTGAAAAAACAAAACAAGGAGGCTGGAGAGATGGATCAGTGGTTAAGAGCACTAGCTGCACTTCCAAATGGACCCAGGTTCAATTCCCAGCAACCACCTGGCAGGTCACAACAGTCTGTAACTCCAGTCCCATGTGTTCTGACACCTTCTTGCCATTGCACAGAGAACTGAATTAAATTATTTTAAAAAGAAAAATGTTAATCAGGACCAAGTTTTGAATATTGTCAATAGTTAAAAAGACTGAAAAGAATGATCAGCTGCCAATGATAGAAGAAAATGTGTATCAAGGACTTGGGAACTGTGAAGAAAAATCTAGATTTTTGTTTGTTTAATTTTTTTTTAAACTGGGAAAGAATATTCAACTACATTGAACAATGGAAAACAAAACCCAGTATGATAAGTAAAACATTTCAAACAGTTCCTGGAAGCTCTCATACCCCATGTAAGAGATGAACATTTGGCTATACTATATCTTTTTCTGAAAGCAGAAGCTATATCTCCTGTATTGTTTTCATGTTTGTTTTTTGAGATGGCTTCTTACTTTGTGGCCCTGGTTAGCCTCAAACAAGATCTGATTTATTCTGCCTCTGCCTCCTTAAGCTCAGGGTATTATTTTTTTTCAAATACATCGTTTTTTTTTTTTTTTTTTTTTTTTTATTTTTATTTTTCTTTTAGTTACATTTTGTTGAGATTAAAGTCCACTGATAGGGGCACACACACACACACACACACACACACACCACACACACACACACAAGTTCTAAGTTATATTAGATGGTCCTTGTGTATTCTTAAAGGATACATAACACTTTTGTGGTGCTTTAAATTCTTGAGAGTTGAAGGGAGCTCCAGGGTATATTATATGGCATTCTTCATACTAAGGAGATCACCTTGGTTTTACCAGATTATGATGAAGATGACTATGATGCTGATTGTGAAGACTTTGATTGCAAGTTGATGCCTCCCCCACCTCCACTCCTAGGACCAGCAAAGAAAGAAAGAGATGGACCAAGATGGTGTTACTGGTGGTAAGTAAAAATGGTCTACTTTCCTTTTAGGAAAGAGTTTCTGTTCATAAAATCAGGCTTTTGGTGGTTTACGGGGCTTTTAAAAATATGTTAGAAAAGGAAGGGTCTTATAGAAAAAATATATTGTCCAATGTTGATATTGAATAGAAATTTTCCTTTTAAAATGTTCAGTAACAGACAGTCAAGAAATAATAAGTTAACTCAGTGCTTCTCAAATTAGACTGCTCATCACAGTTACCTAGATACCTGGTTCTTCTGCAGTGTTTGATTCAGAAGAGTTTCCCAAGAATCTTTTTTTAAGACACGGTCTTACTATGAAGCCCCTCACTGGAATTTTGTATAATAGGCGAGACTGCCTTCAAACCTGTAGTAGCAATCCTTCTGTTTCTGCCTTCTTAGTGCTGGGATTACATGTATGAGCTACCACATTCTTTGTTCAACTAAGACTTTCTGATGCAACTGAATTATATACTTGTATTTGGAAATTATGTGTTTTGAAAAAAAAAAAAAGCTTTTAATCTGGGCATGGTAGTGGACACTTATGTTCCCAGGACTCTGAAGGCAGGAGGATGACTGCTAGTTTGAGGCTACCTAGGACTATGTAACAAAGCACTGTCTCAAAAATGGAGCAACCTTCTGGAATGCAGAATATGCAGAATCACTTATATTCAGAAATTTCAAAGATTGATAAGGTCTTGAGCTGTTGTTTCACTATTCTTATCCCTGTAATGGTATTAATCCTGTCATAGGTCAGACAACAGGGAAAGACAACTCTTTTTTTTTTTTTTTTTTTTAAATAGAGCCTCACTGTATTGATGGCTGGCCTTGAACTCACAGAGATTTGCTTGCCTCTGCTTCCTGAGTGCTGGGATCAAAGGTGTGTGCCACCATGCCCAGCCTTGTTCTTCTGTATTTTGAGGCTATATTAACCTAAATTCTCTAGTTGGAACTTTGAGCCATTTTCTGTAGTTTTTAGAGTAAATGTTATTTAACTTTGTGTATAGAATTCATTTTCTGATATTCTGTGGGCTTTCAATATTCTCCATCCTATAGATCTCTGAACTCTTAGAATATAACAGGGCCTGATTAATGTGAAGTATTAACATAATTTTGCTATTAATCACAATATTGGGCACAGTCTTGGTCATTTATGGAAAGTAGTAAATGTAGTGATTGTTTTTGTTTTCTCTCATCACAACCCTAGGGTTACCAGGTCCAAGGTGAGTTGGGGATGGCGGGAAATAACAAGTTGGATGAATTTTCTGGCTTGCATACTAGCAGTGTGATTGCTTGGGATTATATCTCCTGCCACAGGGCCATGCACAGTATCTTAGAAGGGGTTGTTGGCTGAATTTGAGGAAATGTCTTCACAGTTCATGCCAAAGGGGTTTCTCTTCCTTTTGCAGTGTCTGAAGATGGAGAAGGCATTATCTTGCCTTCCATCATTGCCCCTTCCTCTTTGGCCTCAGAGAAAGTGGATTTCAGTAGTTCCTCTGACTCAGAATCTGAGATGGGAGCTCAGGAAACAACACAGGCAGAATCTAAGGATGGAAAGCTGACGTTACCATTGGCTGGGATTATACAACATGATGCCACCAAGCAGTTGCCAAATGTTACAGAACTTTTTCCAGAATTTAGGCCTGGAAAGGTACTTTGCATGGGGAATGTCCATAATGAAAACTGACTTTTTCCAGATTCCAAGTTCTATTGTTATAATGCTGAATATACAGTGCATGATTAATGATATTCTTACTTAGTGGCAGATAATTGTTTATGTAGGAACTTTTTATGCTGTATTAGGTCATTTGTGAAGTTGTATGTATTCATAGGAAATGGGGCTTAGAATGTTTGCATTAAAAACTTTCCTGTTAAAAAAAACAAAAAAAAACAAACAAAAAAAAAGAAAACAAAATACTGTCCTCTTGCCAAACATGATTGTGAATTCATTTAATCCCAACTTGAGAGGTAGAGGCAGGTGGGTCTCTCTGAGTTGTAGGCCAGTTTGGTCTACATAGTGAGTTCCAGGACAGCCAAGGCAGTGTAAAGAGCCCTGTCTTAAACAACAACAACAACAAAGTTGTCCTGTTAGCAGCTGTTGAGATGGTTCATTGGTTAAAGGCACTTGAGGGTCTCCCCAGCAATCCAGAAATTGATCAGAGAGAACCAACTCTAGATACTTGTTCCTGACCTCCAAACCTGTATGCATGTACACCTGCAGACACTCACACACACATCAATTCATGGCTAAAAAAATAAATTTCCTTTTAGAACAAAAAGTGAGACCAAGTGTCATAGTTATTGTTCTATTGCCATGAAGAGACATGATGACCAAAGCAACTTATAAAGGAAGGCTTTCATTGGATGCTTCCTTTCAGTTTCAGAGGGTTAGTCCATGAACATTATGGCAGGGAGCACAGTGGCATCTAAGCAGTAGCTGAGAGCTTATGTTTGGATCTGCAAGCAGAGAGAGCTTGAGACTGGGTCTGGCCTGGACTTTGAAACCTCAAAGCCCACCCCCAGTGACACACCTTCTCCAATAATGCCATATCCTTTAATCCTTCCCAAACAGTTTCACTAACTGGGAACACAACATTCAAATATATGACTCTGTGAGGACCATTCTCTTTCAGACCATCACATCAAACCTAGAAGTGTAGACCTTTGATCCCAGCAACTAGGGAGCTAAGACAGGAGGATCATAAGTTCAAGGCTTCCTGGGCTTTAGAGTGAGTTCAAGAGCAACCTGGGCAGGTTAGTGAGACCCTGTCTCAAGAAGATGAAGACTAGTCAGGGATGGTGGTGCATGCCTTTAAACGCAGGTAGAGGCAAGTAGATCTCTGAGTCTGAGGCCAGCCTGTTCTACGTAGAAAGTTCCAGGCCAAGGTTTCATAGTGAGACCCTGTCTCAGAAAACAGAAATAAAAAAAGCTAAGGATTGGGAATGTAGCTCAGTGGTAGAATGCAAGCAAGGCCCTAGGTTCAAATCCCACTACCACCTTAGCTCCTCAAAAAGAAAAGGAAAAAGAAGAAATTATTGTCCTATTTAGGGACAACACTTTTGTGGTCTGAACTTAGCGCAATTTTATTTTCTTTCCTGCAACTAAAGAGATCACTTGAGAGTTTTTCAGATACTGTATCTCTGACATAATAGTGTATTCTCTGTTCTAGGTGTTACGCTTTTTACGGCTTTTTGGACCAGGGAAGAATGTCCCATCTGTTTGGAGGAGTGCTCGGAGAAAGAGGAAAAAGAAGCACCGTGAACTTATAATACAGGAAGAGCAGACCCAGGAGGAGTGCTCAGGAGAATTAGAAGTCAACCAGAAATCTCTGTGGAACTATGACTATGCTCCACCTCCCCCCCCAGAGCAATGTCTCTCTGATGATGAAGTAGGCAAAGTAGACATGGGTTTAAAGTGTACAAGGGGACATTTAGAAAGCTCTCTAGTTTATGTCAAAGTTGGAACTAACACTTTAGCATGAAGAGTTCTTTGCTAATTTTCAATGAATAATTATGAGTTAAATCCAGTGGTCTAACCTTCCCTGTTGTAACAGAAAATATTTGGTGAGTAGGTCAATGCAGGGTAAGGGTGATACATTGCTGAATACAAAGCTATGACTCATGGACAGAGCAGGCCATGATGTACCTCTGTTTTTTCATAGTCTAACATCAGGTTAAAATTCCTGTTCAGGAATCATCCTTGTGGTTCTCCTAAATCACCTTATAATTGTTAATTCTCTGTAGCCTCAGGTCATTTGATACAGAGAACCCCAACTCTACATCTTTGACTCTGTTACAGATCACAATGATGGCTCCTGTGGAATCCAAGTTTTCCCAGTCAACTGGAGACACTGATAAAATGATGGATACCAAACCAAGAGTGGCAGAATGGCGTTATGGACCTGCCCGGTTGTGGTATGATATGCTAGGAGTCCCTGAAGATGGCAGTGGGTTTGACTATGGCTTCAAAATGAGGAAGACTGAACATGAATCTACAACAAAATGCGACCTGGTGAAGGTAATCAACTCTGGTATATGAGAGAGGAATCAGTGTGCTTCAGGTTCTATCATTTTTACAAACTTCTCAGCTGGGAACTTCTTGGGTAGAAACTTTAGTAGAAGATTTGCATAGTAGAACATATCATCTTATAACTAAGCCCCATTTTAAGGATATGCTTTTGAAATGGGTGCTGTTCCAAAGTAGGAGTTAGAGAGGGGACAGATACTTTTTCAGTACCAGGTAATTTACACAAGTAAAACATCCCTTTTTTTTCCTTGCTGGAGATCAAGTCCAGGGTCTTTCACATGCTGTGCAAGCACTCTACCTCGGGGCTACATTCTCAATCCTTGACTTTTGAAACAGGGTTTCACTGTGTATGCTGCAATGACCTCAAACTTGGAATTCTCCTTTCAGTCTTCCAAGTGTTAGGATTGCGGGTATTGGACACTAAGCCTGGAAAAGCACCACTTGAGATAGCTCATGAATCATTTAGGCTCTGCATTGTGGACTTTGACCAGTACTGGTTGATTCATTATTCTTTCTACTTGTACAGAAATTAAGAAAACCTGAGGAAAGCAATGGTGCTGATCTTCTGGCAGATGAAAACTTCCTAATGGTGACGCAACTACATTGGGAAGATGATATCATCTGGGATGGGGAGGATGTGAAGCACAAAGGAACAAAACCTCAGCGTGCGAGTTTGGCAGGCTGGCTTCCTTCCAGTATGACTAGGAATGCTACGGCTTACAATGTTCAGCAAGGTGTGTCTCTGTGCTGGCAGTACCTAGCACACAGTTCTTCATCTCATTCATCATAACTAATCCTAGTTACTCTCTTTTAGGCTGCTGAGGGATAGTGAAATGCTTTAAATCTCATCCCTGAGTTTAAAAAAAAGAAATTGTTCATATAGGCAATTTATCATTTTATAATTTTTTTCTCTACCAGGTTAAAATAAAGAATACTGTGCTTAGCTGGGCAGTTGCTGGTGTAAGCCTTTAATCCCAGCACTAGGGAGACAGAGGCAGGTTGATCTCTGAGAGTTTGAGGCCATCCTGGGCTACAGAGTGAGTTCTGGGATAGCCAGGGCTACACAGAGAAACCCTGCACCCAAAAGACAACCACAAAACAAACAAACAAAACCAACCCTCCACCAACATCCCCCATATACACTGTGGTGTGGGTGCGTTACACAAACACACACACACACACACACACATGCACACACACACAAAGTGTGCTTAACAGAATGAAAACAGAATCAGAAAGGAAATTTCTGATATTCTAAAGATTATTATATTAACTTTTTGATGTTTTGTTTTCTGTGTGTATATGCTTAGTTACTTGATTGATGTTGAGACAAGGTCTTGCTTTGTACCTGAAGCTGACCTGGAGCTCACTGTGTAGCCCAGGCTGTCCTTACCCTCACCATCTTTCGTATTCAAGCTTCCAAGTACTACAATTACGGGTGTTTGTTGCCACTCCTAGTGTGAGTCAGTGTTATAATGCTGTTTTGTTGTTTTGTTTTTATTTGTTCTTGATAGGGTTGCTATATAGACCAAGCTGACCTGGAACTCAGAGATCCATCCTGTCTTCTGAGTGATGGTGTTTTTGGAGACAGGGTCTTGCCTATCTTGTATCCCAGGTTAGCATCAGATTTGCTGGAGTCTTTCTATCGCAGCCTCAAAAATGCTGGGATTACACATGTGTAAGCCACCACATCCCACCATATATATTGTGGTTTTTCTTCCTTTTTTGTTGTTTTTGAGATAGTTTCTCACTGTGTATTCCTGGCTGTCCTGGAACCTTTTATGTGTAGAATAGGCTGGGCAAAAACTTAGAGAGATCTGCCTGCCACTGCCTCCCAAGTGCTGGGATGAAAGGTGTGTGACACTATGTCTTGTTGATTTTCTCTTAACATAATTTTATATGTAAGTATTCAAAGTCATATATATAAATGGTAGTGACATGGGAAACTTTTATTATTTATGAAATTTTGAAGAAAAACGGTTTTAAATATCTCTATATTAGCTATGTCAGAACTGTCGGTCAGACATGAAAGCACTTTTAAACAAGTCTTTGGTCATCTCTAAATTTTTCTTGGTGATTTGCTAACCCTTTGACCAACACTGAGGTCAGAGGGACATATTAAAATTTGCCTTTATTTTTTGGATTTCTGAGACAGGATTTCACTCTGTATCCTTTGCTGGCCTAGTACTTGCCATGCATGTACTTCAGGCTTACCTTGAACTGAAAGTAATCCTTCTATATTAGCTCTTGAGTATATGTGATAACAGTAAATTCCAGAAAACATTTAAAATGGAAAGAAAACAAGATTTGAAACATATTTGGTATTCCATTTCTAAAAATGAAAAACGTAAAACTGTGTAAACAAAACTCTGACTAAAAATATTCTAAAACATTTACAATGTTTGCTTTAGTTTCTTCAGTTTTCTTTATATCGTTCTGTTTTCCCCACACTTTCTCAGTTACCCTGGAGTCATTTTACAATTCAGACCACACACCACCACCCAAACCATTGAATTTTTTTTTGAAGCAGTTTTATAATATATAACTTAGGCTATCCTGGAACTCACTATCTACCTCTTGAGTGCTGGGATTATACAGAGATACCACCACAGCCAACTCAAAAAAATGCCCACACTTTCTAGGACTATTCCACAGAGAAACTGTCTCAAAAAAAAACAAAACAAAACAAAAGCCACAATTTTGTTTTGGTTTTTTGAGACAGGATTTCTCTCTGTATCCCTCATTGTCTTTAAACTCTGTAGACAAAGTTGGCCTTGAACACAGAGATCTACTGTCTCTGCCCCCCAAATGCTGGGAATATAGGTGTGTGCTGCCACCACCTGCCTAAAATTTTCCTTTCAAACTTTTTAATTATACTTTATTTACTTTGTATTCCCCCTCTAGTTCCCCCCTCCTCCCCTCCCAGTCCCTTCCTTCTTCCCCCTTCTCCACACTCCCCTCCCCAATTCCACTAGTAGGGGAGGGTTTCTTTTTCTTCCTTCTCATCCTAGTCTATCAGGTCTCATCAGGAGTGGCTGCATTGTCTTCCTCTGTGGCCTGGTAACAAGGCTTTGGACAGGGGACAGGTGATCAAAGAATTGACAGGCCAATCAGTTCATGTCAGAAGCAGTCCCTGTTCCCATTACTATGGAACCCACTTGGACACTGAACTGCCATGTGCTACATCTGTGCAGGGGTTCTAGGTTATCTCCATGCCTGGTACTTGGTTGGAGTATGAGTCTCAGTAAAGACCCCTGTGCTCAAATTTTTTGGTTCCGTTGCTCTCCTTGTGGACCTCCTGTCCTCTCCAGATCTTACTACTAAAATCTGTACACCTAAAGAAACTAATCAACAGGGAGGACTCTGGCTAAAATACTCAATCCCCACTCCAAAAGGCAAAGAGGATGGATACCAGAAGAAGAAAACAAGAAACAAGTCAGGAGCCTCCCACAGAGGGCCTCTGAAAGGCTCTGCCCTGCAGACTATCAAAGCAGATGTTGAGACATATGGCCAAACTTTGGGCAGAATACAGGGAATCTTATAAAAATTTCTTATATTTTAAAATTTTGTGAAGAGGTGTTTCTCCTTATTTGTAGTTAAATTATTTATGGGTTGTGTAGTTTCTTAAGACAAATCTTGCTGTGCATCCCTGGCTGCCCTCCCCCTGTCTCTGCTTCTCAAGTTCTAGGATTAAATCAGAATGCTACCACATAATATTTAGTATTTTTTATTGATTTGATTTTTTGAGACAGGGTTTCTTTATGTAGCCATGGCTGTCCTGGAACTCACTCTGTAGACCAGGCTGGCCTCTAACTCACAGAGATCTACCTGCCTCTGCTTCCCAGAGTGATGGGATTACAAGCATGAACCACCTAACCTGCGGTTCTCTCTTTTTCTCTCTCTGAGATAAAGTCTTAATGTGAAACACTGGATGACCCCCCCTCTGTGTCCCCTTCCCAAATTGTAGGATTAGAGGAGAGTCTTACCACACCAATGTCAGGTACATAGTATTTTTGATCCAAGGTCTTGATGTGTAGCCAGTCACTCCTCAAGCTCATAATCATTTTCTCAGTCTCCTGAATGTATAATATTTGTATTTTGTGCATACTGTTCTTAAAAATGAATTTTCCTTACTTACCAATAATTGCTTTATTTGCTAATATAGTTTAAAACCAGTCTTTATCACAATAATTTTTGTTACTTTATTTATTTTTATTTTTGTTCATTGGAGTTTTGCCTGTATGTATGTCTGTATGAGGGTGTCAGATCCCCTGGAAACAGAGTAACAGATGTAAGCTACCATGTGGGTGCTGGGAATTGAACCTTGGTCCTCTGGAAAAGCAGCTAGTGCTATTAACTGCTGAGCCATCTCTCCAGCCACTCACCATAATTATTTAGCAAGTTCCTTAGTAAGTAGGCTGTTTAAGTTTTAACTATTACAAACAATTTTGTAATGGACGTTTTGTCAGTGATGGCTTCTGTCTGGTGAGATATACATGATCTCCAGTAGATTCTTTTAAAATGTTGTGTGAGTACCTGCAATAATTATTTTTCTTTGTTTGCTAGGATCATGACAGAAAGGAGCATTAACGTTTTGTTTGTTAACTGCTTTGTCTTCTTTTGGCCAGGTTTTGCAGCCACATTGGATGATGATAAACCTTGGTACTCCATTTTCCCCAGTGATAATGAAGATCTAGTATATGGACGTTGGGAGGACAATATCATTTGGGATGCTCAGGCCATGCCTAGGATTTTGGAGCCTCCTGTCTTGACACTTGATCCCAATGATGAGAACTTGATTTTGGGTATGTTGGTGGCAGAAGCCAATGTTCTCTTATCTTTGACATCATACTAAATTAATGTCAAAGGGCAAGGGGGAAATAAAAATGTTATAGAAGGCAAAAACTAGGAGCTGTTAGGTGATGATTTTTAAAAAGCAGAGTCGTAGCTGCCAGTTTTTAGTGTTTGAGTATTGTTTATGAAAAACGCAAACAGGAATATTGAAATTTGTGTCTTTGAAAACATCTTCAGACATTGCTGGTCAGTGTTTGCGAACACATTAAATCCCAGCACTTGGAAGGCAGAAGCAGGGGCATCTGTAAGTTCTAGGCCAGCCCAGTCTATATAGTGAATTCCAGGACAGCCAGGACTTCACAGATGAACTGTCTCGAAACCAAACAAACAAACAAAAGACATCAGACATGAAGTTTAGCTGAAACAAATTACCAAGTAAAAGTAGTCTGGAAGTGAACTGAGAGATCTACTTAGAAACTCCAAAATATCAGTGGGAAAGGTGACTTTTAGCTGGACCTGGTAGCATGGATCCCAGTTACTTAGGAGGCCAAGACAAGAAGACTCTAAGTTCAAGGCTACAGAGTGTGTTCCGGGGCAGCTTTGGCAACTAGTGAGATTCTTTCTAAAACTAATGGAAAAAGATGTCAAGAGGGCTGGAGATACAACTCAGTTGTAGAATCCTTGCCTAGCCTTAGTTTCAATCCTTAGTATTGCACAGAGGGGTGGGGAGGGGGGAGTTGGGGAGAAGTGAAGAAGAAGAGAATGAAGAGGAGGAAAGAAAGAAAATGAGCCTTTAAGGATAGCAAGGAAGAGGAGGAAAGAAAATGAGCATTCAAGGATAGTAATTGCAAAGTCATTTCTTGTTATATCCTCAGAGATCCCTGATGAGAAGGAAGAAGCTACTTCTGATTCCCCTTCCAAGGAGTGTAAGAAAGAACCATCTGTGAAGAAGAGTCGAATTCTCTTAGGAAAAACAGGAGTCATCAAGGAAGAGCCACAGCAGGTTGGTGAAAAGAAAAGGACTTGGTGTTTAGAAGAACAAAGAAAGGTATTAGGAAAGGGTAGTCTGATGATGCTTATTTGATCTGCCATTAGAACATGTCTCAGCCAGAAGTGAAAGATCCATGGAATCTCTCCAATGATGAGTATTACTATCCCAAGCAACAAGGTCTTCGAGGCACTTTTGGAGGGAATATCATCCAGGTACAAATAGTTGCTTTGTTTTGATGGAGGATATGGGTAGATATTGCCTGGTAAAGAGTAGGTATTTGCTTTTAACTCTTCTGTTTCGTGTTTAGCATTCAATTCCAGCTGTAGAATTACGACAGCCCTTCTTTCCCACCCACATGGGACCCATGAAACTCCGGCAATTCCATCGCCCACCTCTGAAAAAGTACTCCTTTGGGGCGTTATCTCAGCCAGGACCACACTCAGTCCAGCCTTTGCTGAAGCACATCAAAAAGAAGGCAAAGGTATAATTGACTCCTGGTTAGAAGAAAAGTTCTATAAGATAAATGGGGTACAAATTGGGGGACTATACTGAATATTAGATTATATTAGGGAATTGTTCGTTTTCTCAGAGGTGATACAGTTTTATTTTGGTTATTCAGAAGAATGTCCTTATTCTTATATATTTATACTTATGGCTAAAATTTTGCAGCTTTCAAAACTGGTTTATTAAAATCTTTAGAAAATATACAGAAAAATGGCGAAAATGTTTAAGTAGTGAGATAAAAGATATTGAAAAAAATGACATGCAAAGAATGATTTGGTTTTGTCTCAGATTGGATGATAATAAGGTGTGTAGTTTATCTTCCTGTGGTAAATAGGCTGTATTGTCTTCATTCTGGACAGATGAGAGAACAAGAGAGGCAAGCCTCAGGTGGTGGAGAGATGTTTTTTATGCGCACACCTCAGGACCTCACAGGCAAAGATGGAGACCTCATTCTTGCAGAATACAGTGAGGAATATGGACCATTAATGATGCAAGTTGGCATGGCAACCAAGATTAAAAACTACTATAAACGAGTGAGAATATAATTAAATGATTTTTTACTTTTTTTCATTGTTGTATGTTTAAAAAATACACATTTATGTTATGTCTATGTACAAATGTATGTATGTGCACTACGTATATATGCCTGGTGCTTTAGAAAGTCGGAAGAGTGTGCTAGATCCCCTGGAACTGAACTGTAGAGGGTTATAAGCTAACATGTGAGTACTGAGACCCAAACCGGAATTGTCTGTAAGAACAAGTGTTCTTTTTTAATTAATTTATTTTTTTATATTAATCTCAGGTTATTTACTTTCTTTTCCAGCTGTAACCCCCTCCCTCACAAAAAGTGTTCTTAACCCATGGAGCCATCTCGCCAAGCCCTGAAAATTTTGTTATCAATATAACTAATTAGGTTTGTGGTGATAATCTGTGACCATGTATTTTGCTGTATACATGTCTTGGGATAAAGGAGTGGTATCTCTTGTTAATAGCAAATGCTACCCTTATGGAATACTACATGTATGTTTTTCAGTTTTATTCTATGAGTCTATATGAGTTTTCTTTGTTTCTCATAGAAACCTGGAAAAGATCCTGGAGCCCCAGATTGCAAATATGGACAAACTGTTTATTGCCACACATCTCCTTTCCTGGGCTCTCTTCATCCTGGCCAGTTACTGCAGGTGAAGAATTTTTATCTGTCTTTATTCTGTCCTAAAGAAATTGACAGATCAGGAGCAAGTTTGCCCCAAAAGAAACAATTTTGTTTGATTGAAATACTGTTCATGTGTTAGGTATAAGGTAGTGTGATCCACTGGGAGTGATGGTGGGTGTGGTGGTGTACACCATTAATCTCAGCCCTTGAGAGGCGGAATTTGAGACCAGTGTGGTCTACCTATTGAGTTCCTGGTTATCCAGGGCTGTGTAGTAAGACCCTACCTCAGGAAAGGGGATGGGTCTGGAGAGGTGACTCCAGTTAAGAACACTGGCTTCTCTTCCAGAGTACTGAGTTTGATTACACAGCACCTAACAACAGCTCACAAACATCTTTAACTCTAGTTTTAGGAGATCTGAACCTTCTTCTAGTCTCCTTGGGTACTTCATCCTTGTGGTTCATAGACATGGATGAAGGCAAAACACCCATACACATTTAAAAAAATTTAAAAAGAATTAAAAATAAATGATCAGTATAATCCAGTTGACATAAAGGGCAGGAGGATCATAGGTTCAAGGTCATCCATGGCTGTAGCAAGTTTGAAGGTTGTCTGGTATATAGGAGACTTTGTCTCAAAAACAAAACCAGCAAAAGAAAAAGATTAGTATAATTTAAAAATGAAGACAAAGTTTTTTCTTGAAAATAATTCTCTGTGTTATTTTTTATATTTTTAGTCTAAATGTAGAATACTGACTTTCTTATATTTGATTTGTGGGGGGTTTGTGTGTGAATGTGTGTGTGTGTCTGTGTGTGTGTCTGTGTGTGTGTCTGTGTTTGTGTGTGTGTCTGTGTGTGGCTTTTTAGAGCTAGGATCTTACTCTACAGCATAGGTTGGCCTGCAATTTACCCAGTAACCTGGAATGGCCTCAAGCTCTGAGGCAACCCTCAGCCTTATGAGTGCTTAGATTGCAACTATGGGCTACTAGAAAACAGCTTTTGGAAGTACACACTGGCCAGGGTGGTGATGGTGGCAGTGGTGGCACACTCCTTTAACTCCAGCACTCAGGAGGCAAAAGTGAGCCCATCTCTGAGTTCCAGGCCAGCCTGGCTGGTCTACAGATTGAGTTCCTGGATAACCAGGGCTGCTGTGGGTGGTGCCTGCTTGTAATCCCAGTACTAGGAGGTCACAGGCAGGAGGACACAAGTTTGAATGGAGCCTTGCCTATAGAGCAAGACCATGTCTCAGAAATGAGAAAAACAAAAGCAGAAAGAACACCAGGGAGTCTGTGTAAAATTAATGTAGGTTATGAGTGTTTTAAATTCTTTGTGTGGCATTAGTATGTTTGATGTCGCTCAGTAGTTAGAGTGCCCTGGGTTGGTGTCTACCATTGCTACAAGTGGTACGTTTTGGTGATAATTAGTTGTGGCCGTTGGGAATACTGAGCCCTACTTGAATGTTAGAGTCTTGGCTGGGTAAAGTGCTACTCTTTATGCTTTCTTCTGAAGGTTATAGTGGGGTCCTTTGGTAATAGCTTTGAAAAAGAATTATGGAGGTCCACAAATAACGTGGGACTGCCTAACTCCAGAACTGCCTAAGTTTCCCCCTAACCCCCGTTTCATTTCACATGCTAATCTTTTCCTTTTTATCTCTTTCTTTTTTGAGACAGGGACTTACTCTGTAGTCTAGAAGCGGCTGTGAACTTGGCATATAGACAAGTCTGACCTTGAATTTGTAAATCCTCCTGGCTCAGTCTCCCAAGTGATAGGATTGCAAGTATGATAGGATTTAAGTGTGTGGCAGTGTCCACAGCAACCTTAGTAAAGCATTCCTTTATTCTTACATCTTATTTATTTATTTCACTGTTACTATTGCTAGCTCATGTGCGCTGCAAAGTTCCTTTTTTAATCATTTCCTTCTAGGTTTGTGGGGGCAGGTAGTGCTGGAGGATTAAACCTGCAGCCTTGTGTATGCAAAGCAACTGATCTACTACAGAGTCACACCCTTAGCCCCTCTCAGCAGATTCTGATTATTGTTGGCTTGCCTGTTTCTGTACTTTTCTTTGAGGTTTCTTGTTGGGTTTTAACCAACCCATCTCCTTTATTGACTACATTTAGAGTTTCGTTTCTTTTTTTACACTGTGCGTATGAGTGTGTGTGCGTGTGCCTGTGAGTGATGGACATTGGAGGACAACTTGCAGTAGTCTATCATGTGGTTCTTCCACGTGGGTCTTGAGTTTTGAACTCAGTTTTAGGTTTGGTGGCTGTCTCAGTGCTGTTATCTGCTGAGACTTCTTGATGGCCTTTTATTTTTTTCCTGTGAGATGAGAGTCTTAGCCAGGCACAGTGGAACACACCTGTAAGCCTAGCACTCAGGGAGGCAGGAGCAAGTGGATCTCTGTGATTTGAAACCCAACCTGGTCTAGTGAGTCCAGGACACCCAAGGCTACACAGAGCAATTGTGTGGATAAGAAGAAGAAGGATAAGCAGAAGTAGAAGAGGAGAAGGAAGAGGAGTTCGTGGTGATGGTGGTAGAGATGGGAGTCTTTTGAGCACAAGCTGGGCTTGAACTCATGATGCACTTTCCAATACTTCCTAAGTGCTGGGATTATAGGTGTGTATCATCACCACCATGCCCAACTTATTTTTATAGTGTGTGTATGTGTACATGTGCATGCAGAGGGCAGCTGGATCTTTCCCTTTTGTGGTTCTTCAAAATATCACACAAATGGTCCTGATAGTCTTTGAGGGATTTGTAAACTTCTGTCTAAAACTTGAGAGCCATGTCCCCATCATCTGCACTGTCCTCTGCATTATCTTCAGAGTTTCCATAGAACAGCTGCTTAGACTCTGAGCGCTCAGGAGCTTTCCCAGTCCAATGTTCTAAACTCCTTTTACAATCCTCCAAAAAACACATAGTCAGGTATGTCACAGCCATAGCTTATGATCCTGGTGCCTGTTTCTGTCTTAAGATTTCTGTTGCTGTGATACAGTACCATGACATACCAGGATTTACATGGTGCAAAGAGAGAATTGACTCATGCAAGATGTCCACTTGGCTTATACTCTGTTAACATACATGTGCTCTCTTGTGTACATGTACACACACATATACACTAAATAAATGAAAAATGTAATTAAAATTGGAAGATTACTTACTATCCTGTGTAATTCTATTTACAATGAATGTTTAGTATTTAATTCTTTCATTCAGGTGGTGGTTGCACATGCAGAGGCATGTAGATCTCTGAGTTGGAAGCCAGTCTGGTCTACAGAGCTAGTTCTGGGATAACCAGGACTATACACAGAAACTTTGTCTCAAACTTCCCCCCCCCAAAATAAGAATTTAAAATTTCCACCAATGTAAAAGTCTTCCTTTTTAGTGTTCATTATTAGGATTTTGTTTTTGTTTTAAATTTATTGATATTTTTATAAATTACAGCTTATTTACTTTGTATCCCCACTGTAACTCCCTCCTCATCCATTCCCAATCCCATTCTCCCTCTCTCCTCTCCTCCCATGTCCCTCCCCAAGTCCACTGATAAGGGAGGTCCTCCTCTGCTACCATCTGACCCTAGCCTATCAGGTCTCATCATGACTGGCTGCATTGTCTTCCTCTTTGGCCTGGTAAGGTTGTTCCCCACTTAGGAGGAGGTGATCAAAGAGTCAGCCACTAAGTTCATTTCAGAGACAGTTCCTGTTCCCATTACTAGGGAACCCACTTGGAGACTGAACTGCCATGGGCTACATCTATGCAGAGGTTCTAGATTGTCTCCGAGTATGGTCCTTGGTTATAGTATCACTCTCAGAAGAGACCCCTATGCCCAGATTTTTTGGTTCTTTTGTCTAAAGAATATAATTTTTATCTTACCCAGGGTCCTCCTTCTTGCTTAGCTTATTTAGGTATACAGATTTTAGTATGTTTATCCTATATTGTATGTCTAATATCCAGTTATGAGTGAGTATATATCATGTGTATCTTTCTGCTTCTGTGATACCTCAGTCAGGATGATTTTTTCTAGAACCTATCATTTGCCTGCAAAGTTGATGGTTTCCTTGTGTTTAATTGCTGAGTAGTATTTCATTGAGTAAATGTACCACATTTTTTGTATCAATTCCTCTGTTGAGGGACATCTGGGTTGTTTACAGATTCTGACTCTAAGAAATAAAGCTGGTATGAACATGGTTGAGCAAATGTCCTTGTATAGTTGAGCATATTTTGGATATATGTCTAAGAGTGCTATAGCTGGATCTTGAGGAAACACTATTCCCAGCTGTCTGAGAAAGCACCAGATTGATTTCCAAAGTGGTTGAACCCACCAGCAATGGAGGGGGGTTCCCCTTTCTCCACATCCTCTCCAGCATGTGTTGTCACTTGAGTTTTTTATCTTAGCCATTCTGATGGGTGTAAGGTGAAATTTCAGGGTGCTTTTGATTTGCATTTCCCTGATGACTAAAGATGATGTGCATTTTTTAAATGTTTCTCTGCCATTCGATATTCCTCTACTGAGAATTATCTGTTTATATCTAAACCTCATTTTTTAATTGGGTTACTTGATTTTTTGTTGTTTAAATTCTTGAGTTCTTTTATATATTTTGGATATTAGCCCTCTGTCAGACGTTGGGGTGGTGAAGATCCTTTCCCAGTCTGTAGCCTGTCATTTTGTTCTGACAACAATGTCCTTTGCTTTACATAAGCTTATCAGTTTCATGAGGTTCCATTTATTGATTGTTACTCTTAGAGCCTGTGCTGTTGGTATTCTGTCCAGGAAGTTGTCTCCTGTGCCAGTGAGACCAAGGCTTTTCTATACTTTCTCTTCTAAGAGGTTTAGTGTGTCTGGTTTATTTTGAGGTCTTTGATCCACTTGGATTTTAGTTTTGGGCAGGGTGATAAATATAGATCTATTTGCATTTTTTCTACATTTAGATAACCAGTTAGACTGGCATCATTTGTTGAAGACGCCGTCTTTTTTTCCCCAGTATATGGTTTTGGCTTCTTTGTCAAAAATCAAGTATCCGTAGGTGTGTGGGTTTATTTCTTGGTCTTGGATTCCATTGATCACTATTCTGTTTCCATGCCAGTACCATGCAATTTTTATTACTATTGCTTTGTAGTATAGCTTGAGATCAGGGATGGAGATAACTCTAGATGAACTGTTGTTGAACAGGATTGTTTTAGCATTGTTTTAGCAATTCTGGGTTTTTTGTTTTTCCATATGAAGTTGAGAATCTTTTTTTTTTCAAGGACTGTAATGAATTGTGGTGGTATTTTGATGGGAATTGCATTGAATCTGTAGATTGCTCTTGGTAGGATGACCATTTTCACTATGTTAATCCTACTGATCCATGAGCACAGGAGATCTTTTCATCTTCTGATGTCTTCTTCAATTTCTTTCTTCAGAGACTTGAAGTTTTTTTTCTAACAGGTCTTTGACTTGCTTGGTTAGGTTCACACGAAGGTACTTTATGTTAATAGTGGCTATTGTGAAGGGTGTTGATTCCCTGTGTTCTCTCTCAGCACTTTTGTCTTTGATATACAGGAGGGCTACTGATTTTTTTATATTCTTTAAATTTCTTTCAAATTTATTTATTGTTTTATTAAATATAGCTTATTCACTTTTTATCACAACTATAACCCCCTCCCTTGTCCTTTCCCAATCTTACCCTTCCTCCCCCATCTCCTCCCATGCCCCTCCCCAAGTCCACTAATAGAGGAGTTCCTCCTCCCCTTCTCTCTGACCCTAGTGTATCAGGTCTCATCAGGAATGAGTCCACTGCGTTAATTTTGTATCCAACAATTTTGCTGAAAGTGTTTATCAGCTGAAGGAGTTCTCTGGTTGAATTTTTCGGGTTAATTATATATACTATCATATCATCTACAAATAGTGATACTTTGACTTTTTCCTTTCTGATTTGTATCCCTTTGATCTCCTTTAGTTGTCTTATTGCTCTAGCTAGGACTTCAAGAACTATGTTGAAGAGATATGGAGAGAGTGGATAGCCTGGCCTTGTCCCTGATTTCAGTGGGATTGCTTTAAGTTTCTCTCCATTTAGTTTGATGTTGTCTAAAGACTTGCTATATATTTTCTTCATTATGTTTAGTATGTGCATTATATCCCTGATTTCTCCAAGACTTTAAACATGAATGGGTGTTGTTAAATGCTTTTTCAGCATCTAAGGAGATGATCAGTGTTTTTTCTCCTTCAATTTGTTTGTATGGTGATGGATTTCTGTATATTGAACCATCCCTGCATGCCTGGGATGAAGCCTACTTGGTCATGGTGGATGATATCTCTTATGTGTTCTTGGATTCGGTTTGCAAGTATTTGATTGAAAATTTTTGCATCAATGTTCGTGAGATAGGTCTGAAGTTCTCTTTTACTGTTGGACCTTTGTGTGGTTTAGGTATCAAGGTGACTGTGGCTTCATAAAATGAGTTTGGTAATGTTCCTTTTTAATGGGATAGTTTGAAGAGAATTGGAGTTAGCTCTTCTTGAAGGTCTTGTAGAATTCTGCACTGTAACCATCTAGCCCTGGGATTTTTTTTTTTTTTTTTTTTTTTTTTTTTTTTTTTTTTTTTGGAAGGGAGAATTTTGATGACTGTTTCTATTTCCTTGGGGGGATATAAGACTATTAAATATATTTACCTGATCTTGAATTAACTTTGGTAAATGGAATCTGTCAAGAAAATTGTCCATTTCATTTAGATTTTCAAATTTTTTGGCATATAAGCTTTTGTTGTAAGACCTAATGATTGTTTGGATTTCCTCAGTGTCTGTCGTTTTGTCCCCGTTTACATTTCTGATTTTGCTGATTTGGATAGTTTCTCTCTGCCTTTTAGTTAGTTTGGCTAAAGGTTTGTCTATTTTGTTGATTTTCTCAAAGAACCAGCTCTTGTTCTCATTAATTCTTTTAATTGTTTTCTTTCTTTCTAATTCATTAATTTCTGTCCGGCTCTTAGTTTGATTATTTCCAATTGTCCACTCCGCTTCGGTGTGTATGCTACTTTTTCCCTCCTAGGGCTTTTAGGTGTGCCATTAAATTTCTTATATGAGATGTCTTGAACTTCTTACTGGAGGCACTTAGTGCAATGAACTTTCCTCTTAGCAATGCTTTCATTTTGTCCCATAGTTTTGGGTAAGTTGTACCTTCATTTTCAATGAATTTTAGGACGTCTCTAATTGTTTTCATTTCTTCCCTGACCAAGCTATCATTGAGTAAAGAGTTGTTTAGTTTTCATGTGTATGTAGGCTTTTTCTTATTTCTATTTTTGTTGAGGTCTAATTTTAGGCCATGGTGGTCTCATCGGATACTAGGGATTTTTTCGATCTTCTTGTATCTGTTGAGGCTTGCTTTTTGCCTGACTATATGATCAAATTTTGAGAAGGTTCTGTAGGATGCTGAAAAGAAGGTATACTCTTTTGAGTTTGGGTAAAAAGTTCTGTAGACATCTATTAGGTCCATTTGTTTTAGGACCTCTATAAGTGTCATTGTTTCCCTATGTAGTTTCTGTTGAGATGATCTGTTCTTTGATGAGAATGGCGTGTTGAAGTCTCCTACTATTAATGTGTTGGGATCGATGTGTGATTTAAGCTTTAATAATGTTTCATTTATAAATGCAGGTGCTCTTGTATTTGGTGCATAGATGTCCAGGTGGTGCATAGATGCCCTACCGGTGGATTTTTCCTTTGATGAGAATGAAATGCCCTCCTCATCTTTTTTGATTAATTTTGGCTGAAAGTTTATTTTATTTGATATTAGGATAGCTACCCAAGTTTGTTTTCTTGTTCCATTTGCTTGAAAATAGTTTCCAGCCCTTTACTCTGAGGTAGTATTTATCTTTATTTCAGAGGTGTGTTTCTAGGATGCAGCAAAATGTTGGATCCTGTTTCCCTAACCATTGTTAGTCTGCGTCTTTTTATTGGAGAGTTGAGTCCATTGATTTTGATAGGCAATTGTGACCAATGAATGTTAGTTCATTTTATTGTGAAGTTGGAGGTGTTAATGTGTTTCAGTGCTTTTTTTTTCTTTTAATTCTTTGTTGTGGAGTTCTCTCCTGTGTTTTCTTGGGTGTAGTTGATTTCATTGGAGTTTTCCATCTAGTATCTTCTGTAGGGCTGGTTTGCTGTATAGATATTGTTTAAATTTAGTTTGTCATATAATATTTTGTTTTCTCAATCTACGTTGATTGAAAGCTTTGCTAGGTATAGTAGTCTGGGTTGGTATCTGTGGTCTCTTAGACATCTGCCCAGGCCCTTCTGGCTTTCATAGTTTCTGTTGAGAAGTCTGGTATAAATCTGATAGGTCTACCTTTTTATGTTACTTGGCCTTTTCCCTTGGTGCTTTTAATATTTATTCTTTGTTCTATAGTTTTATTGTTTTGACTATTATGTGATGTGAGGAATTTCTTTTCTGGTCTAGTCTATTTGGTACTCTGTAGGCCTCTTGTATGTTTATGGACATCTCTTTCTTTAAGTTGGGGAAATTTTCTCCTATTATTTTCTTGAATATATTTTCTGGACCTTGGAGCCTGTAATCTTCTTTTTCATCTATTCCTATTATCCTTGATTTCATGGATATTTTTTGTTTGAAATTTTTCTGATTTTATTTTTTCTTTGAGAAATGTATCCATTTCTGCATTTGCATCTTCAGCACCTGAGATTCTCTCTTCCATCTCTTGTATTCTGTTGGTGATGCTTACCTTTGTGGTTCCTGATCTGTTCTCTTAAGTTCTCCAGCTCCAGGGGTTTCTCTGTTTGTATTTTCTTTATTGATTCTAATTCAGTTTTCATGTCTTATACCATTTCCTTCATCTGTTTGAATGTGGATGCCTGTCTTTCCATGATGGCCTCTATCTTTTTTGTTTGTTTGTTTGTTTCCTCTCTGTATGCCACTAATTATGCCTCTATTTGTGCCTCTACCTGTGCCTCTATTTGTCTGCCTGTATTTCCCTGTGTTTCTTTTAGAGCTTTGTTTGTTTCCTCTTTATGTGCCTCTAATAACTGGATAAATACAGCTTTAAAATAGTTTTCCTGTGTTTCTGAGGGATTAAAATATCCATTTGGTTTGAGGGTTGCTGGTGAAGCCATGATGTACTGGTTTTCTGTTGGATGTGTTCTTACTCTGACCTCTAGCCATCTGTTTGTCTATAACCTTCACTGTTTGTTCCTGGAGTCTGTACTTCAGACAGGGTCCGTCATTCCCTGGTGTCTGGAATATTCTTCAGGAAGTTGAGAGAGGTCCACTGGTTTGAAAGTAGATGTTGGTGTTTTAGCTGTAGCTAAGAGAGGAAGGTTTCAGGTGGGTATGCACAAGCGTATGTGTGTGCGTGGCAGTATGTCTTGAGGGACAGGGTGCTAGAGCTTGTAGATACCTGAAGGGTGGCACTTGTGCAGGGTGGTGGTGGTGGTGAAAGTGCTGGTGCTGTTCACTGGCACAATGCACATGCGCTAATGGCCTGAATAACTCAGTGGCTTGTAGGCCTGTTGTAATATCCTCCTGCTATTCAGATCTGTCTGGGCTCCAGGAATTGTTTGCCTGTACTCTACTAGGTGACTCACAGAGCTGGGGCTTCAACGTTGAGAAAGCTGTCCCAAGGATCCTTCCATTTCCCACAGTGGAGGTGTGGCTGGGAGGGATCAAATGTCTGGTTGCTAGCATAGAGAGACCCTGGTTCTGGGGCTCTGCATGCACTTACTTAAAGGTGCACTGACTCACTCACAGGCATAATCGGAAAGTACAGGGGTTCTCCCTGTTCTCTACTCTCAGATTTGGGCCCACAGGGACAAATGAGAGTACAGGAGATCAGTCGTCTCAGTGGTGTCCACTGTTTGGCCACAGAGCAGGTGTGCCGCTGTATCCTCAGTCACAGAGCCCTGAGGGCTCCTGCTTGTACTAGCCACTTCTTAGCCCCAGGGGCAGCTCTGGGAGGCCAGCCTGTACTATTTCAGCCACTGGGCATTTGGGGGTTTGTACTTGGACTACCTGTGCCACTGCAGCTGTAACCTCCTGTGAGGCCCACCTATGCCTTTTCAGTCACTGAGTGGGGAGGCTTGTGCTTGGGGCAATCGCTGCAGTCTCAGCCATGCAGTCTCAGTGCGTGGGAGAGAGGCCACTGCTGGCTGCCTTGCCAAGCAGGGATACCTGTGCTTGAGGAAAGAGGAAGTGCAGGGGGTTGAATATTCTCCATTCTCAGTTCCTGGAGATATCCACAGGTGACCTGGATCCAAACTGTCCCAACTCACAGGTTGTCCCCTCTCGTCCAGGAAACCTCAGTGTGGATGTTCTGACTTCAGCTGTTCCTCCACTCACCAATTTCAAAGTTTCAGATCCTGTGACCATCAGATACAGTGCTTGCTGGTTGCCGCCATCTTGGAAAACCCCGAAACTTATTCTTTCTCTTCCTACTCTGTCATGGTGCAGAAGAGGTCCATTTAAAATAAGAACCGAAGAATACTGTTTTAACAATCACATTATTTTTATCCTTTTTTAGTTTTTAATTTTTTTTAATTTATTACATTTTATTCACTTTGTATCCCAGCTGTAGTCCTATCCCTGGTCACCTTCCAATCCTGTCCTCCCTCCCATTATTAGGATATTTTTAATGATTTTTTTTTATTCTGTATTTTTTGTATTCTGTATTTGTTGTTGTGTCTGTGTGAGGGGGTTGGATCTTCTGGAACTGGAGGTACAGAAAGCTGTGTGGGTGTTGGGAATTGAACTTGGGTCCTCTGGAAAATCAGCAACTGCTCTTAGTCACTGAACTATCCCTCCAACACTCAATATTAGGATTTTAAAACAATTTACCTTTAAGCTGTGGGGTGGTGATCACTTTAATCCCATCTTTCAGAAGGCAGAGGCAGGTGGATCCCTGAGTTTGAGGCCAGCCTGGCCTACAGAGTAAGTTTCAGGACAGCCAGAGCTGTTACACATAGAAATCCTGTTTCGAAAAATACAAACAAACAAACAAACAAAATTATTATTTGCATATGCATGTATGTACATTCACCTGTAGAGATAGAAGATTCTTGCATCTAAAAGTATGGGTATTTGTGAGCTGTCAGATGTGGGTGCTGAGATTAGAACTCCAGGCCTCAGAATAGAGCAGCACTTGCTTTTAACTGCTTAGCCCTCTTTCTACCTCTCTTAGGACTTTTTGGTGGGGGGAAATGCCTCTCTTTTGATTCAAAGCCTATAACAGTTAATCCCTATCTAGCTTCTACTTTTATCTGAAATATTTCTTATAACTGCACTTCTGTGTTTTTGTTTGTTGTGTCCTTTTAGCGTACATACTTTGCTTCATTGCTTTTTTATATTAATCAGCTAATGTATAAGAAAGTCTTCTGAAAGCAGGTATGACGGTAGCAGGCCTGTAGTCCTAATATTCAACAGTCTGAGTGATACAGGAGAATTGTCTTATTTTTGAGCCTCTCTGGGCCTCTATGACACCATACTCTTTTAAATTATTTTGTCATTACCTTCTATGTTTGAGAATGTAGTTTAGGAGAACATTACCATGTTAATTACAAAGACCCTCAAAGCAAACCTATGGACTATAGGCATTTTATGTGTCCTGTATTTTGCAGTATAAAAACTTAAGCTTAGAAACTTTAACTTGCGTGACTTCATACAGTGGCTGGCAAAGGCTGTTTCTTCTGATTCTAAACACTTTGTTTGAGTAAAGAACTCTTTCATATAGCCTGTGTTGCCTTAGATTTGCTATATAGCTATCAAGAATGAACTGGAACTCCTGATCCTCTTGCTTCTACTTTGCAAGTGCTGAGATTATGGTTATGTGTTATAACACCTTTCCTCCAGTATCATTAATTAATTAATTTTTGTGTGTGTTTGTGTGTATGAGCTATCTGTCTGTGTTGAAGCCAGAGCCAGAAGTCAACATTGGTATCTTCCTGTATTACTCTCTACCTTATTTTTTGTGATGGCATCATCTCTCATAGATCCAAGAGTCCACAGTTCTGCTTAGGCTAGTAGGCTAGCAGGCTTATAGGATCTTCTTGTCTCCACAGTTCCTCTTCCTTCCACCACTAGGACAATAGGCTTCTGTGCTCAGCTTTTTTTATATGACTTCTGGGGATATAAACTCATGTTCTCATACTTGTACAATAAGCACTTAGCCTGCTGAACCGACTCTCAGTCCCATTTTTTTTTTTTTTTTTTTTTTTGGGAATGGGTTCCTCATGCAACCAGGCTGGTCTCAAAAGCTGGCCTTGAAACCTAATTTTCCTGGTTTCCTGAACAAAGTCCTGCATTATATAATATACCACTGTGCCTAGCTTTGATGCATTTTTTTTCCTCGAGGGACAGTCTCCTGCCATAGCTCAGGATGGCCTGGAACTTATTAGCCCAGGATGGCCTTGATCCTCCTGTCTCCCCCATCCTGAATGCTGGATTTCAAGCATAAATTGCCATTCTTGTCTCTATTTTTAAAGTTTTTCTTTCTTTTTGTCTGTTAGGTTCTAAAATACAGTGGGTAGAAAATATTTAAAAATCTTGTTTTTATATTCCACATAATTTGCTTATTTTATTATATAGACTTTGGATCAAAGTAATTCTTCCCATTTTCAATAGTTGGCTAGATTTTCTGGAGCTTCTCTGTAAATGAATTTTGTGGTTTGCTTTCATTAGGCATTTGAGAACAACCTTTTTCGTGCTCCAATTTATCTTCATAAGATGCCAGAGACTGACTTCCTGATTATTCGAACAAGGCAGGGCTACTATATTCGAGAATTAATGGATATTTTTGTGGTGGGCCAGCAGTGTCCCTTGTTTGAAGTTCCTGGTCCTAACTCCAAAAGGGCCAATTCACACATCCGAGACTTTCTGCAGGTAAGGTTGGAGTTGTTTTAAGAGGTCCATACTAATAGAAAGATGAAAACACATCTGAGCTTAGTTGGGGAATGGACATTTATCCTTTATCTAGTAAAATGTATTTGGCTCATTGGACAGGTTTTCATTTACCGCCTCTTTTGGAAGAGTAAAGATAGGCCAAGGAGGATCCGGATGGAAGATACAAAGAGAGCCTTTCCGTCACATTCAGAAAGCAGCATCCGGAAGAGACTAAAGCTCTGTGCTGACTTCAAACGTACAGGTAATCAGTGTGACTACTTGTCTTCTCTGCTGCACTGATAATCCCAAAGTATTACAACTTTCAGTTAAAAGAAATGATAGCTAATAAAATAGAAATTGATGAATGTCAAAACGAGAAGGTACCAAATCTTGTAACTAGAGGACTGATTGCTTTTTTCATAATTTGATGATAATTGGTTACTAATAAAGTCCATGTGAGTATTTCCATGTCCTGCAGAAGATGTAAGAATCCTTGCAGCAGGGCATTTGTTGACTAGTCATATCTAGGGCACTAGTTGGTTCAGTGTCTGTTTACTATACTATTGCTTTTGTCTGTTTAGAATTCAGAACAGTTTCCCTGTATCTTTTCCAGGGATGGATTCAAACTGGTGGGTGCTGAAGTCTGATTTTCGCTTACCAACGGAAGAGGAGATCAGAGCTATGGTATCCCCAGAACAGTGCTGTGCTTATTATAGCATGAGAGCTGCAGAGCAGAGACTAAAGGTGAGCCCCTTCTTCTTAGGGACTGCTTATGTCCATATTTGTTTTCAGAGAGATAGAATAGAATACTGTAGAGATGGTAGTTACTAGATTATTTCCAGTTAGTCAACAATTTAAACTGTATGAGGTACTTTCTGTCACCATAGATTCTAAGGAAAACTACAGTGTTGCTAAATGTCAGTGTGAAGCTCATTGAGGGACTTAAGTCATAGTGCCTTGTCTTAGAAATGATCAGGTTCTTTCTGGGAACATGGATTCTAAGGAAAGATACAGTGTAGCTAAACGCCAGTGTGAGGCTCATTGAGGGACTTAAGTCATAGTGCCTTGTCTTAGAAATGATCAGCTCATTCAAATGAGTTATATCTCTTTTGTAAAACAAGCAGGGAAAGGTCTTTTCAGATTCCATGGTAGATGAGAGCTGGAAGTATGGTTTAGAGATGCACAGCATATGAGTCTGTCTTAGTTAGGGTTTCTGTTGCTGTAAAGAGACACCACGACCATGGTTAATCTTATAAAGGAAAACATTTAACTGGGGTTGGCTTACAGTTTCAGAGGTTTAGTCCATATCATCATGACAGGAAGTATGACAACATGCAGGCAGACATGGTGCTAAAGAGGTGGCCGGAAGTTCTACATCCAGGTTGGCAGGCAGCAGGAAGAGACTGTGACACTGGTGCTGGCTTCAGCATTTGAGACCTCAAAGCCCATTTGCACTGACACACTTCTTCCAACAAGGTCACACCTACTCTAACATGGCCACATCTCCCAATAGTGCCACTCCCTCTGAGTCTATGTAGGTCATTTTCATTGAGACAACTACAAAGCCAAAACAGAAAAAGTACAACTGAAAAATTCTGTAGCTAAGATTTTAGTTTGTTTGCTTTTTAAATGGGCCCTAGCTATCCACACGTCCACATAAGTTCCTTGAAAACATTTTTGTGTGGGGGATGGAGAGATGGTTCAGTGGTTAAGAGCAGTGGCTGCTCTTCCAGAGGACCCAGGTTCAATTCCCGAGCACCCACATGGCAGCTTACAACTGTCTATAACTCAACAGTTCCAGAGATCCAACACCTTCACACAGACACATATGCAGGTAAAACACCAATTCAAATAAAATAAAAAATAAATTATTTAAAATAGATTCTAGAAAAAAACAAACTTGTTGTTTGAACCCAGGGCCTTGAACATGGTAGGTAAGCACTCTATCACTGAACTATATCCCTAGTGTGTCAAAATTCCTTGGAGTTTGGCATATCTTCAAGTAGCTCAAGGATCTCAAGGATGCATAATAGTAATACATACTTTAGCAATTACAGAATCCATTTTCTATGTACAAGACAGATTGGTTTTTTATACATGTGATATGTAGCAAAACTGTTTTTAGAAAAAACAGTGTTTTTCAGGTGACTTTATTTATGTATAGATTTTTCCTCTTTCAGGATGCTGGCTATGGAGAGAAGTCAATTTTTGCTCACGAGGAAGAAAATGAAGATGATTTCCAGATGAAGATTGATGATGAAGTAGGACTTTAACTTTTTTTTTCTTCTGAGAGAGAATCTTGCTTTGTAATGCAGTCTGGCCTGAAACTTTAAATCTTTCTACTGCTGTCTCCCAAGTGTTGAGAAAACAGGCACACCACCATGCCAAGAAACACTTGTTTTTATCTTTAATTGTATATATGGGAGTCTTTGTGTGAGTGTGTGCACATAAGTAAGTGAATGTAGATGCCTATGGAAGACCAGAGACAGTGGTTTCTCTGTAGGTAGAGTTGGTTGTAAGCTACCTGACATGGGCATTGGGAAGTGAAACCAAGTCCTCTGAAAAAACAGCAAGTGTTCTTAATTTCTAAGCCATCTTTCCAGCCCCTGTTGTCTCTCTGTGTTTCTGTCCATCTGTCTCTGTCTCTGTCTCTGTCTCTCTCTCTCTCTCTCTTTTTATCTTGTTTTACATTGTCCTTGCTGTAGACCAGACTGGCCTAGGATTCACAAATATCTGCCTGCTTTTGGCTCTCAAGTGCTGGGAATAAAGGTGTGTACCACTCACTACACCTGCTTTTGTATTTTTTTATTAATTCAAAGAAGACTTTCAAAGATTTATTTATTTGTGAATTCCTGTGTACATAGTCTAAAAGAGGGTATCATATAGATTCCTTAGAGATGTAGTTACAGGCTTTTGAGGACATGAGGCTTGTTATGTGGGTGTTTGGATCCAATATCCAGTCATTATTGTACAGCAAATGCTTTAATCACTGAGCCATCTCTCTGGCCCTTCAATACTAACTTTTATCAGTGTTTCTCATTATCTCTTTTAAAATGAAGGTTTGGAGCTTGTGAGTAGCACACATCTGTAATCCTAGCACTCTGGAGGCAGGAGGATCAGATATTCAAGATTGAGCTCTAATACATAGGGAGTTTCAGGCCAACCTGGGGTAGAGACCCTACTATAAAATAAGTCAGAATAAGGAAGCCATTTGAATAATTGGACAGTCAAATGCAGTTGTTCTTCTAACTATGGGCATCATGAATGTGGGTACAACACTATGAACGGAATTCCTAGTCATAATGGACTGAAAAACTTCACTGTTCCACATAGTTCTTACCCTGGTTGCACTCAGACTCTATTTAATACCATGATTTAAGTACCAGAGAAGACAGCTGAGTGTTGGATAGCTGCTAGATTTGATGTTTGGATAATTCAAGAAATGTGAATATGTTCAGGGTAATTATTCTATTGGTTTTAGGTAGTTGCTAGGCATGAAGCAGTGTTTCTCAGAACCCTGAGACTCCTTTTCTTTATCTCAGGTTCGTACTGCTCCTTGGAATACTACAAGGGCTTTCATTGCTGCCATGAAGGGCAAATGTCTCCTGGAGGTGACTGGAGTAGCAGATCCCACTGGCTGTGGTGAAGGGTTCTCCTATGTGAAGGTTCCAAACAAACCAACACAGCAGAAGGTGAGAGTCTTTGGATTTCTAGAAATCAAAAGGGGAAGGAAGGAGGTTTGGACAGTAGAGGTGAATAGAGTGGAGGGCCTGGAATTGCTTCATTTGCCAGAACGGCATAGACGCTTACTGTTACGAGTTCACCTTCATATTTTCACCTGCTTTTGTTTGAAATAGAATGACAAGGAGCCTCAGCCAGTGAAAAAGACAGTCACGGGAACAGATGCAGACCTTCGTCGCCTGTCTCTAAAAAACGCCAAGCAACTTCTTTGTAAATTTGGTGTACCTGAGGAAGAGGTTAGTGTAGATGAGGGAAACTCCAAAGAAGAGGCTTTATATGGGTACCACAGAGGCACTCTGTAAGACTCTACCCAGAAGAGAATCAAAGCAGAGGCTGAGACTCAGCCAAACTTAGGTCAGAGTGCAGGGCATCTTATGAAAAAAAAGGGGTAGACAGACAAACCTAGCAGGGACAGGAGCTCCACAAGGAGAGAAAAAATCAGGGTGCAGGGATCTTTTTTGAGACTGATTCTCCAACCAAGTACCATGCATGGAGATAACCTAGAACCCCTGTACAGATGTTGCCCATGGCAGCTCAGTCTCCAAGTGGGCTCCTAGTAAAGGGAACAGGGCCTGTCTCTGACATGAACTCAGTGTCTGGCTGTTTGATCATCTCCCCATGAGGTGGGCCCAGCCTTACCAGGCCACAGAGGACACAAAGCAGCCAGTCCTGATGAGACCTGATAGACTAGGGTCAGATGGGAGGGGAGAAGGATCTTTCCTATCAGTGGTCTAGGAGAGGGGCATGGGTGTAGAAGAGCAAGGGAGGTTGGGTTTGGGAGTGGATGAGGAAGGGGGCTACAGTTGGGATACAAAGTGAATAAAGTGTAATTAATAAAAAAATAAATAAATTTAAAAAATAGACTTGTAGAGAGACAAAAAGGGTAGGAAGGTGTTACATCTGTGGTTTTTATGTGGTATAGATCATCCTAAATACTTTACCAAAACTTTCTAAACTTCATTTAGGTTTTGTGTTCTTGTGTACGTTTCTAATCTTGGCCCTGGTTTGTCATTTTATGTCTCTGAATGACTTACTTATATGAAGCTCTGTGTTTCTCTCAAGAGTAAAAAGTTGTCCCGCTGGGAAGTTATTGATGTAGTACGCACAATATCAACAGAACAGGCTCGCTCTGGAGAGGGCCCTATGAGCAAATTTGCCCGTGGATCAAGGTTTTCTATGGCTGAGCATCAAGAGCGTTACAAAGAGGAATGTCAGCGCATCTTTGACCTACAGAACAAGTATGCTGATTCAGTAGTGTAGAAATATTGAGCTGGAAAGGGGAGGTTCCCTGGGCATGTTTTGTTTTGAACTAATGGTCTTGTATATGCAAGACAAATACTTTATCACTACTATGTTTCCATTTTGGGATGAGGTCTTTTTATGTAGCCCTGCTGATCTGTAACCTCCTGCTATGTAGGATAGGCTGGCCTCAAACATTTGGTGATCCTCCTTTATCTGTCTCCTAAATTCTGGGCCATAGGTATTCATTCTCTACCAGATTCTGTATAATGAAGATGTCGCCTAAAAAAATGTAACAAGGTAGTGTTGGGTTTCTGAAATATCAGGCACTGTCTGTAATAATACTGCCAGAGTACCTGATAATGTTTTTAATGAGGAGCCTTTACTACTTAACTCTGGCTAGCCTAGAACTTACTCTGGAGACCCAGCTGGCCGTGAACTTGTCACCTGGCTTCGTGACTCCTGAGAGCCAAGAATAAAGCCATATACCACCATGCACAAATTTTTCTGAAAGCTTTTTTTTTTCTTTTGGAGACAGGGTCTTGCCAGGTAACCCATATTAGTTTCAAGCTTTTGGCAGTTAACTTGCCTTTGCCTCCTGAGTTCTGGGATTAAAGGAAGGTGCCACCATACCTGCTAACCCTGCTGTTTTCAAAGTAATTTAGCAAGAACGTTGAATGTCAGGAAATGCTAAGCTTGAGTTCTTGGTGCTGTGACAGTTCCTGTGGCCTACTTGAGCTGGGCCTAGTTGTTTTAACTGTGGTGATGGGTATATTGTTTCCTCTGGTGACTTAGTTATAAAATAATAGTTATATGCTATTAAAGTGCTCCGTGAATGTAAATGTTGTGATGTGTTGGAGAGCTGAGCAGTGCTTGGGAGGCTGACGCAGGAATAATAACACAATTTAAGGCATGCTTGGGTTTGGGGTGAGAGACAGAGCAAACAGTGAGAGTCTCTTTCAAGAAAATAAATAAAAATGGCCTGTGTGCCAGCTCTTCTCCAGGAATTCTGAAAAAGCTACTGCAATTTTGCCAATCTCGGAATTGTCTAGAAAGACGTAGTTTTTCTGTCATGGGTTCCATGTCTTTGTGGATATATCCATTCTGAGTATATCATTTTAAGGTTGAATTCTCAGTTTTCTACTAAATCCTCCTTCTTTGTATACTCGTATTTCCCCTGGTCTTTAACATTTTTCCTCTCTTGCCAGGGTTTTGTCATCAACTGAAGTCTTATCCACAGACACAGACAGCAGCTCAGCTGAAGACAGTGACTTTGAGGAAATGGGAAAGAACATAGAGAATATGCTGCAGAACAAGAAAACAAGCTCTCAGCTATCTCGGGAGCAGGAGGAGCAGGAACGGAAGGAACTCCAGCGGATGCTACTGGGTAAGGGGCTGCTCAGACAAGAAAAGGATCAAAAATGGAGCTTGGGTACCTGCAGGCTATAACTGAGTCCAAGTTGGAGACAAAGTAGGGAATGAGTATAGAGAAACCTGTAGATGAGGTGGTGACATTTTTACTAACTGGACTGCAGTCTGTGGGAGCAGACCACGGTGTGTGTTCTTGTAGCAAAAGTAGAAGTAGTTTCTACTAAAAGTAGAAGCGTAGTTTTGTGGTCTCCATTCAACCCCAAGAAGTGGCCATTTGGGTGTTAGAGGGAATGTTTTGAAAAAAAAAATTTTTTTTTAATCCTTGCAGCAGCAGGCTCAGCAGCAGGCTCAGCAGCAGGCTCAGCAGCAGGCTCGGCAGCAGGCTCAGCAGCAGGCTCAGCAGCAGGCTCAGCAGCAGGCTCAGCAGCAGGCTCAGCAGCAGGTTCAGCAGCAGGCTCAGCAGCAGGCTCAGCAGCAGGTTCAGCAGCAGCAGTAAAAAGTCAGAGAGATGATGATACACCTTCGGTGACTAGCCTTAACTCTTCTGCCACTGGCCGCTGTCTCAAAATTTATCGAACATTTCGAGATGAAGAGGGGAAAGAGTATGTTCGTTGTGAGACAGTCCGAAAACCAGCAGTTATTGATGCTTATATGTGCATACAAACTACAAAAGATGAAGAATTCATGTGAGTTTGATGTGCTGCTTTTGAGTGTGGAAGGGAAAATGATGATGGAGACACAGTATGTGTGTGAGCTGTAGTGATAGGAATATACACCCTTATCCCTCAAACCTGCTATACATCAGGACCTTCTTGCCTTTAGATCTTTGGATTTGAACAGAGCCAAATCTCTGGGAAAATAACCATGTTTGCTATCTCTGGATTGTGGTGGTTTGGCTTTGCTACAGTCATCTTGATACTGGGGGGATTCAACAGAAGGAACACGTATTCTAGACCAGTCTGGGTTGTAAAACATTATCTCAAAATCAACAGCAAAACCTAAACAATTATTCAGGGCTTTGACTGAGAAATGTTACTCTATATACACGTGGGGGACTGACTAGCAAGGAAGATGAAGTTTATCTCACTGCAGCCTGGGTGAATTACTTATGTTCTGAGTTGGGAGCTTTCAGGATAGTCATCTTAATTTAGGTTGCTTATGGTCCTGTATTTTTTTCTGTTCTTTAGTCGAAAATTTGCCCTCTTTGGTGAGCAACACCGAGAAGAGATGCGAAAAGAACGTCGAAGGATTCAAGAGCAATTGAGGAGACTTAAACGGAACCAGGAAAAGGAGAAGCTGAAGGGTCCTCCTGAGAAAAAGCCTAGAAAAATGAAGGAACGTCCTGACTTAAAAGTACGTACATTAAGCCAGGAATTTTTGGCACACATCTTTAATCTCACCCCTCAGCAGAGGCAGGCAGATCTCTGAGTTTGAGGCCAGCCTTGTTTACACAGTGAGTTCCAGGACAGCCAGTCCCGTTATGCTGAGACAACCCTGTCTTAAAAACAACAACAGCAAAAGTGAGTATACTATAGCCAGGTGTGGTGGGACACACTGTCATCTTAGCACTTGATAGGCTGAGGCAGGATTGTGAGTTTGAAAACACTTAATGACTCTGTCTTAAAAAGAAAAGTAAAAGGAGAAAAACTGTTTCATGATATAACCACAGCTAACAAAGCAGAGGAAGAAAGCACACCTTTTCCCTCAGCTTTTGTCATTTGGGTTACCGGAAATGAAAGCAGCATCGTGTGGTGCTAGATTATATTATTTGATAATATACCTGTAACAACACCTGCCTTCTCAGCACTAGTGAAGCTGAAGCAGGAGGATTCAGGAACAAAGCAGCATAGCAAGTTCAAGTTCCCCTGAGCTACATGAGACCCTTGGGAAGAAAACACACATGCACTCATTTCCTGTAGGAGTTGAATATCTTTGGGACATTTTATTTATATTCATATTCCTTTGTTATTGGGCATCAGACCCAGGACCTGATACGTATTAGAAAAGTGCTCTACTGCTAAGCTAATTCCCCAACCTCACAATCCTTTTCTAAAATGGCAGCTTACTAAAAGAAGGGGCTGGAGATATGGCTCAGTGGTTAAGTGCTTACTGTATCAGAGCACTGGGGTTTGGATCTCAGCACTTATGTTGGATAGCTGATAAATGCCTGTAACTCCAGCTTCAAGGGATCTAACACCTCCCTTCTGGCCTCAGTAGTTTCCTGTGCATGGGCTTGCACACACACCTATACACACCACTACACATACACACAAAAAAATGTCTTAAGAAAAGAATTAGAAAAAGAGAATGATACATAACATCCAGGTTGTTTTTCATCACTTAGGTTAAAGATTCCATGTACTATTATACAATGTACACAATAAGATAAGGTAACTGGTACAATTAGAAAGAACCATAAACTTATATACAGGAGATCTGAGTCTGGTTCTGCTACTTAATAGCTTTGTGACCTTAACCTTTCCAAAATAAAATGGTGTTTTTATAAAATGGTGTCTGTTCACTGGAAGGTGGTGATGAGCTCATTTATTCCCAACATTCTGGAGGCAGAGACAAGTAAGTGTCTCTCTGAGTTCTGGAAGCCAGCCTAGTCTTCTGGATGAGTCCAGGACATCCAGGGCTACACAGAGAAACTCTGTCTAGATACACTACCCCCGAATGATGTCTCTTCTAGTTTCTCCCCTGCTGCGTATACATTTCTTCCTAATTTTGACATGTTTTACCCTGTTTATGTCTAACATGTTTATTTTTTTTCTGTTGCAGCTGAAATGTGGAGCATGTGGTGCCATTGGACACATGAGGACAAATAAATTCTGCCCCCTTTATTATCAAACAAATGCCCCACCTCCTAACCCTGTCTCCATGACAGAGGAACAGCAGGGGGAGCTGGAAAAGACAGTCATTCATATTGATAATGAAGAACTTATAAAGGTTGAAGGGACCAAGATCGTTTTGGGAAAACAGCTCATTGAGAGGTAAGCAGTAGCAGGCAGGAAAGTGCTGTAGCAGAGATCTGTTCAAGGTTAATGATGGTGGTTGGTAGGTGTAAATATGATGTGTTCTTTCAAGTGGAACCAGGAGTTACGGGAACTTCAGATTATCACTGGTAATTTTTGCCGGTGAAATGAAAACTACAATGATCATTAGCATTTACTGCTTGCCTGTGTACATGCTATGTTTTCTGAGTTTTAGAATTTTTTTGTTTGTTTTCTATTTTTTGCTTGTTTGTTTTTGTTTTGTTTTCCATACAGGGTCTGTATGTAGCCCTGATTGTCCTGGAACTTACTCTGTAGTCCAGGCTGGCCTTGAATCTAGGCATCCCCCTGCCTCTGCCTCTGGAGTGTAGGATTAAAGGTGTGCCAACAAGCCTGGCTAGTTTTAGTATTTATACAAGTACCCTTACCAAAGTAATTTTTTGTTCTGTTTTGTTTGTCTTTGTGTGTGTGTGTGTGTGGGTACTGGTAGGCACAGCAGGTAAGTAAGTGTTCTATCATTGAGCTATGGTCTTGGACACTTGCACAAATTTTTTAATGTTTTATTAAATTACCCATGTTGGCCTCAAACTTTAAGCCTCCCACAAAGTTAGGATTACAGGCATGGAGCACCACACCTGGCATGAGGATACTTGAGATAAAATCAGAGGATATAAAGCAAACTATGCTTATGAGCAATCTTCTTGCCCTCAGATAATTTTTTGGGGGGTTAGATAAGGTTTCTCTGTGTAACCTTGGCTGTCCTGGACTTTCTTTTTAGACCAGCTGGCCTGGAACTCACATTGATCCATCTGCCTCTGCCTCCTGGGGTGCTGGGATTACAGGCATGTGCAGCCATGCACAGCTGCCCTTAGAGAATTTAATACATACAATGGAAATGTTAGAGATTTTCCCATTTTAAAGTTTATAAACAAGGTCAGGCTGTGATGGTGCACCCGTTTAATCCCAGCACTTAGGAGACAGAGGCAGGTGGATCTCAGAGTTCAGGCCCAGCATGGTCTATAGAGTGAGTTCCAAGATAGCTAGGACTTTACAGAAAAACCCTCTCTTGACTTGTACCACCAGTATAAACCTATTGAATAACTGAAAGTTCACAATAAATTATTCCAAACTCACCCTGTTTTTCATCTTTTTGCCACATTTGCTTAATCCGTATATACCTGAAATGTTAGTAATCTGAACCATTGAGAAGTAAATTACTCATATCATGATAGTTCACTGTATGCTTTTCTAAGAACTGAGATGTAACACATGGTACTGTTACTACAACTAAGAAATTAACATTAATATAGTTATATGCAATACTCTGGCATTTTATTCAAATTATCCAGGTCATCTCATTGTCCTTTATTGGTTCATTTCCTAGTTCTCAATACAATACCAGTTTAAGCATTAGAGTATTTTGAGTCTGTTATAATCTAAAGCTATCCTCACTATTTTTTGTACTCTTTGTGACATGGAGTCTTTTTTTTCCATCATTCAAACCAATTGTTTCACAAAGTACCCCAATTTCTGGATCTTCTTTGAAGAATATTTATTTTTAAAAAGTGAAAAATCAAGAGTATGAGGGATTCCAAGAGAGTAATTAATACCTGCCTTGTTTTCTACTGATTGGACTCATATTAAATGTTTTTTACTAAATGACCCATTTGATATTATGTATTTACAATATTGGTGAGTACATAATGTCCAGTTTTCCCACTATTTTGGTCATCTTTCTTTCTGAGGCTGGGCATTGAACCTAGGTCCTTGTACTCAGCAGGCAAGTACCTTACCATTGGCCTGTGTCTCTAGACCTCCTGATCACTTTCTTAAAAGTACCAATAATGTTGGGAAGGTGTAGTTTTCTCTTTGCAGTTAACATGAGGATGTTCAAACCTTAGTAGCTTTACTGGTTTTTAGAACCAGTAGAATGGTTCTAAAACTGCCGAGCCATCTCTCAGGCCCCTCAAATCTGTGGTTTTGAAATGATACTATAAATCTTTGAGAAATCATTTGCAGAGGAAAAGGGTTTATGAATGTGAAGACAGCCTGGGCTGTATGGTGCAACTCTTAACTCAGAAAACCTAAAACAAACAAAAAATAGGGCTGGAGAGATGGCTAAGCAATTAAGAACACTTGCTTCTATTTAGAAGACCCAAGACAAGATCCTAGCACCCATACCAGGTGGCTCACAGCCATCTATAATTCCAGCTCCAGGAGATCCAATGCCTTTGTCCTCTACAGGCTCCTGTGCTCATGGACACATACCCATATGGAGACATACATTCCTCCTACACATAGTTAAAAATAACAAAAAGTAAATCTTAAAAAACAAACAGAAAAAGAATCCAAGATTTTGATGTTACTTATATATGTAACCTCTGGATTATCCTTGTTTGGGGGCTTTTTAGTGGACAGAACTAATATATATTTAAATTGCAACTTCAGAGTAATACTTTAATCCACATATAGCTATCATCCAATTTCATATTTATATCTCTTTCTGATTCTCAACATCAGTGTTTGTCTCCTCGTTCTGACTTGTAAGCACAAAATTGTTGCAGAATTACTATACCATTATTGACAGCAACAATAAAATCTCTACATATAGTAAGTTCAGAATTTTTGGGATATGTTGTCTGTCTGTGCAGCTGAGGTTGTACAGTGAGGTATTAAGTTCAGAACATTTGACCTGGGACTAGTTTTGCAGGTCTGTAATCCCAGCCACCTGGGCAGTTGCTCCAAGAGAAACAAAAGTTCAAGACCAGCCTGGGCTGCAATATGAGTTCAAGGCCTGCCTTAGAGGGATCAAGAGGAGAAAAGCGGAGGTTTAAAAAAAAAAAGGGAATAATGGAATACATGTAACAATGAAGGTTGCAGGGAAACTACTGGAGGAGACTTAGAGAGCCAGCAAGAATTAGGGGATGAGGGTAGCTAGTGTGGAAAGAGTGAATGAGAACAAAGTAAAGTGACATATGTGTATAAAATGCCACAATGAAACCCACTACATTACATGCTAACTTTAGAAAATCAATCAGCCTTGGCTACTTAGTGAGACCTTGTATCAAAACTAAAATCTAGGGCTGGGTGTGGTAGTGTACTCCTTTAATTTTAGGATTTTGTGTGAATTCAAAGTCAGCTTGGTCTACATAACAAGTTCCAGGATACCCGGGGCTACGTTGAGAGAGTGTATCTAAACAAACAAAAAAACAACCACACCAAAAATGAATGTAAGAGCTGGATAGATGGTTCAGTGGTTAAACACACTTGCTGCTCTTGGGTAAGAACTGGATTCAGTTTCCAGTGCCTGTTTGGCAGCTCACAACTATCTGTAATTCCACTTTCTGAAGAGGATATCCTACACCCTTTTCTGGTCTCACAGGTATCATGCACATACATGCTACACATACATACATACAGGCAAGCAAAACATTCATACACAAAAGTAGAAATGTCTTTTTTGTTAAGTGACAAGGGGGATGGGAATATATTAATAGCTCATTTGTAGATCCCTTGCTTAGTATTGCAAGGCCCTGGATTCACTCTTTCTGTGTATAGTATAGTTACTATATATAGTACAGCTACTACATTTCTTTTTGCATTCAATTTAGGTTCTTCCATCATTGATTTATCAACATATGTCATTTGTCATATATTAAAAGTATATTAGAAAGGGAATATGTGGCATCTTGATCTCCTGCAGTGGAAGAGGAGAAGGTGGATTAGTTGTAATAAAAATTGCACAAACCCCTTTACCAATTTTTCTACAGTGGTATTTTTAAAATTTCTTTCTTTCCTTTTTGTCTTTTTGTTTGTTTTTCTTTACCTCCCTTTCTACTCCCTCTTCCAGTCTTTCATTTCTCCTTTATTTCTTTCCTAGGACTATAGGCATACTTCTTTCTCATTTATGTTGGTTTTATTGATGTTTCTTTTTTGCCTTTTTGTTTTGTTTTGTTTTGTTCAAACAAGGTCTTGCAGTGTAGAACTGGCTGTCCAGTTATATTTTCTGAGATCAGGCTAGCCTCAAACTCACTGAGGTCCTCCAGCCTCTGCTTCTCTGGCACACCACCATGTCCAGACTCATTTATATTTTGAATGATTCAAATGTTCTAGCTTTTGAATCCCAAGATAGAATATTAGAGCTGGGAGGAGTCTTGAAGTACATTTAGCCTGGTTCCCTTATTTTCTAAATAGGAAACTGAGACAAAATTGTGATTTGCTTAGTTCTGTATTAATTTGGAGGTCCCTGTGTAATCTGAGCCTTGAATACTTGACTTTTAGCTTCTTTGACTGTTGCCATCCTGTGCTCACACTTAGATACTTTGGACCCTTTTTTATAGTTGTTTTATTTCTGGGAACTCTAAAAATGAGTTTTGAGTTATATGGTTTATTTTATGTGTATGAGTGTTTTGCCTACATGTATATAAGTGCACCAATGTGTGGGTCAGGTACCCACAGAGGAACTGGAGTTACTGTAGTTGTGAGCTACCATGTAGGTGCTGGGATCTGGACCAGGATCCTCTCTGAAAGAATAGCAGGTACTTTTAGCCACTGAACCATCTCTCCACCCTTATTTCTGGGAACTAGTGCAAATAACACACTATGACAATGTTGTTGATTGCAGTGCTCATGAATTTCGCAAAAAATCTCTGGTTCTGAAGTTCCCCAAGCAACAACTTCCTCCCAAGAAAAAACGTCGGGTTGGAACCACTGTTCACTGTGACTATTTGAATGTGAGTATCTGTATTTTCTTCTTATCTGATGGGTTCTGATTGATTCCCCAGCCTTCTGTGACATGGCTGTTAGTGTCCTATGTTCACTATGTCTATTCCTTGAGAATTATGTGTACTCTATTATATAAGTTACTAACATTCGTGTATTATTTTTGTGTGTTTTGAGACAGGATTTCTCTGTGTATCCCTGGGACTTTCATGGAACTCACACTGTAGACCAGGCTGGTCTTGAACTCAGAAATCTGCCTGCCTCTGCCTGCCTAGTGCTGGGTTACCCTCCTTCTTTATATGGAGTGTAGAGATCAAATTATGGTCACTATCTTGTATGGCGAGTGCCACTACCCACTGAGCCATCTTACTCACAGCCCCTCTTCTGGATGTGCATAAGTGCTTTGCCTGCATGTGTATATGCCAGCAGAGCCCAGAAACAGATGCACTGTGAAGTTTGTTGTATACCACTATATGGGAGCTGGGAACTGAATCCCAGTCCTCTACAAAAGCAGCAAGGATTCTTAACCATTGAGCCATCTTTCCAGCTTACCCTCCTCCCCCCAAACTGCTTTTAAAATTAGGTTTTCCTCTAGTCCAGGCTGGTCTGGAACTTCACTGTGTAATCTGGGCTAGCCTTGAATTGCAGCAATCCTCTTACCTTTACCTTCCAACTGCTGAGACTATAGGTTTAAACCTTACAAGTCTAGCTTTACTGAAGATGTCTAAAATGTATCAGTATATTTCAAAACTGTTGGAATTTTTTTTTTGCCTATCTAAAACATTCTGATTTTTTTTTCTAGAAGCCACATAAATCCATTCAACGGCGACGGAGAGATCCTATGGTGACACTGTCTACTATCTTAGAGTCTATCATCAAAGACATCAGAGATCTTCCAAATGTGAGTTCATTATATTAGCTGTATAGACTAGGAAAACCAAAACCCTTTTTATTCTGTTTATTTGTCTAGATAGCAGTAGTATGTATACCTGTGTATCTGGAACTCCTAATTCTTTGGGATTTAAGTCTGTTTTTAAAATATTTAATAGAATATTAGGTGATGTAGAAGGACAGAATGTTGGCAGAACACATGAGTTATAAGAGGATATAAAGCTATTTTTTTTATTTTTTGTGATACATATGTGAATTCAAATGTCTGGATATTGAAGTAGCAAGAATCATTTTTTTAAAAATTACATATATATATATATGTGTGTGTGTGTGTGTGTGTGTGTGTGTGTGTGTGTGTGTATATCTCTGTTTGCATATGCAAGTATTCTTGGAGGCCAGAGGCTTTGGATCACCTGGACCCAAAGTTACAGGAGGTTGTGAGTCCCTAGACATGGAAACTGGGAACCAAACTTAGGTCCTCTGGAATATCTTACTGTGATATTACAACCGCTGAACCATCTCTCCAGCATCAAACTTATATGTCTTACAAGAACAGTTTTCACTTTCTATAATTGTGTAACATCCATGGAGGTGGAAAGACAGCTCAGAGATTAAGAATATATATTGCTGGGACTGGATAGTTGGCTCAGTGATTAAGAGCAGTCGTTGTTGCAAAGGACCCAGGTTCAACTCCCAGCACCCACATAGAAGCTCACCACCTCTTCAGGCATCGGGCATACATGTGGAGCACAGACCTACGTGTAGGCAGCACACTTCATACACAGAAAATAATAAAAATAAATCCAAAAATATAATTTTTTAAAAGAATACATACTTGCAGAAGACCATGCTTGGTTCCCAGCACCCATGTTGGGTGACTCACAGCCAGCAGTAACTCTAGCTCCAAAGAATTCAATACCTTGCCACATGTGGTGGTGCTTGCCTTTAATCCCAGCATTTGGGAGGCAGAGGCAGGCAGGTCTCTGTGAGTTTGTGGACAGTCTAGTCTATAGAGCTAGTTCTAGGACAGCCAAGTCTACAAAGAGAAACCTTGTATCAAAAACCAAATAAAAGAGGAAAAGAAAAAAATAATGGTTTAATGCAAGAAACAGACTTACTACCTCTGACAAATCCCTTGGAGAGTTGGTAAACCAGTATGATATAATTGGCTCTGTCAAGTGGTCTTTGCTCACAAATGGTGCTGGCTCTTTGTTTCCACAGACATACCCTTTCCATACTCCAGTTAATGCAAAGGTTGTAAAGGACTACTACAAAATCATTACTTGTCCAATGGATTTACAGACACTCCGTGAAAATGTGCGCAAACGTCTCTATTCATCTCGGGAAGAATTCAGAGAGCATTTGGAACTAATTGTGAAAAATAGTGCAACCTATAATGGTAACAGTTCCTTGTTCCTTAACTGCAAAGGTCACCTTTCAGATTCTTATCCCCTTCCTGGTTCTAAATTCAGACTATATTAGAATGAATGAAAAGACTAAATGTGCATTCTTGAGTATGAACATCAGGTAGTCAAGTAATAAGTATTACTTTTTTTTGTTTGTTTGACTACACACAGGGTTTCTCTGTGTAGTCTTGGCTAGCCTGGATTCACTTTGTAGACCAGTCTGGGTCTCAAACTCACCGAGATCCCCCTGCATTTCCCTCCCCAAGCACTTTGATTAAAGACCTGTACCACCACTCCTGGTGTGTTACTTCTCTTTACTTCCAGTATTTAAACTTTTTTTTTTTTTTTTAAGACAAGGTCTCACTATGTAGCCCTGGCTGGCCTGGAACTTTGTCGACCAAACTGGCCTCAAAATTACAGAAATAGTGTGGCTTCTTCCTCCCAAATGAGTGCCAGGATTAAAGCCATATTCTACCACACCCAGCCTCCCACTAACTCATTTCTAATGTATTGTCTGGGGAATTGGAGGACTATGTGGTGAAACAGTTGGGGTGAGTAGGGAGACAATAAGGTAAACCTAGGTAAGTTGAAGAGGCATTGGGTGTGGGTGGACTCTACAAAAGATGTTCCTGTGGTGTTGATGATTATTAATACTTATTATTGATTTATCTTTTAGTTAAACAGTATTGGTTATTCTTAAACCAGCTGTATACCCAAAGCACCACACAGAGACTAGGATTTATTTAATTAACCTAGAACACAATGCTGGGCAATAGTTACTCCCTCCCAAACCTCCAAGCCCACATAGCTTCCTCCCATTCAGGTTTCCCACAGTATACTAGCTTTTTAGTCATATCTTAGGTCTGGTTCATCTCTCCTGGTGTCCTCTCAGATCTCTCTCCCAGCCTTTCCTCCCACTTGATTCTTTTCTCCTCCCCTCCGGACCAAGATGTCCCACCCTATTCTCTCCAGTGCTCAGCATTGGCTGGATTTATTGGCAACATGGAGAACAAATGGTGGCATGTTTACACAAACTTGAGATAAGTGATGATTAGAATAAGCATCACAATGCAATGTCCAGATTGAAACCAGATAGTGGGGTAGAAAAATCAGCATTTGAATGAACAATTGTATACATTCCACAAGAACATTATACCAACACTGTAGCCATATTTATTTTATATGTTTTAAGTCTGTAGTTTTGTTACAGGGCTAGATGTCCACTTTTTAAAAAAGAAAAAAAAAAAAAAGAGGCAAGGAGGAAGAAATCAGTGTGCATTAATTCCTATATAAATATGGGCATCCAGAGTATAGAAAATACTAATAGAGCTATGATGGACACATTATTCAATGTCTCCTGACCTCTTGTTTTTTTTTTTATGTTTAAACATGACAAAAAAAATGATACCTAAATTCTGAAGCTTTACACAGCCAGTCCAGCTTGTTTATCAGATTTCATCTCCAATGACTATCTTCTATGTCTACTGTAGACTGTAATCATACTCACCATTATATTTCATTTTAATATCCTATGGTACTTCCTCATGTCTTTACAGTCATTTCTCTGAAGTTCCCTTTCCTCCCTTCAAGGGTGAATTTCCATTTATATTTCCAATTTAAGTCGTGTCATCCTCTCCAAAAGACTGATTATCAGATTACTACGGTTGGCTATGATGGCACAGGCCAATAATTCCAACATTTGGGAAGCAGGGGCAGGAGTATCAGGGGTTCAAAGTCTTCCTTGGTGGCTACATAGTGAGTTCAGGGCCAGCTTGGGCTGCTTAAGACTGTGTCTCAAAAGTAACAAATAATGCCAGCCAGGTGCTTCACAGATAAAAGCACCTGAGTTCAATCCCCAAAACCTACAGTGTAAGGAGGGAACTGAAAGTTGTTCTGACTACACATGTGCCATGTGTGGCTTATATACCCATATTTACACACACACACACGCACACACTAAATGTAATAAATAAATAAATGAAGGAAAAATAAAGAGAATTATTTATTCTGAGATGGTGGCTTTCAGTATAGTCATCTTAATTTAGGTTGCTTACGGTCCTATATGTTTTTCCTGGTATTTAGTTGAAAATTTGTCCTTTTTGACTAGCAACATTGAGAAGAGATGCATTTGGTATACAAGAGAAGAAGTACTGTTTCATTGTATTTCCGTATCTTTGGGCTTGAGGAGAGATAGGAACTTTGTTTATAGTCTTAGGCTAACCTGGAACAACCTAAGCAGCCAAAGCTGCCCTCATACTCTCAATGATCCTCCTGCCCTAGCTTCCCAAGTGTCAGGAGTATAGACGTTTGCCACCAGGGTCAGATTAGGTGTTCATTTTAAATGTCACCAATTTATTTGTGCAATTTTTTTCCTCCAGAGGTTCTTAGCAACACGGTAGTTACGGTATAGAAGTAGAAAATACATTATATGGCAGGCTAGGTAGTTCATGTCTTTGATCCCAGCACCCAGGAGGCAGAGGCAGGTGTTTCTCTGAGTTCAGTGCCAGCCAGGGCTACATAGTAAGACTGTAAAAAAAAACCTAGTGTGGGGACCTGGTTCTAGGGGATAGGTTGGTGAGGAGCTCCTGGTGGCTCTTGCCTTAATTCAGCACTTGGCTCTCTGAAGCAAGAAGATTACGATTTCATCTTTTGTTTTGTCTATTCTTTTTTTTAGATGAGGTCTCACTATGTAGCTCTGGCTGTCCAGGGGTTCACTATGTAGACCAGGCTAGCCTTAAACTCACACAGATCCTCTTGCCTCTGCCTCAAGAGTGCTGGGATTAAAGAAGTACACCAATTTTATTTTAGATATAATTCCAGCAGCTCTCTAGACTGAGGCAGAGGCAAGAGGATCTCTGTGATTTCGAGGCCAGCCTGGTCTGAGAGTTAGTTCCAGGACAGCTAATGCAACACCCAGAGAAACCCTATCTTGAAAACCAAAACAAGAACCAAAAACAACAACAACAAAAAAAATAAAACAAAAGCAAAAAACAAACAAAAAAGTAGCTGTAATACAAAAGTGTTTGGACATCAATAACAAACAGTTAAAATTCATTCATATTGTTTACCTATTAATGTTAGACACTGAAAAATGGAGTAAAGACTTGGTAGTTTCTGTACCTGGTTTGGTAACACACACCTGCAATCCCAAGGAAGTGAAGGTAGGAAGATTTGAAGTTGAAAGTCATTCTCAGCTACATAGTGAGTTCTAAACCAGCCTGGAATACATGGGACTCTTTTTAAAAACATGAAAAAAGGGAAAGACTGGTATGTCTACTCAACGTAGTTACTAGGCTGGTGCGTGGAACCTTTTAGGTTCTTTAGTAAATGTGTTAAGTGTTGGAAATGGGTGGCAACCTTGAGCTGCCATTTATAATGGTCATTTCTTATCTATCTATAGGGCCAAAACACTCACTGACTGAGATTTCTCAGTCCATGCTGGATCTCTGTGACAAAAAACTCCAAGAGGTAAGAATTAAAGATAAGGTAAAGTAGTGGTCATAGTCATATATGTACATCTATAATCCTAGCACTTGGAAGTTTTAGATAGGCACATCAGGAACATAAAATTATCCTCAGCTACATATAGAATTCAAGATCAGCCTAAGCTACATGGGACTTTGACTCAAAAAATCAAAATAAATAAATTTTAGAAATGAGAAAAGATGTGTAATATGAATGGGCAGAATAGGAAATAGAGTATTTAACAGAAGGAACAGTACCTGAGGGAATGACAAATCTTTGGTGTATTTGAGGATTAGGGATTTAGAAATTATGTAGACACTATCTTCTATAAATGGGAAAGCCAAGTCCAAAGAGAAAAATTATTTTCTCAGGACTCATGCAGGATTAAGATCCTAAAGCTAGGCACTTTAGGAGGTATGTTGGAAAATTACTTCCCCAGAGATCTCCTGTAGCTTACATTTATTGCTATACCAGAGAAGCATATTTTTTATTCTTTATTAATTACACTTTATTCACTTTGTATCCCCCCTGTGGTTCCCTCCCTCCTCTGGTCCCAATCCCTCCCTTCCTCCACCCTCTGCATGCATGCCCATTCCCAAGTCCACTGATAGTGGAGGTCTTCTTTTCCTTCCTTCTGATCCTAGTCAATTAGGTCTCATCAGGTGTGGCTGCATTGTCTTCTTTTTTCCATTGAATGGTTTTGGCATCTTTGTCTAAAATCAGGTGTCCATAAGTGTGTGGATTTATATCAGGATCTGCTATTCTATTCCATTAATCCACCAGTCTGTTTCTATGCAAGTACCATGCAGTTTTTAGTATTGTTGCGCTATAGTACAGCTTGAGATCAGGGATGGAGATACCTCCTGAAGATCTTTTACTGTAGAGAATTGTTTGTTGTTCCATATGAAGTTGAGAATTTTTCTTTCAAGGTCTGTAAAGAATTGTGTTGGTAATTTGATGGGAATTGCATTGAATCTGTAGATCACTTCTGGTAAGATGGCCATTTTTACTATATTCATCCTGCCAAGCCATGAAAAAAAAAAAAAAAAAAAAAAAAAGATCTTTCCATCTTCTGATATCTTCTTCTAATTCTTTCTTCAGAGACTTGAAATTTTTTTTTTTCATACAAGTCTTTAACTTGCTTGGTTAGGTTCACACCAAGGTACTTTATATCCTTTGTGGCTATTGTGAAGGGTATTGTTTCCCTAATTTCTTTCTCAGCTCTTTTGTCTTTTGTATACAGGAGGGCTACTGATATTTTTGAGTTAATTTTGTATCCAGCCACTTTGCTGAAGGTGTTATTCAGTTGTAGGAGTTCCCTGGTAGAATTTTTGGGGTCACTCAGGTATACTGTCATATCATCTGCAAATAGTGATACTTTGACTTCTTCCTTTCCAATTTGTATCCCCTTGATCTCCTTCAATTGTCTTATTGCTCTAGCAAGGACTTCAAGAACAATGTTGAAGAGATATGGAGAGAGTGGGCAGCCTTGCCTTGTCCCTGATTTCAGTTTTTCTCCATTGAGTTAGATATTGGCTACAGGCTTGCTGTATATGCCTTTACTATGTTCAGGTATGTGCCTGTGCCTTGTATCCCTGATCTCTCCAATACTTTAAACATGAATGGATGTTGGATTTTGTCAAATGCCTGTTCAGCATCTAAGGAGATGATCATGTGGTTTTTCTCCTTCAGTTTGTTTATCACAGGTGGATCACAATGATGAATTTCCTTATATTGAACTACCCCTGCATACCTGGGATGAAGCCTACTTTGTCATAGTAAATGATATCTTTGATGTGTTCTTGGATTCGGTTTGTAAGTATTTTGTTGAGTATTTTTGCATTGATGTTCGTGAGGGAGATTGGCCTGAAATTCTCTTTCTTTGTTGGGTCTTTGTGAGGTTTAGGTACTAAGGTGATTGTGTATTCATAGAAAGAGTTTGGTAATGTTCTTTCTGTTTCTATTTTGTGGAATATTTTGAAGTATTGGTGTTAGCTCTTCTTTGAAGGTCTGGTAGAATTCTGTGCTGAAACCATTTGGCCTGGGTTTTTTTTTTTTTTTTTTTTTTTTTTTTTTTTTTTTTTTTTTTTGACGGGATACTTTTGATGAGAGTTTCTATTTCCTTAATGGATGTAGGACCATTTAATTGATTTACCTGGTCTTGATTCCACTTTGGCATGTGGAATCGGTCAAGAAAATTGTCCATTTCATTTAGACTTTCAAATTTTGTGGAATATAGGCTTTTAAAGTAAGACCTAATTATTGTTTGGATTTCTTCAGTGTCTGTGGTTATATCCCCCTTTTCTGATTTTGTTGATTTGGATAGTGTCTCTCTGCCTTTTAGTTAGTTAGGCTAATGGTTTGTCTATCTTGTTGATTTTTTCAAAGAACCGGCGCTTGGTTTCATTGATTCTTTGAATTGTTTTATTTGTTTCTAATTGATTGATTTCAGCCCTGAGTTTGATTATGTCCAGCCATCTACTCGTCTTTGATGTGTCTGCTTCTTTTTTTTTCTAGGGCCTTTAGGTGAGCTTTAAGTTGCTTGCATAAGATGTTTCAAGTTTCTTCTTGAAGGCACTTAGCGCTATGAACTTTCCTCTTAGCACTGCTTTCATTGTGTCCTACAAGTTTGGGTATGTTGGGCCTTCATTTTCATTGAATCTTAGGAAGTCTTTAATTTCTTTCTTTATTTCTTCTCTGACCCAGCTGTCATTTAGTACCAAGTTGTTCAGTTTCCATGTGTGTGTAGGCCTTTTGCTATTTTTGTCATTAAGGTCCAGCTTTATTCCATGGTGATTAGATAGTATACAAGGGATTATTTCAATCTTCTTGTATGTATTGAGTCTTCCTTTGTGACCAACTATATGGTCTATTTTGGAGAAGGTTCCATGAGGTGCTGAGAAGAAGGTAAATTCTTTTGTGTTTGGTTTAAAGGTTCTGTAGATTTCCCTGAGGTCCATTTGATTCATGACCTCTGTCAGAGTTATTGTTTCTTTGTTTAATTTCTGTTTTGTTGACTGGTCCTTTGTTGAGAGTGGGGTTTTAAAGTCTCCCACTATTAATGTGTGGGGGTCTATGTGCCGTTTAAGTTTTATTAAAGTTTATTTTACAAATGTGGGTGCCCTTGCATTTGGAGCATAGATGATGTTCAGGATTGTGATACCTTCCTGGTGGACTTTTCCCTTGATGAGTATGAAGTGTCCTTCTCTATTTCTTTTGATTAATTTTGGTTGAAAACCTATTATATTAGATATTATAATGGCTATTCCTGTTTGCTTCTTGGGTCCATTTGCTTAGAAAAATGCCTTCCAGCCCTTTACTCTCAGGTAATGTCTATCATTATGGCTTAGGTGTGATTCTTGTATGCATCCATTCTGTTAGTCTGTGACTTTTTATTGCAGAATTGAATCCATTGATGTTGAGGGAGATTGATGACCAGTGGCTGTTAGATCCTTTGATATTGTTGTTGGCTATGGTAATGAGTTTGTGTGTTTGGCTACTTTTAGTTTTACTGTAGTGAGGTTATTTATTTCCTGAGTTTTCTTGAAAGTAGTTAGTTTTCTTGGGTTGTATTTTTCCTTCTAGTCTCTTCTGTAATGCTGGATTTGTGTGTAGGTATTGTTGAAATTTGTTTTTGTTGTTGAATATCTTGTTTTCTCCATCTATGAGGACTGAGAGTTTTGCTGGGTACAGCAGCCTAGGCTGACACCTGTGTTTTCTTAGGGTCTGCATGATATCTGTCCAGGCCCTTCTGGCTTTCACAGTTTCTGTTGAGTGAGAAATCAGGTGTGATTCTGATGGGTTTGACATTATATGTTACTTAGCCTTTTTCTCTTGCAGCTTTTAGTATTTTGTTGTTGTTGTTGTTGTTGTTCTGTATACTTACTGTTTTGATTATGTGGCAGGAGGATTTTCTTTTCTGGTCTAATTTATTAGCTGTTCTGTAGGTCTCTTGTATTCTTATGGGCCTCTCCTTTATGTTGTGGAAATTTTCTTCAGTGATTTTGTTGAAAATATTTTCTGGGCCTTGGAGGAGGGAATCTTCTTTTTCCTCTATTCTTATTACTCTTAGGATTTGTCTTTTTATGTTGTCTTGGATTTCTTGCATGGTTTGTGTCAGGAATTTTTTAGATTTATTATTTTGTTTGATGGATACATTGATTTCTTCCATTGTATCTTCCATACCTGAGATTCTTTCTTCCATCTCTTGTAGTCTGTTGATTATGTGGACCTCTGTAGTTCCTGTGTTCTTTCCTAGGTTCTCCTTCTACATGATTTCTTCCATTTGTGTTTTCTTTAATTCTTCCAATTTTATCTTCAGATCTTGAACCATTTTGTTTATTTCCTTCACCTATCTGACTGTATTTTCCTGTTTTTCCTTCAATTCCTTCACCTGTTTCTTTGAACATTCCTCTGTTTCTTTTATTTCCTTCAGTGATTTAATCATTTCCTCTCTGAACGCCACAAACTGTTTGGCTGCATCTTCCTGTATTTCTTTACGGATGGCTATAGTCTGTTTTATCTTCCCCTAATTCATTACACATTTTATTTGCTTTCTCCATTAACCTCTTCATAAGCATAGATGTAAGGTCATCTTCTTGAATTTCACTTAGGTACTGCCTAATCTAGTCTAGGCTGGCATGGAACTCACTGTGTCTAATAGTTGGCCTTAAATTCACGATGCTCCTTCCCTCCTCAGTTTCCTGAGTTCCAGGATTATAGGTCTGTCTGAACTACCAGGCCTAGGGACAGTTTAATTTTTAAAAAGTAATCTAAAAAAGTTAAAGGATAATGTTTTGGGCTGTTTTTGGTTTGTTTGTTTTCTTTCTCTGTGTGCTAGAAACTGAACCAGGTTCTTGCCTCAGTAAGTAAGTACTTTACCACTAAGTTACATCCTCAGGCTCTCTATAAACCACTGTTCTTACCAGAGAACGTTGTGGTCCCTTCTAGGTTTGTAAACTCCAGGTAATAACTAAACTTGATATTGATATAGATATTTCACCAAAGAGAACATGACTGATAAACATGGAAAACTTTCTCAACTTGGTTGACATAAATTTCATGTTTAAGCCACACTTAGCTGAGCATTGTAATACATACCTGTAATTTTAGCACTTGAGAGTCAGAGGCAGGATGAACACAAGTTCTGGGCCAGCCTGGGCTACACATTGAGATCTTGTCTCAAAATTAACAAACAAAACACCCTCTCCCATTTAGATTTCTCTTTGTGTCTATTAGGAGGCTAAAGTCCTATATCCAGTAGGGAAATTAAATACTGTTACACAGGGGATGTGGAGATTCAGAAATTTATGGTAATCTTTGGCAACATTACAAGTTCAGGGTTAGCCTGTGACTCAGGAGACCCTGTCTTTAAAAAAATGCTACTGAGACTAAGAATTAAAGATACAGGCAATCAGAATACAGAAGTATTCATAGTATACTGACTGAAATGAATTTATTGGATTAAGTTTCCTTGCATAGGGTAGAGGGATGGCTCAGAGTTTAAGAACATGGGCTTTCTAAAGGTCCTGGGTTCAATTCCCAGTAACAACATGGTGGCTTGTAACCATCTATAGAGAGATCTGGTGACCTATTCTGGCGTGCAGGCAGAACACTGTATAAATAATAAATAAATAAACCTTTTAAAAAGGAGTTTCCTTATATAAGGCACTAATGAAGGCAGGGTTACATACTGAATGTAAAGGCAGCCTGGAATTAATCAGATACATGCTCTATTAGAAATGCAAACAAAAAAGAGCCATTAAGTAATAGTAATGTTCTCTAGTCTCAGCATCATTTTTTAGAGAAGACAAAGTTATAAAAGCCTAATTTGCCAAAGATAATTCTTAATGCTACTAAACTAGAGATGTCTTTGCTTTCTATTCTTGTTATTTTACAAGAATGGAATGTAGAATACTGTATTTGCTGACATATCTGTTTGTGATTCTTTAGCTAAAGTATCATTTATCTAGATTGGTCTAAAATTGAATAGTAGATAATTCAAAGGTAAATTTTTATGGGCTTAAGTCATACACAGCTATCTGGACTTTAAATTATCTTTAGCTATTTTTGGTGATCACACCTTAGGAAAACTGCCTTCATTTTGCTTTGTTTCATTTCAGAAAGAGGATAAGTTGGCACGTTTAGAGAAAGCTATCAATCCCTTGCTTGATGATGATGACCAAGTAGTATTTTCTTTTATTCTGGATAACATTGTCACTCAGAAAATGATGGCAGTTCCAGATGTAAGTAAAATTTCATGCCAAATATTGTACGGATAGTCCTAAGGGATGGAAAGAAGTATATAGTTAAGACTGTGTGCATTAACAGATTCTGTATAATGGTGTATGTCCATAGGAACTGGTGTGTAGTTTTAAATATCAACCTTTGGCTGTATGATTTCATTAACATTGAAAGAAAATATGCCAAGTGTCTTTGAATATTAAGAGATTCTTACTTCCTTTTGTCAGTATTTAGTATTTGTATACTCTTGAATAGCCCTGGAGAGAAAACCTGGCAACTAATAGTAGGTTCTTGATGTAGAAGTGCTCCTATACAAATAACACTTTCAACATTTTTATTACATTTATTTATCTGTGCATATTTGGTAGGAAGGCTTAAGTCGTGGTTTGTGTATGGTTAGAACAACTTGGTTACATGTGGTGGTACAGCCTTTCATCCCAGCACTTGGGAGGCAGAAAGCAGGTACCTACACAGTAGGCCCTTGTCTTTAAAAACAAACAGGGGCTAGAGAGATGGCTCAGCAATTACGAGCACTTGGCTGCTCTTCCAGAGGTCCTGAGTTCAATTCCCAGCAACCACATGGTGGCTCATAACCATCTATGTTGAGATCTAATGCCCTCTTCTGACATTTAGGTGTACACAGAGATAGAGCATTCACATACATAAAGAAATAAATGTATTTGAAACAAAATAACAAACAAAAAACCTTGGGGAATTGGGCCTCCCTTCTCTCCTCTGAGTTCCAGGAATTAAATACAGGTCATTGGGCTTTTGGGTTAGCACCTCTAACCACTAGGCAATCTTGCATGTTCACAGAAAACACTTTAGTAATTACTCAGTATTTGTTGTCTTTTTGGTTTCTTTTTTTTCAAGTTCTTATGACAAGGCTACCATCTATCATACTGGTTCTGTGGACCACTTTATTATATTGATCCCCCCAGAAATTCTGAATTAAAATTTTTGTTGCATATAGTCATAGTGTTCTATCTACAGTACTGTTGTAAAATTTCTAGGTAGAACTATGGAATAAGGAATTTTTTTTTCTATTTTTGTAAAACTTAGTCTTTAATACACGAAAAAATAACACCTTAGTTGTAAGTTTAGAGGAGGAAGATTTACTTTATCAGGGTGTAAGAATCCTTAATGAGATCTTTAAATGGCAGACAATTCCATGTGAGGATGTGCATTTCTGTGGAAAGAGTCTATAATTTTCAGCATCAATATTTGTAACTCAATGAATTGTGGGACTCTCTGGTACAAGTAATGGTTTTCATTTGATTTCCCATGCTTTCTTTTTACTAGTCTTGGCCATTTCATCACCCAGTTAATAAGTTTGTTCCAGATTATTATAAAGTGATTGTCAGTCCAATGGATATTGAGACTATACGTAAGGTAAGTGACTGTTTATAATCAACATCTTTTAATAATCAATGCTTTTATATAGATAACCAAGTGCCTGACTGTTTTTTGTCATAGAATATCTCCAAGCACAAGTACCAGAGTCGAGAGAGCTTTCTAGATGATGTAAACCTGATTCTGGCCAACAGTGTTAAGTACAATGGTGGGTATTAATTTATTTCTCTTTCATTAGTCTTAACTATCTAGTATTAATTTGCATTATTAACATTTTAAGGCTTAAGCAAGCAGCTTTGAGAAGCGATAGCTAAATCAAATAATTAATTTTACTTAATAAATTCTGTGTCTACATTTATCTATTTGTTGCAAGGGTGGGAATGCTGTTCAGGTATGCTTTTGGAAGTTAGAGGACAACTAACAGAGTTGGTTCTATGTTTCCACTATGTGGGTTCCGGGGACTGAACCTAGGTTGTCAGGTTCGGTGCTGAACCATTGAATCTGCTCAGTTCGGTTACTGCTTTTTAAAGTAGGCACATATTTTACTGTGTGTGTTGTAAGAATCACTATTAAGCTTTTAATCATGAAAATCAGTCTGACCTATCTTTTAGAATTGTGGAAAGCATAGGAAAATGAGGCATTGATAAAAATCAAGTGGATGATTCTTGTCCTTTTAGTCATCATTGTGTTTCTGTAAGATTAGAGAAGTTACATCCCAACCCTACATGGGAACTGAGGCTGAACTGTGTTAGCTGGCTATAGACCATGGCAAGCATTGGTATATGGAATTTTGCTCAGCACCTAAATTGATGCAATAACATGTGCTAAACTCTTTGCTAGCTGCTTAATCTTCTGATAGGAAGGATGGTCTCTGTGTTTAAGTACTTCATACTTCATTTGATGGCTTGTCAAGGGCTATAACAGAAAGATATACAAAGTGCGTTAGAGAGAAAACAATACTTTAACATTAGGGGTAGGAAACGTTCATAAATAGTAAAAGTTAAAAGTTTTTGTTAGCCAGGTGTGGTAGTGCAAGTCTGTAATCCCAGCACTTGGGGAGGGAGAGGCAGGCAGATGTCTGTAAGTTTGAGGACAACCTGGTCTACAAAGTGAGTCTAGGACAGCCAAGGCTACACAGAGAAACCCTGTCTCAGAAAAAACAAACAAACATACAAACACAAACAATAAAAGTTTTTGTTTTTGTTTTTGAGTCATAGTCTCATATATCCTAGGCTGATCTTGAACCTGTTGTTGACTTGAGGATGACCTTGTATTCATCTTCCTGCTTCCACTTCCCAAGTTTGTGTATCATCAAACATGGCTCAGTTAAAACAAAACAAAATGAAAACAAAACAGAGAAAGTCTCACTACATAGCTATGGGTAGCCTGGAACTTACTATGTAGTGCTCAAGGAGACCTGCCTGCTGCTGCCTCTGCCTCTGCTAGGATTAAAGACACATGCAAAAGCACATTCCACCCTCAAATTTAGTATAATTCAAAAACCGATTTTAGGGCTGGGCATGGTGGCACATGCCATGGAGGCAGGGGCAGGTGGATCTGTGTGAGTTCAAGGCTAACCTGGTCTACAAATTGAGTCTAGGACAACCAGGCCTGTGTTACACAGGGAAACCCTGTCTTGAAAATAATTTTTAAAACATCTTTAAACATTTATATTTTAATAATGTAAATGTGGGGGTATGTATATGTAAGCCCCTGTGGAGGCCAGAGAGGAGCATCAACTCCCTTGGTGCTGGAGTTATAGGTAGTTGTGCGCTGCTTAACATGGGTGCTGGGAACAGAACCCAGGCCTTCTGCAAGAGCAGCAGATGCTCTTTGCCACTTGAGTCATCTTTCCAGCCTCAAGAACTTATTTTTGACCTGAGTCTAAGGGGTGTTGACCATCATGGCTAGTTATGGAGCACCTACTATGCTGAACAGATAGTCAAGAGGAAAAGGATGATGAAGTTCCAGATAGAGAGCCAAATGCAAAAATACACAGAAATGCTTTAGATGAGGAAGTATCAGTAAGTTTGGCTTGAGTATAGAGTGGTGGCTACGTTTGTTTATAAAATGAGACAGTGTGGGAAAGACCCAAGTTGAAAGGCCTAAGAATAACAATAAACCAGTTGGAGGGGAGACGGATACACAGTTTTAATAAACACTATTTATGAAGTTATCCAAGTAAATGAAGTGGAGCTGAATAAGATTTGGAGACCAGTAAAGAATCTCTTAACAATAACCCTTTTGAAAACAAACAAAATAGACTGGAGAGATGGCCCAGGGGTTAAAAGACTAGCTGCTCTTCCAGAGGTCCTGAGTTCAATTCCCAGCCACCCCATGATGGTTTATACCATATATAATGAGATCTGCTGCCCTCTTCTGGCATGCAGTTAGACAGGCAAACAACATGGTATATATAATAAATAAACAAATCTTTAAAAAAAAAAAAGAAAAACAAAACCTAACAACCTGAACAGCTAAGAAACTGTAAGAATGCCTGGCATGGTTGTACACATCTTTAATCGTAGTACTCAGGATGCAGTAGCAGGCAGATGTCTGTGATTTCAGGGATAGCCTGGTCTATGTGGTAAATTCAAGGATAGCCAGGGCTCCAAAGAGGGACCCTGTCTCAAGAAAAACAAACAGATAAAAAAATAAAACAAAACAAACAAAAAACAAATCAAGCCAATCAATGGAGGCACATGCCTTTAATCTCAATGCTTGGGAGGCAGAGTCAAAGGGATCTCTCTGAATTTGAGGCCAGCCTGGTCTAAGAACTAGTTCCAGGACACCAGGCCTACACAGAGAAACCATGTCTCAAAAAGGCAAAACAAAACAAAAAGAGAAGCAATAAGAATGGAAAGGTAGGACTGATGACACAGATAAAGCAGAATTGATACCTTCATAATTGGACCACAGTTGATACCTTCATATACACTACTGTCTGAGTTTCTCTCTCTCTCTCTCTCTCTCTCTCTCTCTCTCTCTCTCTCTCTCTCTGTGTGTGTGTGTGTGTGTGTGTGTGTGTGTGTGTGTGTGTGTGTGTATGTAAGAGAGAGAGAAGAAAAGAGATGGGAGAGAGGGGAAGGAGAGAGGGAGAGACAGAGAGAGACACCCACAGAGAGTTTTAAGTGGGAAATTAGAGTTGTACTGTTTAATTAAGGAAAACCTTGTGGGCCATATATGATCACTCACACCTTTATTTGTAGCATTTAGGTAGAGGAGACAATCAGATTACAGGTCTCTTTGAGTTCTACATAGAGTTCCAGGCTAGCCAAGATTACACAGTGACACCCTGTCTTCAAAGCAAATATCAAAATATCCAAAAATGCTGTAGATTATAACCTAGGATATGTCTAGCTAGAATGAAGGTATGAATTATTTGACATGAAGTTTTGCAGTGATTTTTATTTTAGGACTTACATTTTAAAACTATTTTTTGAGATGAGAGGAGGATCTTACTGTATTGCCCAGACTGACCTGCAACTCCTGACTTGAATGATCCTTCTGCCTCAGCTCCTCAATAGCTGAGTCAGTGGGTACACACAGCTATGCTTACTCTTATTTTAATTTTCCATCCTTCATTCAAAAAACCACATTATATATAAGACTATTTCCATAGAACTTAAAATTTTCATTCTCTCCTAATGAGAGCCAGATTTCTTTGAATATATACTATTTCTCCCATGCTTTCATTTCCCAGTCATGTTTCACTCACTTAGAGATTTTTGGGTTTTTTTGTTTGTTTGTTTTGGGGATGGTCTTGCTATGTTGCTCAGGGTAGCCTCAGACTTGGTCATCGTCCTCCCTCAACTTCCTCAGTTCTGGGATTGTAGATTCTTATGCTACTGCACCCAACTTTTTACTGCAGTATAGCCTATGCTATTGTAAGACTTGGGGTCTCACAGCTCAGGAGTTCAAGATCGCACCCTTCCCAGAAACTCCCCCAGACCATGACTCCTTGCAAAAGCAAGAGGTTTATTAATTAACCATTGCGCAATGCGGTCACCCCTGCTGGTCATCAAAGAGTGGCACCGGGAGACAAAGGCCTTTAGGTTTTTAAAAGAAAAATTGCAGGAAATTTGAAGTTGCAGTTTTGGCAATTTAGGATTGGATGAGGAAGCTATAAAGTAAGATAATTGGTTAGTCTTAGGTGCTCAAGCTTGGCCAGTCCTGCCAAGTGTGGATGCAGCTGCAATTGAAGGTGCAGGCGGTTAGCTCATCCTTGAAGCTTAGGGCTGCAGGCTCTTGGCTGGAGGTCAAAAGCTACTCAGAAGAAGTCTGGGTTTGTTGCTAAGAAACACTATCTTGAAGACAAGGGTCTGGTGGTTCTTTTTGCTGAGTGAAGGTCATTGCTTGCTTGCTTTTTTTCTATCTCTCCTCATAGATAGGGTCACATTTCTCCATTCTCTGGAAAGGTACTAAGAGGCTTTAGCTTAACCTGAACCTAAAACTCAAAACTATAGGCTTTAGAAGACATACAGGTTAAAAGTTAGTCTAAACTTTTCACTATGCCAAGTATATCCACTAAGTGGACAAGGTCACATAATTGCCCTAGACAGTAAGTAGTTTGCAGTCTCTATCTTGATCTTGCTCCAAGAGTTACAGTCATTTCCCTGAAACTGTATTCTGATGACAACTGTCCTCCTCTTTAAGCCTTTTCACTCTCCTTTGCTGAAAATTCTTATTCATATACTTCAACTTTTTTTTTTACTGATTTATTGATTTTTATATTATGTGCATTGATGTTTTGCCTGCATGTATGTCTGTGTAAGAGTTTTGGATCACTCAAATAGACTGCCTGGAACTCCTGCACAGAGGTAACCCATGGCAGTTCAGTCTCCAAGTAGATGCCATAGTAATGGGGACAGGAACTGTCTCTGACAGGAACTGATTGTCCTCCTCTTTGATCACCTCCCCCTGAGGGGGAAGCAGCCTTACCAGGCCACAGAGGAAGACAGTGCAGCCACTCCTGATGAGACTTCATAGACTAGGATCAAAGGGAAGGGGAGGAGGACCTCCCTTATTAGTGGACTGGGGGAGGGGCACAGGAAGGGAAGAGGGAGGAAGGATGGGATTAGGGGAGGTGGGAAGGAGCTACAGGGGGAATACAAAGTGAAAAAACTATAATTAATAAAATTAAAAATAAAAATAAAGAATTTTGGATCTGGGCTGAAGAGATGGCTCAGCAATTAAGGGCACTGGCTGTGCTTCTAGAGGTCTTGAGTTCAATTCCCAACACCCGTGTGGTGGCTCACAACCAACTGTAATGAAATCTCATTCCCTCTTCTGGTATGCATGAACATAAAACACTCATATGGAGCAAATAAATAAATAAATAAATAAATCTTAATTTTTGTTGGATCCTAGAGTAATAGAAAGTTGTGACCTGCCATGGGGGTGCTGGAAATTGAACCTAGGTCCTCTGGAAGAGCAGTCAGTTGCTCTTAACTGCTGAGCCACTTCTCCAGCCCCTACCTCTCTTGGCTTTTTGAGACAGGGTTTCTCTGTAAATAGCCCTGGTTGTCCTGGAACTATCTCTGTAGACCAGGCTGAGCTGGAACTCAGAGACCCACCTGCCTCTGCCACCCAGATGCTGGCATTAAAGGTGTGTGCCATGGCCACCCCCACTGGGCTTCTACCATCTCTTTCTTGATGACACTCTATTCTAGACAAATATTTATGTCTCCAACCACCTGATAAAAATGTTCTTTTTTTAAAATCATAACTACATGTCTGTGTACCATCTGTATGCATTCTCTACAAATGTCAGAAGAGGACATCAGATTCTCTGGGACTGGAGAGAGATAGTTATGAGCTGCCATGTGGATGCTGGTCCTCTGCAAGAGCAGCCAAAGCTCTTAATCACTGAGGCACCTCTCCAGCCTCATAAAATAAATATTAGAAAGAAAGACCAAAGGGCCAAAGATGAAGGCACAGTACTTGGAAAGTGAGGTGATGCTGTAGAATGTGGAGGAAGAAATATCCATTTCAAGTATAAGAGAGCTGCTAAGGTCAAGTCTGGGGAGTTGGTTAGCATTTAGTGTTTCATTATTGATTGAATTGAATGTTCAGCATAGTGTTCCTTGTCACTGTTCATCAGTGGTTCCTTTATCTATACTTTTGTAGCACTGTAAGCTTTATTGGAAATTGAAGTTTGGGCTGGGCATAGTGGCAGCATAACTTTAATCCCAGCACACTATGAGCAGAGGCAGGAGGATCTCTGAGAGTTTGGGGCCAGCATAATGCTGAGTTCCAGGCCAGGCCAGCTCGAGTTACATGGTGAGATTCTGTCTCACTGTATATCCAAGGCTACCTGGAATTTCCTTTGTAGACCACTGTATCTGGCTAGCAGGAATTTCCTATGTAGATCACTGTACCTGTCTCACACTAAGCTCTTAAAAATTAATATTTATCTGGGCACTGGTGGCACATGCCTTTAATCCCAGCACTTGGGAAGCAGAGGCAGGAGGATCTCTGTGAGTTTAAGGCCAGTCTGATCAACATATCAGAGTTCTAGGCCAGCCAGGTCTACACCGAGAAACCCTCTCTCAGAAATATAATATTTAAAGCAAGGCATAATAGCCTCTTTTACAAAATTACCAAATTTGTTTGTTTGTTGGATACATGTTGTTATCAAGAAATAAAAATCCCAAATCATTCAATTTTGCCAGTAAAGATACAGGAACCAGATGCTGGGGTAAAAACTTGCTAGCTGAGAGAGACAGAGAAAGAACCCATTTGACCTTCCTACTCCACTCATGTCCCAGAAGAAAGCCCAAGACTAACTGCTTGCTGGCTCAGCCCAGGAGGAGAAAGCCGAAAGCCTAAAAGCCAGAACAAAAGAGCTCCTTCTTCTCCATGCTGTCTTAAATACCCTTCAATTCATTGCCCCTCCCTGCCAGCTGGTTTATTCCTCCTCCTCTTGACCTAGGGTTAACTTTATTAAATCCTGTGTACAGAAAGGCTTGTGGGAGGGCAGAGCCACACCATAATCACCTCTTTACAATAAACAGACAACCCTTGGATAAAGGGTGTGTGTTAATGGCTGAACAACACAAAATAAAAGACAGGTTTTTACAGTTCACAGAGACAGGGTCTCACTTAGTAGTCTTGGCTGGTCTTAAATTCATAGGGTTCTGCCTGCTTCTGCCCCCTGAGTGCTGGAATTAAAGGCCGGTGCTGTCACATTCAGCTCATTTTATTCTTGCTATATAACACTGGCCGACCTAGAATTTAGTTATGGAGACCAGGCTGACCCCTGCTTCTTAAGTTTTGGCACTGTTTTCTGCTTGGTTTTTTGTTTGTTTGTTTGTTTGTTTGTTTTTTTTTTTAAGAAATACTCATTTTCCAAGGAGGGAGTTATTTCTAGTATGGTAAAAACACTATTAAAGGAACTATAGCCTAGGAGTAATTGCAAACCTGTTTACCTACTGAACAGGTGATTTTCCTTGACATTTTACAGCTATCTAGCAATAGTAATGCTTGCTTTCTTCTCTCCTTGCTTTGTTTGCTTCTCCTCACATTACTGTATGCACAGGGAAAAAGACTTTTTTTTTTTTTTTAATCTTGATGACATCTTGGTTTCCTAAAGCAGTCATTGAAATTAGAAGTATTTAAGAACATGTGACAATTGCGTGTGATTCCCTACACTTTACAAATCTTTATTTAATTGGGTAAACTCTAAGTAAATATTTTTTTTTTTCTGAATGACAGTTGAAATTCCTTTGGTCATGATTTAATAAAAAAGGGAAATATACTCAAACAGTTCTTTTTGTTAGTGGTAACATAATCTGTTGGGCAGAATAATAATTTATCTTATCTTTCCTGGTAATTATGGCACCATTCTGGAAACAACTAGTGTGAGTGTTTGTGTGTAATTCTCCCTCCCAGTAGCCTCAAGACTTTTTTTGTTCCTAGAGAGGCCCTGAGCCAGAAAGCAGTTAGTCTTGGGCTTTCTTCTTGGACATGAGTGGAGTAGGAAGGTCATCCTACTTTAATAAGCTACTGATGTATTTCAAGATATAAAATAGTATTTTAAGATTTATCAAGGTTGATGTGGACCTTTTGATAATTTTATTTTACCCAGAAAAAGATACATACAGAATTTTGATCAGGAAGTTTGTGAATCTCTTTGCTCCCTTACGTCTTTACTGAAGAACTGCTGCTATAGCCAACAGTAAGAAAATGTCTGGGTATTTTTATCCACTTATCTCAATAGTAGTTTACCAACTCTAGTTCAATGCTACTTTACTTATAGTAGCATAATGGAATTAAACAGCTAGGAGCAGTTACAAATAGCTAGTGAAAAAAAAGAGATAGGAAAGGGATACCATTTGTAATTTAATTTTTTATGTTCTAGAGGAATTGTTAGTGAACATTTCTTTTTTAAATGTTTGTTAATTACAGTTTATTTACTTTGTATCCCAGCTGTAGCTCCCTTCCCCATCCCTTCCCAATCCCACCATCCCTCCTAATTCTTCTCCTATGCCCCTCCCCCAGTCCAATGATAGGGGAGGTTCTCTACCCGTCCCATCTAACCCTAGACTCTCAGGTCACCTCAGGTTTGGCTGCATTGTCTTCCTCTGCAGACTGGTAAGGCTGCTCACCCTTCAGTGGAGGTGATCAAAGAGCCAGCCACTGAGTTCATCTCACAGACAGTCCCTGTCCCTATTACTGGGGAAACCTCTTGGACACTGAGCTGCCATGGGCTGCATCTGTGCAGGGGTCGTTATCTCCATGCATGATCCTTGTTTGGAATATCAGTCTCACAAAAGACTACTGTGCCCAAAATTTCTTTTTTGCTCTCCTGATGGAACTCCTGTCCCCTCTAGGTCCTACTATCTCCCCCTTCTTTCATAAGATTTCCTGCACTCTGCCCAAAGTTTGGCTATGTGTCTCAGCACATATTTTGATACCCTGCTGGGTAGTCTTTCAGAGGCCCTCTGTGGTAGGCTCCTGTCCCGTTCCCTCTTTTCACAATCTTCTGATGTCCATCCTATTTGTCTTTCTGGAGGAAGACTGAGCAACTTACCCAGGTTACTCCTTCTTGATTAGCTTCCTTAGGTGTACAGATTTTAGTATGATTATCCAATATTATATGTTTAATATCCAATTATAAGTGAGTATATACTATGTGTGTCTTTCTGCTTCTGGGATACCTCACTCAGGATGATCTTTTCTAGATGCTACCATTTGCCTGCAAATTTCATGATTTCTGTGATTTTAATTGCTGAGTAGTATTCCATTTTGTAAATGTACCACACTTTCTGTATCCATTCCTCCGTTGAGGAACATCTGGGTTGTTTCCAACTTCTGGCTATTACAAATAAAGCTGCTACAAACATGGTTGAGCGAATGTCCTTGTTGTACACTTGAGCATCTGGGGTATATGCCCAGGAGTGTTAAAGCTGGATCTACAGGTATCAGTATTCCTAATTGTCTGAGAAAGGGCCAGATTGAATTCCAAAGTAGTTGTACAAGTTTACATTCTCACCAGCAATGGAGTAAGGTTCCTCTTTCTCCACATCCTCTCCAACATGTATTATCTCTTGAGTTTTTTATCTTAGCCATTCTGATGGGTGTTAAGCTGAAATCTCAGGGTCATTTTGATTTGATGACAAAGGATGTTGAGCATTTCTTTAAGTGTTTCTCTGCCATTCAATGTTCCTCAATTGAGAATTCTCTGTTTAGCCCTGTACTCCATTTTTTACTTGGATTACTTGATTTATTGATGTTTAACTTCTTGAGTTCTTTATATATTCTGGATATTAGCCCTCTGTCAGATAAAGGGTTGGTGAAGATCTTTCCCAGTCTGTAGGCTGTTGTTTTGTTTTGATGTCAGTGTTCTTTGCTTTACAGAAGGTGTTCAGTTTAATGAGGTACCATTTATTGACTGTTGATCTTAGAGCCTGAGCTGTTGTTGATGTTTTGTTGAGGAAGTTGTCTCCTATGCCAATGAGTTCCAGGCTCTTCCCCACTTTTTCTTCTAACAGTTTTAGTGTGTATGTTTTTATATTGAGGTCTTTGATCCACTTAGATTTTAGTTTTGTGCAGGATGATAAGTGTGGATGTATTTGCATTTTTGTACATGTAGACATCCAGGTATCCATAAGTGTGTGGGTTTATTTCTAAGTCTTCTATTCGATTCCATTGATCCACCATTCTGTTTCTATACCAGTACCATGCAATTTTTATTTCTGTTACTCTGTAGTACAGCTTGAGACCAGGGATGGAGATACTTCCAGGACAGCTTTTATTGTAGAGGATTGTTTTAGTAATTCTGCATTTCTTGTTATTCCATATGAAGTTGAGATTTTTCTTTCAAGGTCTGTAAAGAATTGTGTTGGGAATTACATTGAATATGTAGATTGCTTTTGGTAAGATGGCCATTTTTACTGTGTTAATTCTGCCAAGCCATAAGCATGGGAGATCTTTCCATCTTCGGATATCTTCTTCTATTTCTTTCTTCAGAGACTGAAAGTTTTTTTTTTTATACAGGTCTTTGACTTGCTTGGTTAGAGCTGCACAAAGGTACTTTATGTCCTTTGTGGCTATTGTGAAGGCTATTGTTTCCCTAATTTCATTCTCAGCCCATTTGTCTTTTGTATACAAGATGGCTACTGATTTTTTGAGTTGATTTTGCATCCAGCAACTTGGCTGAAGGTGTTTATGATCTGTAGGAGTTCCCTGGTCGAATTTTTTGGGTTACTCAGATATACTATCCTATCATCTACAAATAGTGATACTTTGACTTCTTCTTTTCCAAACTGAATCATTTTCATCTCCTTTAATTGTGTTATTGCTCTACCAAGGACTTTAAGTACTATGTTGAAGAGGTATGGAGAGAGTGGGTGGCCTTGCATTGTCCCTGATTTCATTGGGATTGATTTAAATTTCTCTCTATTTAGTTTGATGTTGGCTATAGGATTGCTGAATATTGCCTTTACTGTGCTTACAGTTACTAGGTAATTACCTTGTATCCCTGATCTCTCCAGAACTTTAAACATAAATGAATTTTGGATTGTATCAAATGCTTTTTCAGCATCTAAGGAGATTATCATGTGGTCTTTTTCTTTCAATTTGTTTACATGGTGGATTACATTGATGGATTTCCACATATTGAACCACTATCCCTGCATACCTGGAATGAAGCCTACTTGGTCTTAGTGGATGATATATTTGAAGTGTTCTTGGATTCAGTTTGGGAATATTTTATTGAGTATTTTTGTATCAGTGTTCATAACAGAGATTGGCCTGAAATTCTCTTTTTGTGTTGGGTCTTTGTGAGGTTTAGGTACCAAGGTGACTGTGGCTTCATAGAAAGAGTTTGGTAATGTTCCTTCTGTTTCTATTTTGTGAAATAGTTTGAAAAATATTGGTGTTAGCTCATGTGAAGGTCTGGTAGAATTCTGCGCTGAAATCATCATGCCCTGAGCTTTTTTGGAATGGGAGACTTTTGATGAGAGTTTCTATTTCTTTGGGGGATATATGACTATTTAATTGATTTACCTGTTCTTGATTCAGCTTTGGTAAGTGGAATCGATCAAGAAAATTGTCCATTTCATTTAGATTTTCAAATATTGTGGCATATAGACTTTTGAAGTAATACCTAATGATTGTTTGGATTTCTTCAGTATCTGTTGTTATGTCCTCCTTTTCATTTCTGATTTTGTTGATTTGGATGGTGCCTCCCTGCCTTTTAGTTAATTTGGCTAAGGATTTGTCTATCTTGTTGATTTTCTCAAAAAATCAGCTCATGGTGTCATTGATTCTTTGAATTGTTTTATTTGTTTTAATTGATTGATTTCAGCTCTGAGTTTGATTATTTCAAGCCATATACTCATCTTGATAGGTATATCTCCTTTTTTTTTCCCTAGGGCTTTCAGGTGAGCCTTAAAGTTGCTTGTTTGAGATATTTCAAATTTCTTCTTGAAGATACTTATCACTATGAATTTTCCTCTTAGCACTGCTTTCATTGTGTCCCATAAGTTTGGGTATGTTGTGCCTTCATTTTCAATGAATTCTAGGAAGACTTTAATTTCTTTCTTTATTTCTCCCCTGACCCAGCTGTCATCGAGTAGCGAGTTGTTCAGTTTCCATGTGTGTGTGTAGGTTTTTTGTTGTTGAGGTCCACTTAAGTCCATGGTGACCAGACAGGATACAAGGGATTATTTCAATATTCTTGTAGCTGTTGAGGCTTGCTTTGTGACCAACTATATGATTTATTTTTTGAGAAGGTTCCATAAGGTGCTAAGAAGAAGGTAAATTTTTTGTGTTTGGGTGAAAGGTTCTGTAGATGTCTGTTAGGTCCATATGTTTCATGACCTCTGTCAGAGTCATTGTTTCTTTATTTAATTTCTGTTTTGTTGACCTGTCCTTTGTTGAGAGTGGAGCGTTGAAGTCTCCCAGTATTAATGTGTGGGGATCTATGCGTGGTTTCAGTTTTATTAATGCTTCTTTTACAAACGTGGGTGCCCTTGTTTTGGGGGCATAGATGTTCAGGATTGTGATATCTTCCTGGTGGATTTTTTCCCTTGATGAGTATGAAGTGTCCTTCCCCATCTCTTTTGATTAATTCTGGTTGAAAATCTATTTTATTAGCTATTAGAATGGCTACTCCTGCTTGCTCCTTGGGTCCATTTGCTTGGAAAACCATCTCCTAGCTCTTTACTCTAGGTAATGTCTATCATTATGGCTTAGGTGTGTTTCTTGTATGCAACAGATGGTTGGGTCTTGTTTATGCATCCATTCTGTTAGTCTGTGTCTTTTTATTGGAGAATTGAGTCCATTGATGTTGAGGGAGATTAATGACCAGTGGCTGTTAGATCCTTTGATATGGTTGTTGGCTATGGTAATGAGTTTGTGTGTTTGGCTACTTTTAGTTTTGCTGTAGTGAGGTTATTTATTTCCTGTGTTTTCTTGAAAGTAGTTAGTTTTCTTGGGTTGTATTTTTCCTTCTAGTCTCTTCTGTAATGCTGGATTTGTGTGTAGGTATTGTTGAAATTTGTTTTTGTTGTTGAATATCTTTTCTCCATCTACGATGACTGAGAGTTTTGCAGGGTATAGGAGCCTGGGCTGACACCTGTGTTTTCTTAGGGTCTGCATGATATCTGTCCAGGCCCTTCTGGCTTTCATAGTGTCTGTTGAGAAGTCAGGTATGATTCCGATGGGTTTGACATTAAATGTTACTTGGCCTTTTCCCCTTGTAGCTTTTAGTATTTTTGTTGTTGTTGTTGTTGTTGTTGTTGTTCTATATACTTACTATTTTGATTATTACGTGGCAGGAGGATTTTCTTTTCTGGTCTAATTTATTAGGTGTTCTGTAGGCCTCTTTTATTGTCATAGGCCTCTCCTTTAAGTTGGGGAAATTTTCTTCTATATTTTGTTGAAATATTTTCTGGGCCTTGGAGGAGGGAATCTTCTTTTTCCTCTATTCCTATTATCCTTAGCTTTTGTCTTTTCATGTTGTCTTAGATTTTTTGGAAGTTCTGTGTCAGGAATTTTTTAGACTTAACATTTTCTTTGATGGATACATCAGTTTCTTCCATTATCTCTTCAACACCTGAGATTCTTTCTTCCATCTCTTGTAGTCTATTGGTTATAAGTACCTCTGTAGTTCCTGTTTTCTTCCCTAAGTTCTTCCTCTCCATGATTTCCTCTGTTTTTGTTATCTTTAATTCTTCCAATTCTATCTTCAGGTCTTGAGTTATTTTTTTTTTCTTTCCTTCACCTGTCTGACTGTAATTTCCTGTTTTTCTTTCAATTACTTCAGCTGATTGTTCGAACATTCCTCTGTTTCTTTTATTTCTTTCAGTGATTTAAGTATTTCCTCTCTTAAGGCCACAAACTGTTTGGCTGCATCTTTCCATATTTCTTTACGGATGGCTATAGTCTGTTTTTCTTTATCTTACTGTATTTCTTTGTATATGAAATGGTCATAGTCTCTTTGTCTTTATCTTCCTCCATTTCTTTACAGATGGCCATAATCTGTTTGACTTTATCTTCCTCTATTTCTTTACACATTTTGTTTCCTCTATTATCCTCTTCATGAGCATAGATGTTAGGTCATCTTCTTGAATTTCAATTATGCTGGGGTGTCCAGAGCTGCTTGCCCCTGGCTAACTGGGTTCTGGAGGTGTCATATTGCCCTGCCTTTTGTCGGTTGAGCTTTTAGCCTGGTCTCTACCCATCAGGCTATCTTAGGTGTTGTCTGTTAGTTTCTAGTATTTCCTAGAATCCTGGGGTGGGGAGAATCCCCTGGGCAGAAAGATGACTTTTTTTTTTCTGAAGGAGGCCTCCTCAGCTTTTTGGGTATGGTCACTGAATGGCAGTGTTTCTCAGGAATTGCCACAGCTCACCTCAGGAGAATAGACCTGAGTGGTAACTGTGGTCTTTGTTAGTCACGGGGACTTTCCTCTCACTCTGAGAAGTCCTGGAGACAGCATCCCTTCTGGTTGGTTTCTTCCTCAGAATTTAGTGAGCTGCTGCTGTTGTTCTTATACTGTTTTCTAGGCATAGCCCTCTTGAAGAACCAGGGAGCCCCGCCGTTTCATCAGTTTAGCTAAGGGTAACTGGTTGCCACTTAGAGCACTATCTGGGGGTTGATCTCAGAGATCCCAGGCTTCTGTAGGTCTGAGGTTAGAGCTCTGCACCCCAGTACCCAAGAGGTAATCAGTGGCAGTAAGCACAACTCTCATGCATGCAGCCAGAGGCTACCACCTGGAGCCTGCAGGAACCCAGAAACTTTTCTGGAGCTGGTTGTCCTGAGGTCGGACCTGATGTTTTCTCCTGCCATGGGCTTTCCTTCCAACAGGGAGACCCATTCCATGGTGTTTTGGAGTCCACAATTCTGTCTGTGATGGTGCATAGAGCCCACTGGCACAAGTGAGTGGTGGCTCCAAGCTGGCGACTGGATGCCTGCAGGAATGCAAGAACTTTTTCCCCGAGAACTTTGTGTGTGTGTATGGGTGGGCGGGTGGGGTGGGGTGGGGTCGGCTGAGTGCTCTAAGTTTGGACCTGCTATTTCCCTCACTGTGGAGTTTCCCCCTGACAGCAAAACCCTGTCTCTGGTGCCCTGGGGCCCACAGTTCTGTCTGGAACAATGAGTCAAGCACACAGCAGGTCTCTAGGCTGGTGGCTGAGCATATGCTGGGCCCCGAGACCTTTTCCAGGGATTGACAGGGTGCTCTGAGGTTGGTTCCATTTGTTTCCTTCACTGATGGATTTATCTCAATAGGAAATCTCAATTTTGGGTGTTTTGGTGCCCACAGTTTAGCCTGCAAAGGTGATCAGGACATGCAGGCATGTGGCTCTGGGCTGGCGACTGAGTGCCTGCCAGGACCAGGAACTCTTCCGGGTGTTAGCTGGGTTACCTGAACCTGACTGATTCCCACACCGTGGGGTTTCCTCTCACCTGGGAAACACAATCACTGGTGTTTCAGGGCCCAGAATTCAGTCTCTTGATTGCTGTGCGATCACTGCTTTCTTGCTCCTCCTGGGCTGCCATCTTGGATCTCCCCTGGGAATATTTTTTTAGAGATGTTTGCTTCAAAGGAAGTGGGAAGGGAAGATATCTTTTCAAAATGATTTCCAGAGAGAAACATTGCAAACATATAAAGTTAATTGCCCTTTTGTTATAACTAACATGTTGTGAAATTGATCTGTGTTTACATGTTGAAACTGAGGCAGAATAAAAGCTGAATTCCTAACCCAGGTCCTTGTAGGCATGAGAACAAGTATACAGAAACTGGTGTTATATTAGCTCAATTTAAGGGGACCTGTAGCCTATGTGCAACCTTGATTTGTCTACCTCATTACATAACCATCACATGAAAGCTTGATGAATCTAAGTCTGGATATAAATTCTGTCCCTTAAAAGTGTGTGTGTGTGCGCGTGTGTGTGTTCATTTATGTGTCTATGTGCAGGCACAGAGACTAGAAGGCATTGGGTGTCCTTTTCTCTCATTCTCTGCATATTCCTTTGAGGCAGGTTCTCTTCTTGAACCTGCACCTTGGTCTTGTTAGGCATGAAGCCAGCAAGCTCCAGCAATCCTCCTGTCTCTGTTTTGCTCAGGTCTGCTGTTACTGATGTTTGGATACTCAGCTTATTATGCATATGCTGGGATCTGACTCTAGTCTTCATGATTGCAGAACAAATGTTCTTTACCACTGAGCTATCTCTCTGGGTCTGCAATACATTTTTATTAAGACAGAGTCTCATCAGGTGGTGGCGGCGGCATTGCACTCCTTTAATCCCAGCATTCTGGAGGCAGAGGCAGGTGGATCTCTGACTTTGAAACCAGCCTGGTCTACAGAGTGAGTTCCAGGATAGCCAGGGCTACACAGAAAAACCCTTTCTCGTGGTGGCAGTGGTGGGGGTGGGGGTGGAGTCTCACTGTATAGGTTGGGTAGGAACTTGTAACACTCCTCCTGCCTCAACCTCCCAAGTGCTAGAATTACAGGCATGAGCCACCATGTCTGGCTTGTTGAGGACCTTTGTAGTCTCTTTTCCATCAGCTTTTTGAGTATTAAGCTACTGGTCGATTAGAACTAGGAGAACAAAAATCCAGAAACAAGCTGTTTCATTGTGGGTGTTGGGGAAGAAGGTAGGTGAGACAGTATCTTGCTGTTATAGGTTGTACTGGCCTCCTGCTTCAGCCTCTCTAATACTGAGATAAATGGGCAAGGCCACTACACTGTTCTTAATTATGTGCGTCCTTAATATTTTGAGGATTCTTCCTGGTTTATTTGTGTCTGGCATAAGGATACATCTATTATTATTATTATTATTATTATTATTATTATTATTATTTTTTTAGTTTTTTGAGACAACATTTCTTTGTATAACCCTGGCTATGCTCGAATTTGCTCTGTAGGCCACACTGGCCTCAAACTCAGAGGTCTGCCTACCTCTGCTGCCCATGTGCTGGGATTAAATGTATGTACCACCATCGCCCAGTCAATTTCATTTTATTTTTGTATTTGTGTGTGTGTGTGTGTGTGTGTGTGTGTGTGTGTGTGTGCTAAAAGTTGAACCTAGTGCCTTGCACATGCCAGAAAAGTATTCTACCACCAAACTATATCCCCAGTTCTGTCTGATTTTTTTCTAAAGATATTGCTGTGTGTGGTGATGGATGCCTTTAATTCCAGTACTTGGAAGGCAGAGGCAGGAGGATCTTTGTATGTTGGAGGCCAACCTGGTCTACATAGCAAATTTCAGGATAACCAAGGCTACTTAGAGAGATCCTGTCTGAAAAAATAAAATAGAATATTTTTATTCATGTTGTGGTATGTGTGTGTGAGAGACAGAGACGGGGGGGGGGAGGGAAGGAGAGGGGGTGGGAGAGAGAATTAACATGGGTGCCCTCAGGGGCCAAAAGAAGACATTGGATCTCTTGAAAAAACTGTGAACCACCTAATGTGGGTGATTAGATCAGAACTGGGATCCTCTTCAAGAGCAAAAAGCATTCTTAACTGCTGAGCCATCTCCAGCCCATGGATCTTGGATATATGATACAAGGTCTCTAACGTTTACATGCCAGCCTGGAATTTAACTGCAATCCAGGTTAGCCTTGAGTTCATACCCTCCCTTCCCAGCACTGAGATGCAGGCATACATACAGTATCATGCCTGGCTCCATTTCACATATTTAGAGAACAGATGGTGTATACTCAGATGTTTAACTTGAGAAGGACTTGTTTTCTCTGGGTTTATTTTATGTGTATGAATGTTTTGGTCTCGTGTCTTTCTCTGTACCACGTGCATGTCTGGCACACCCATTGTGGTCAGAGAGTGTTTTGGATCCTCTGGAACTGGAGTTACAGATGGTTGTGAACCACCATGTGAGTGTTGGAAAATGCATGGGAATCCTTGCTAGATCATCTGTTTTTTGCCCGATGAAGCCCTCTCTTCAGCTCCTGAAAAAGACTTTATTATTCATATAATGGCTTGTAATAATTAGTAGACATAGCTAGAAAGCTCCACATGAATGTGTGATATACTTTTTGTGTTGCTGTAGATCAAGCCCTGGGCCTTGTGCATGGTAGGTAAGCTGTCCCACTAAGCTATATCTCTGGTCCCCTCCCTCCAATGTGGTATACTTTATTCTTTATGTTATGTTAATCAGGAGATATACTCAAGGATCCCATCTGTGAAAGCGTTCATTATTGGGCTGGGGATATATTTCAGAGAGCTTTTAGAATTCAGGAAGACCTGGGATCAGCACCCAAAACCACCTAAGCTGGATGTGATGGCACATGCCTGTAATCTCAGCACTCAGGAGGAAAAGGCAGGCAGATCTCTGCGAATTCCAAGGCTAGCCTGGGCTACAAAGGGAGACCCAGTCTCAGAACAATAAATGAAAGATAAAAAGAGGAGCTGCTTCTCAGTTCCAGGCCATTGGTGTCCTGGAAGATGCTGACACTTTCTTTTGCCAAATCTTAATTGTTGTGGTTTTTTAGACATGGTCTCACCATGTAGCTTTGGGTGGTCTGGGATTCACTATATATCTTCTTGCCACTGCCTCCTAAGTGTTTGGATTAAGGTATGTGCCACTATGCCTGGCAGTAACTTGTCTTTTAATTTTTAAGAAACATATAACCATTGGGTTCTTATCTGAAATCATGTTGTAAATGTTGTGCATTAACCAGTTTTTTAAAGTTTTCATGAAGATATAAAATATACCCTAGAAAAGTGCACATAGCAGCTGGAGACGTATCTTAGTTGATAGAGGGTTTGCCTAGCATGCATAAAGCTCTGGGTTTAATCTCCAGGAAAACAAAACTGGGCATGGTGGTGCAGGCCTGTGGTTTTAACATTAACTACATGTTCATTTATCTTAAAGAAATATTTATTTATTCATTCATTAATTTGTCATTGTGACAGTGTATCACTGTATAGCCCTGACTGGCATGGAAGTATGTAAGCCACGCTGGCCTTGAATATACATAGATCCACCTGCCTCTACCTCTAGAGTACTGGAATTAAAGAAATGTGCCAACACATCTTGTTTAAGAGATTATTATTTTATATATGATATAGTCTGGCTTAAAAAGTAGTAGTTATTTTTCAAGCAGTCTTTCTATTTTAGAGTAGTTCTAGATCCACAGCATAATTGATACAAGCTACAGAGTTCCAGTGCACTCTTTACTCCCATTGTCAGCATCCTTACTTCAAAGTGGTACATTAGTTGCATTAATAGATGAGCCTCCATTCACAACTCCATATCACCCTGCAACTATAGTTCACATAAGTTTTCTTGTTTGTTTATTTGAGGAAGGGTCTCTTTATGTATCCCAGGGAAGCTTAGAGCTGTTGTGTAAAGGAAGATAGAGTGGTGCATGCTGACAGTCCCAGCACTCAGGAGATGGAGACCAAGGGGATCATGAGCTTGAAGCCAGTCCAGAGCACACAATGAGATCTTGAATCCAAAATAGAGAAGAGTCAGGAAAATGGAAATATAAATGAAATGAGATTAGCCATGTGTTGATAGTTGTTAAAGCTGGTTAATTGGGGTACGAATTAGTCTGATTTTATATTTTTTTTAAAGTTTTTCCACTTACAGCTAGTCATGGTAACAAAGGCAGGAGGAACTCTTGTGTTTTTGAGGCCAGGCAGGTCTATGTAATGAGTTCCAGGACAGCCAGAGCTACAATGTGAGCCTTGCCTCAAAAAAACGAAAAGAAATCCAGGCCTATTGACATACCCTCGTAATCCCATCTCTCTGGGAGGTAAAGGTGCTAAGGTCTCTGTGAGTTCAAGGCCAGCCTGGTCTACAAAGTGAGTCCAGGACATCCAGAGTTACAAAAAGACACCGTGTTTAAAACCAAAAAAAAAAAAAAAAAATGAAACAAGAAATAAAGAAAGGAAAGAAGGAAAATAAAGAAAAGAAAAGACAAAGAAACAAACCTGAAAATTTACATTTATGAAAGTCAAGCAGAAGTTTATTTTAAGGATTAAACATAGGTTTTCCAAATCATAAGTAATGATATGCTATTGAGTAAAAAATTAAAAAATTCTTGTTTTTAAATTGCAATGTATGAGACTGGAGACATGTCTCAGTGATTAATAACACTGGCTGCTCTTACAGAGAACCTAGGTTGACTTTCCAGCACATACTGTAACTAGTTCAACAGCCTTTTCTGGCCTTTTATGACACCAGGCATGCATATGGTGTGCAGAAACACACATGGACAAAACACCCACATATACAACATAAATATAAATTTTAGCAGCCAGTTGTGGTGGCACACACCTGTAATCCCAGCACTTGGGGAGGCAGAGGCAGGTAGATCTCTCTGACTTCAAGGCCAGCATGGTTTCCAAAGTGAGTCCAGGAACAGCCAAGGCTACACAGAGAAATCCTGTCTTAAAAAAGAAAATTATCCAGTTGGTAGTTTTTAAAAAGGTAGGCAAATCGCTCTGAGTTCGAGGCCAATCTGGTCTACATAGCTTGTTCAAGGACAGCCAGGGCTACACAAAGAAACTCTGACTCAGAAATAAATAAATAAACTTTAATAATTATTTTAATAAATAATAAATGTTTTAAACAGAATGTTAGTGAAATGTAAAATTCTTGAATTTACAAAGGTAATGGCATTCTACTTGTTTCATAGGGCCTGAGAGTCAATATACAAAGACTGCTCAGGAGATTGTGAACGTTTGTTACCAGACATTAACTGAGGTAGGTGATAGAGAAGATCCAGCTTCCTGAAACCTTTCTGTTGTGTTCTTGAGTTTAAAGTTTAACTACCCTGTTTTCTTTCAAATGTAAGATTCAACCCTCTACCCTCATTCCATCATTTTTATCTCTGCTTTGTTTAGGTTATCAACTGTGTTCCGCTACTAGAATAAAAAAACTATCAAGACAGATTTTTTTTCTATTTATATTCTTACTCTATTTGTGTATACACCATTATTTAATCACTCAGGGTATTTTGCTGTTACTTGTATGAGCACTATCATACTTTTTGGATATTTTTTAAGTTTATTCACTTTACATTCTAACCTCAGCCCTTCCCTCCTCTCCTCCCAGCCTCCCCTCCACCCTCTCTGCCCTTTCTTCCTTTCCTTTTTTAGAAAAGGGAGCACACACTCCCATTTCAGTCCACGCTAACACTTCGGGTCCCATCAGGACTAAGCGCATCCTCTCCCACTGAGGCTAGGCAAGGCACCCCTCTAGGGAGAAGTGATCCAACAGCAGACAACAGAGTCCATGTCAGAAATAGCCCTGCTCTACTTGCTAGGGGACCCCCATGATGATCAAGCTGCCCATCAGTTACTTATATGTAGGGGGCCTAGGTTCAGACCATGTATGTTCTTTGGTTGGTTCTTCAGTCTCTGTAAGTCCCTGTGGGCCTGGGTTAGTTGACTCTGTTTGTCTTGTGGAGTTCTTATCCCCTCTGGGTCTTCTAGCCTTACACCCACACTTCCACAAGGCTCCCCAGCTCTGTCCCATGTTTGGCTGTGAGTCTCAGCGTTTGTTTCTATCCACTGCTAGGTGGAGCCTCTCAGAGGACAGTTATGTTAGTCTACTCTCTGCAAGCATAGCAGAGTGTCATTAATAGTGTCAGGGTTTGGCTCTCACCTGTGGGGTAGGTCTCAGGTTGGGCCAGTCATTGGTTGGACATTGCCTGTCTCTGCTCCCTCTTTATCCCTGCACATCTTATAGACAGGATAAATGTTGAGTTGAAGGTTTTGTGGGTCATTTGTTGTGCCCCTGCCTGACTAGAATGTGGCCCCTTCTGTCTCCATGACCCTCACTACTAGGAGTCTCAGCTAGAGTCACCCCCATATCCTCCCAGGAGCCCACCCTGTCACAGGTCTCCAGCTTGTCTCACACATGGCCCACCCTGGGTTTCCCTTCTGTCTCCCAGCCCTGTCACCTCCCTCCCCTGCTCTTCCCTCATCTAATCCCTACTTTCTATACCTTCCCCACACCATCTCCACCCCAGTTCCCCATTCATCCACTTCCACTGTCTATTCTACTTCCCCTTAGTGAGATTAAAGCAACATCCTCTGGACCCTCCTTGTTCTTAGCTTATTTGGGTCTGTGGATTGTAATATCATTATCCTGTAATGTATGCCTAAAATCTGCTTATAAGTAAATACATACCATGTGTAAGATATTTTTTAAAGATCTATTAATTTATATATTTTATGTATACGGGTGCTTTGTCTTCATGTGCACTAGAAGAATCAGATAACATTGTAGATGGTTTTTGGCCACCATTTGGTTACCGAGAATTGAACTCAGGGCCTCTGAAAGAGCAGACAGTGCTCTTAACCATTGAACCATCTCTTCAGCCCCAAAGACAGACTTCTCTTTGTGTTTTATTTATTTTTGTATCCAGTACCTGAATGATGATTGAATTCATTAATTTTGTTTCTCAGTATGATGAACATTTGACTCAACTTGAGAAAGATATTTGTACAGCTAAACAAGTAGCTTTGGAGAAAGCAGAATTAGAAATTCTGGAACCAGTGACTCCAGGACCTTATACACCTCAGGTAATCCAAAGGATTAGGTATTTCTTACAGTTTTCTTATGGTTTGGGAAATTTAGAACATGATAACAGATATGTTTACTGGGATACTGTTCTTCTCTGTCCTTCCTCTTCATATGCCTTTCGTGTGTTTTCTTGTCTTCTCAAAGGCTAAGATGAGTGAGGACCCTGGGTCTTTGTGGCCTTGTTGAATCTAGATGAATGAGTTGGGTGGTTGTTTATACTCTGTGAGAACACCAGATTTCTGACTGCTATAGCCAGAGGCATCCTCTAGGTCTCCAGTTGTTTTGTTGGTAAATTGTGGGGTTCTAGGACATCCCTAGAATGTAGGCTGCTCAGCTACAGATGGGGCCATATTGTTCTTGTGCCTTCGAGATAGCTGATTGCCCATTACTTTAGAAGTCTGTCAGCATAGCTCTCATCACTCCATTTCCAGAATTAATTCACTCTCCTACTAAATGAAGATTGTTTTAAGTTTATTTGTTAGAAGACTAGAAAGCAGGCTGAATAAGAAACTTTTAGTGTTTTCTGGTCTGACTGATCCTTTTTGGGTGTTTCCTCTGTATTATAGTCTTAGAAAGTTGGCATATTTGAAGAACAGACTTTAAATGGAATATTAACAGGTCCTTGGTTTCTATATTGGAGACACAGTGATAGAGTGCAAAGGACATAAGATTTGATGTAAAACAGGTCTGGGTGTGAGTCTTACCTCTGCTACTGTCTAGTTTTGTGATCTTGGGAAATTAACATTTCTATTCCCAAATCTGTAAGATGTTCTTTCCAACATTAAATGGGTTAATTTGCATGGCACACAACAGGCATCCAGGAAATATTTGTTTCCTTCTTTGTATGAAGGATGTTTTTGTAAAGTTTCCAGAGGCTTTTTCAAATTTAACTGAATACTTTAATGCAGAATGTTTCTATTTCTGATAGGATTATTTTTCATTTTACCCAGGTTTCACTCTGAACTTCAGTGCAGCATACTTGTTCTCTGTTGGATTTTTGCTGTCTCTCTGTCTCATTCATACACTTTGCCTATCTATCTTTTCTCTCTCTTTCATCCCAAAACATAGGTTACTGAGGGTAACCAAGTATAAAGAACCCTCAGATACTTCATCAAGGTGCAGAACAAGGAAAGGCTCTTTGATATGGGCAGATTGGGTCAAGGGGGCTTGGGTGAGTGATGTTACCCAGGAAGGCCTTGTTTGCTAATAGGCTTACAGTTTGCACAAGGTACTTTCTGGTAAGTTAGAGCTTGGGTACTAGCCATCTTGCTCTAGTAGAATATAACTACCAAGTGGTATGTGCTTTTCTCAGGTCTTGGATAGTCATAAACTTAGACCTTGGTGAATCAAAGCTTTGTCCTTCCTGAGCAATAGCTGCTTTTGGTGTAGTTAGTGATCTATGGAGAGCATGGTATGGATAGCACTGCTTCATTCTTTTCAGTTCACATTCTCATCATTCCCTTCACCTATGTGTATAAACTTTAAGATAGCCCAACTCATTGCTTATTTACTCAAGGAAGATAGATTCCCCATGTGTGACCACCCTTACTCATTACTATGTAAAATCGAAACATTATTAGAATGTATCTACATAAGATTATTCTGTCAAACCAGCCATGGTGGCACACACCTATGATTCCAGCACCCTATGAGGCAGAGGCAGGCAGATCTCTGTGAGTTCGAAACCAGCCTGGTCTACAAAGTGAGTCCAGGAAAGCCAAGGCTACACAGAGAAACCTTGTCTCAAAAACCAAAATAAAAATAATCTGTCATAATACAGTTTTGATTCTATAGAAGCCCAGCAGTAATTGTGTTAGTTTTCAGCTTACAAATGGTGTCAGTCAGTAATGTATTTTCATCTGGCTATTTCTACTGTACATACATTTAGCTCAATACTTGGGAGTTACTCATTTTATAGTTTCCCACAATCCTCTTCTCATCCTACATTTTAAATGCTGCAGGAAGTTTATCTGTGTGCTAATGTTTTGGATTCTGTTTTGCCTTTATTTTGGAAACTGATTTTCTCAGTTAATCTTGTTTTCTTGCTTGTTTACAGAGCAGCACATATGTGGGTGTGAAACAGGGTCTAGCTTTTTGGCACAAACTGGCCTCAATTTGTGATCTCCCTGATTGAACTTTTTTTATGTTGTGACTCTAGGCTTCTACCACTGTTCTTTGCTCATAAGAAAAAAAAAAAAAAAAAATATATATATATATATATATATATATATATATATTTAATACATATCATGTGTGTGTGTGTGTGTGTGTGTGTGTGTGTGTATTACTATGGTTGGGGACTATGAGAAGGTGGGACTGGAGAGATGGCTCAGCCAGTTAAGAGTGTTTGCTACTTTTTCAGAAGACCTGACTTTGGCAGCCAGCAACCACTTTCTGTGGCTTGCTATTTTAACTCCACATCTGGATCTCATTATGACACCTTCTTCTGACCTCTACACACACTGCACTCACATGCATAAATCTATAATCAGACATTCACATATGCACATGATTTTTTAAGGCAAGATTTCTCTGTGTAGCCTTCGCTGTCCTGGAATTCGCTGAGTAGACCAGGCTGTCCTTGAAGTCTTGGGGATCCTCCTGCCTCTGCCTCCCAAGTGCTGGGTGAAAGGCACACACCACCATAGACCAGCCACATAAGTTTTAAAGATTTATTCATTTATTATTTCTAAAATATTCTGCCTGCATGTGTGACTGCAGGCCAGAAGAAGGCATCAGAAATCATCATAAATGGTTGTGAGCCACCATGCAGTTACTTGGGAGTTTAACCCAGGACCTTTAGAAGAACACCCAGTGCTCTAAACCTCTGTGCTGTCTCTCTAATCTCATCTAGCCACATAATTTTAAAATGAATAAATGAAATCCTTGTAAAAATAAAATTGGAAGATACAAATAAGAGGTGTGATACTTCTTATCAATTCCATCTTATATAACATCAATCACAGAATATTTTGAGGTTTTTCATGTTTGTGGTATGTGTGTTCATATCTGTAAATATACTTTAAAATGAAATTGATAAATATTATTTTTATTATTCTATTCACTTCAGGAATGTTTTCTCAAGTCCCTCTTATTATTGACTAGAATCCATTTGCTAAATCTCTGCTCTTTTCAGGGATGATAAGAAGGAAGCTCTCAGTTATTGAGTACCAGGTGTTGAGTACACATAGCTCTTAATTCTCACTGCAGCCACGTGAGGTAGATATTATATCCATGTCTCACAGTTCAGGAAAACAGGGTGGTTAATTATGGCAGAGCCAAGACTCAGTACAGGGCTGTTTACTCCAAAGCCCAAGATTTTTTCTCCATACTAGTTTGTTCTGAAGCATTATCCACAAGTCATGAACTGTCAAACCATTCCATGCTCTTGTTGAAATTTAAATTCCTTTGTACAGTTTCCTAACCTGTCTCTAAGTCAGTAAAACTATTACTAATATGAATCCCTGAGCTTAAAAACTGCAAAGCAAGGCTTAGTAAAAGAAAGTAAGTTACTGAGCAGTGAGGCTGTTATTTCATAAACTTGTTCCTAAGCTTATGCATTTCTACTCAAATTTTGAACATATAAGCTAGATGCCAGTCTGCTAGAGTATATTACTCATAGGAGTCTAAAGAATTGTCTACAGCGTTGGACCGGGCTGTGTTTCCTCTTTTATTGGGTTGTCTTTTGCATGTCCCTTTTCTTCAGTGAATGTTATAAAAGAGAATTCTTTGCATTTCTTCCTGCCATTTCCTTGGTAGAAGCCAAATTGTATTTTTTTATGCCACAGCCTCCTGAGTTATATGATAACAGCACATCTCTCAGTGTTTCTCAAGATGCTTCTGTTTATCAAGATGAGAGCAATATGTCTGTCTTGAATATTCCCAGTGTTATTTTAGAAAAGCAGCTAATGCAGGTAGGATGTTATTTCTCTTTGGGAAATAGGTGGTCTGACTGGTGGGTGAATGTGGAGGGCTGGGCTGATACCGTGCATACATGAAGGATAGCTGGATCCTTTGGCCCTGCAAACAAGGCTTTGAAATGTGACTTAAGCACAACTTCAGAACTTCAGAGAAAGTATTTAATGCATCAGTGCAGCTTAATAGGTGACTGACTAGAAAGACCATCTGCTTTCAGAGACAGAGTTCACAACTACTGGTGTCCTGTTTTGTGTCTCTTATAAGTTGTAAACCAAATTAAAATATGTATAATTTTAACTGGCCTTTGCCAAAGCTATCAAAACATAATTTTCATCTAAAACTACACCTACTCTCAAGGTTTCCTAAGGGAGTACAAAATCCAGAAGGGGTTTCTATCTCAAAAATTTGGGTTAGAAAGGAAACATTCCCTTTTGGTGACAGTTGGGAGTGAACCAAAAAGGTTCCTGTTCTTTGGTTTGTCTTGCCCTGTCTTTTATTTCCACAGAATGACTGGGGAAAATGCACATGCCTTGGGCTGTGTAAACAACCTCCTCTAGCAGTGGAGGTGGCATGGATATCAGGGCAGTACATCTGTACTGTGTAAAGAACCCTTGGTTAACTCCTACAGGCACATCCCTCAATGATGTGCTATTTGTGTGCCTTACCCATATTCCCCAGGGCCAGGGTAGGCTGGGTGAGGAAGACTCTGGTGTAGATATTGAAGGATATGAGGAGGGGGATGAGAAACCTAAGACTCCAGACCCTGTGAGTATGCTTACAGAAAGCTTAGGGTTATATTATACATTTATATGATAGGAGCCCAAGTCGTGCAGGGCAGGCCAAATTCCTAGGTGATAGCGTAGTCTCTCCATAATGAGCCTCAGTCTGACTTTAATCCTTGAAATAAGCTAGACAAATCCATTCAATTCATTATTTAATTTCTTGTGAGGTAGCAAATGGGATACGGGGGAGGCAAGAAGTTATGCTGGTCTCTTAGTGACTGGACTGCCACCTGGACTTGTTTAGCAAGGTGAAGACAGAGATGGTGATCTTGCAGAAGAAGAGGAAGGAGCTGAAGAACAGCCCCAAGCCAGTGTCCTTTATGAGGATTTGCTCTTGTCTGAAGGAGAAGATGAGGAGGAAAACGCTGGGAGTGATGAAGAAGAAGAGGAAGAAGAAGAATGTAACCCGTACTTTAGTAAGTCTTGCTCCTTTACTTCTGTTTCTATATAGCTCGGGGTGTGTATCTCAGGACTAAATATAAAAGTCTTTGCTACTTCCTATGTAGCAAAGCTATCTGTTTTATTGGAGTCCTACTAGTAGACCAGAGAGTACTGAACACACATTCATTGGATGATCATCTCCATTAACCATAGGGGAATTGAAGATGAACAGACACAGGAGGTAACAGTGGAAAAGTTAGTGCCCAAGTCGCAGCTTTGAAGGGTTGTGTTTGGGAATAGGAAAGGAAAAGTAAGCAAAATAATAGAAATGGTAAAAGTGTTAGAGATGATAGCAAACAGGTAGATTAGACTAATATAGAGGAAATAAGTTACTTGACTTCAGTTTCTGTAGCTCTTGCCACTATTGACCTTTGGTAGTTAAAAGAGATGGCTGAGAGGTGAGGACTATAGACCCAAAGTCTATATAGACTAGTTTTGGAGTGCTAGGCTGAAGATGCTAATTCTGACCAGAATTACCATTTCTGAGGCTAGAGAGATGGCTCAGAGGTTAACACTGGCTGTTTTTCCAAAGGTCCTGATTTCAATTCCAAGCCACCACATGGTAGCTCACAACCATCCATAATGAGATCTGATGCCCTCTTCTGGCATGCAGGCAGAAGACTGTATATATAATAAAAAAAGAATTTCTATTTCTTTCTCTAGGTCTTGTTTTGTTTTTGTTATTTTAAATATACTATCTCATACATGCCAGGCAAACACTGTAGCTCTGAGCCATACTCCTAGTCCATCAAGCTTATATCTGAATCAACCACAATTTGTCTTCTTCTTCTTTTTTTTTTAAACAGCTATTCACCTAAGTGAAAGTGGAAGTGACTCTGATATGGGACCTGACAAATCGTCTTACTGTCGAAAAGAGCAAAATTCATAATCTGAATTGTGGTACCCACCAAATGTATATGGATTTCTCATTGTCAAGAAACTAAAGTCTTACATACAGTTGTCTAGCATGGTCTCAAAGTTGTTGTTTTTTTTTCCTCATTGTTTTATTATTATTATTATGACTCTGGATCTTTACAAACTTTATGTCTTTCAATTCCTTGCAGTTATTAGCTTTATTTTTGTTTCTTTGCACACACACATACAAAACAGAGACACACACACAATGTATGTATGTTTTTGAAATTAATTTTCACTATGTACTCCCAGGCTGTCCTGGAACTCATGATCCTCCTGCTTCAGAGATTACTGGTATGTTCCCCTACATCGAGTTAGTCATTGATCTTTTTGATTCTCTGATTGCTCCACTTTTGGCTAGAAGGAGCCTGGGCTCCAAAGTCTCTTTTTCATGATTCCAAAGTTGCTTGCTCCCCTCCTATGACCAGCCACTTTTCTAAAGATGTTGTGGTTGTTGGATGTTGTGGAGAACAGATTTGGTACTAGAAGGATTCATTAGCACTGTTTTGTTAACATTTATCCAGTATTTCTATGATAGTTCTAATAGTATAGTTAGAATCCACCTCCCTTCCCACATGCTAGCTAGACTGGCCTTGAATGCTCAAGCTCAAGTTATTCACTGACCTCAGCCTCCTTGCTAGTAGAATCTGGGACATACATCACTACCCACAATAGCTGAGTATTATTCCACTGTTTAAATGTACCACAGTTTCTGTATCAGTCTGTTGAGGGACGTCTAGGTTGTTTCCAGATTCTGGCTATTACAAATAAAGCTACTTTGAACATAGTTGAGCAGATGTCCTTGTTGTGTACTTGAGCATCTTTTGGTTATATGCCTAGGAGTGGTGGAGCAGGATTCTGAGGTAGCACTTTTCCTAATTGTCTGAAAAAGTGCCAGATTGAATTCCAAAGTTGTTGTACAAGGTTACATTTCCACCAGCAATGGAGGAGGGTCCCCCTTTCTCCACATCCTCTCTAGAATGCATCATCCCTTGAGTTTTTGAACTTAGCCATTCTGATGAGTGTGAGGTGAAATCTCAGGGTCATTTTGATTTGCATTTCCTGAATGACTAAGGATGGTGAGCATTTATCCATTTGATATTCCTTTGTTGAGAATTCTCTGTTTGGCTCTGCACCTCATTTTTTAAATTGGATTACTTGGTTTGTTGGTGTTTAACCTCTTCAGTTCTTTATATATTCTGGATATTATCCCTCTGTCAGATGTAGGGTTGGTGGAGATATTTTTCCAGTCTGTAAGCTGTCATTTTGTTCTGGTAACAGTGTCCTTTGCTTTACAGAAGGTTTTCAGTTTCATGAGGTCCCATTTATTAATTGTTGATCTTAGAGCCTGTACTGTTGGTGTTCTGTTCAAGAAGTTGTCTCCTGTGCCAATGAAGTCAAGGCTCTTCCCCCACTTATTCTTCTAACAGGTTTCGTGTGTCTGGTTTTATGTTGAGTATTTGGTCCACTTCGACTTTAATTTTGTGCAGGGTGATATATATGGGTCTATTTGCATTTTTCTACATGTAGACATCCAGATAGACAAGCACCATTTGTTGAAGATGCTGTCTATATTCCACTGTTTTGGCTTCTTAGTCAAAAATTAAGTTTCCATAGGTGTGTGGGTTTATTACTTGGTCTTTGATTTGATTCCATTGATCCACTGTAATCCTTATGGAAGAAGAGGGAGATAGAAAGTACTGGAGGGATCAAGAAGTCCACAAGGAGAAAAACAGAGCCAAAATACATGGGCTCAGGGGTCCCTGTAGGGACTGATACTCCACCCAAGAACCATGCATGGAGAGGACCTAAACCCCCTGTTCAAAGGAAGCCCATTGGCTGCTCAGTTCCCAGTAAGGGGTACAGGGGTGTCTCTGACATGAACTCAGTGGTCAGCTCTTTGATCACCTCCCCCAGGGAGGCTCAGCCATGCAAAGCCACAGAGGAAGAGGAGGCAGCTAGGGTTGATGAGAACTGATAAGCTAGGGTCACATAAAAGGGGAGGAGTTCCTCCCCTATCAGGGGACTATGGAAAGGGCTAGGAGGGGGAGAAGAAGACGGAGGAGGAAGAGAAGGAGAAGAAGAAGAAGGATTAGTGGGACAGGGAGAAGACGAGTGGGCCTGCAGCGGGGATACAAAGTGAATAAACTGTAATTAATAAATATATAAATAAAATTAAAAATAAACAATTTTATTTCATTCTTTTTTTTTTTTTTTTTTTTTTTTTTTATAAAAGGTCTGGGAAAAATCATCTGGTAGGTAGCATGCCTGCCTGCCATAGCACTGTATAAGCTGCAGGACATAATGGCCCACCCTGCAATACCAATACTTTTGAGATAGAGGTAGGAAAAGCAGAAGTTTGAGGTTATCCTGCCTATGTAGGCAATGCAATACTATTCTGGGATACATGAGACCTGTCTGAAAAACAAATCTCTAAGCTATGTGGTAAAGGACATGGCTATTATTCCAGTACTCTGGAAGCAGAGGCAAGGTGCTTTGAGTTTGAAGACAGCCTGAGCTACACAACTTTTTTTTAATTAAATTTTAATTTTTTATATTAATTACAGTTTATTCACTTTGTATCCTAGCTGTAGCCCCCTCTGTCATTCCCTCACAATCCCACCATCCCATCCTCATCTCCTCCCATTCCCCTCTCCAAGTCCACTGATAGGGAAGATAGAGGAGTTCCTCCTCTCCTTCCATCTGACTGTACCTTATCAGGACTGTCTGTATTGTCCTCCTCTGTGGCCTGGCAAGGCTGCTCCCCACTTCGGGGGGGGGGCGGTCAAAGAGCCAGCCACTGAGCTCATGTCAGAGACAGTTCCTGTTCCCCTTACTAGGGAACCCTCTTGGATACTGAACTGCCATGTGTTACATCTGAGCAGGGGTTCTAGGTTATCTCCATCCATGGTCCTTGGTTGGAGTATCAGTCTCAGAAAAGATGCATGTGCCCAGATATTTTGGTTCTGTTGCTCTCCTTGTGGAACTCCTGTCCTTTCCAGGTCTTACTATCTCCTCCTTCTTTCCTAAGATTCTCTACACTCTGGCCCAAGTTTGGTTATGAGTCTCAGCATCTGCTTTGACAAACTGCTGGTAGAGTCTAATTTTAGAGGCCCTCTGTGGTAGGCACCTGTCCTATTTCCTGTTTTCTCCTTCTTCCAATGTCCATCCCATCTGTCTTTCTGAGTGAGAATTGATCATCTTACCCAGGGTCCTCCTTCCAATTCAGCTTCTTTAGGTGTACAGATTTTAGTATGTTTATCCTAGATTATTTGTCTAGTATCCACTTATAAGTGAGTATATACTATATGTGTCTTTCTGCTACTGGGGTACCTCGCTCAGGATGATCTTTTCTAGATCCCACCATTTGCCTGCAAATTTCATGATTTCCTTGTTTTTAATTGCTGAGTAGTATTCCATTGTGTAAATGTACCACAATTTCTGTATCTATTAGTCTGTTGGCACATCTAGGTTGTTTATAGATTCTGACTATTACAAAGAAAGCTGCTACGAACATGGTTGAGCAAATGTCCTTGTTGTATACTTGAGCATCTTTTGGATATAAGCCTAGAAGCCATATAGCTGGATCCTGAGGAAGCACTATTCCTAATTGTCTGATAAAGTGCCAGATTGAATTCCAAAGTTTTTCTACAAGTTTACATTTCTACCAGCAATGGAGGAGGGTTCCCCTTTCTCCACATCCTCTCCAACATGTGTTGTCACTTGAGTTATTGATCTTAGCCATTCTGATCTGTGTAAGGCAAAATCTCAGGGTCATTTTGATTTGCATTTTCCTGATGACTAAGTACATTGAGCATTTCTCTAGGTGTCTCTCTGCCATTCTATATTCCTCTATAGAGAATTCTCTGTTTATCTCTGTACCCCATATTTTATTAATTATTTTTATTTTATTAATTACTGTTTATTCACTTTGTATCCCTCCCTGTAGTCCCCTCCCTCTTCCCCTTCCAATCCCACCCTTCCTCCTTCTTCTCTACCTATGCCCCTCCTCCAGTCCACTGATAAGGGAAGTCCTCCTCCCCTTCCCTCTGATCCTAGTCTATCAGGTCTCATCAGGAGTGGCTGCATTGTCTTCCTCTGTGGCCTAGTAAGGCTGCTTCCCCCTCAGGGGGAGGTGATCAAAGAGCAGAGTGATCAGTTCATGTCAGAGACAGTCCCTGTCCCTATTACTATGGCACCCACTTGGACACTGAACTTCCATGGGCTACATCTGTGCAGAGGTTCCAGGCCAGCTCCACGTGTGGTCCTTGGCTGGAGTATCAGTCTCAGAAAAGAACACTGTGCCCAGACTTTTTGGCTATAGGCTTGCTGAATATTGTCTTTACTATGTTTAGGTATGTGCCTTGTATCCCTGATCTCTCCAAAACTTTAAACATGAATGGCTGTTGGATTTTGTCAAATGCTTTTTCAGCATCTAAGGAGATGATCATGTTGTTTTTCTCCTTCAGTTTGTTTATATGGTGGATTAAATTATTGGATTTCTGTATATTGAACCAACCATCCCTGTATGCCTGAGATGAAGCTTACTTGGTCATGGTGGATGACATCTTTTATGTGTTTTAGGATTCAGTTTGCAAGTATTTTATTGAGTATTTTTGCATCAATGTTCATAAGAGATATAGGTCTGAAGTTCTCTTTTTTGTGTTGGGTCTTTGTGTGGTTTAGGTATCAAGGTGACTGTGGCTTCATAGAAAGAGTTTGGTAGTATTCCTTCTATTTCTATGTTGTTGAATAGTTTGAAGAGAATTGGAGTTAGCTCTTCTTTGAAGATCTGATAGAATTCCATGCTGAAACCATCTTGCCATGGGCTTTTTTTTTTTTTTTATTTTTATTTTTTTGAAGGAAGACTTTTGATGACTGTTTCTCTTTCCTTGGGGGATATAGATTTTTCAATCTATTTACCTGATCTTACCTGATCTTGAAATAATTTTGGTAAATGGAATCTATCAAGAAAATTGTCCATTTCAATTAGATTTTCAAATTTTGTGGCATATGTGCTTTTGTTTTAAGACCTAATGGATTTCCTCAGTGTCTGTTGTTATGTCCCCCTTTTCATTTCTGATTTTGTTGATTTGGATAGTTTCTCTCTGCCTTTTAGTTAGTTTGGCTGAAGGTTTGTATATCTTGTTGATTTTCTCAAAGAACCAGCTCTTGGTCTCATTGATTCTTTGAATTGTTTTCTTTGTTTTTAATTTACAGATTTCAGCCCGAGCTTGAATATTTTTGAGCTGTTTACTCCTCTTTGGTGTGTCTGCTTTTTTTTTTTTTTTTTCACTAGGGCTTTTAAGTGAGCCATTAAGTTGCTTGTATCAGATGCTTTAAATTTCTTTTTGAAGGCACTTAGTGCTATGAATTTTCCTATTAGCACTGCTTTCATTGTGTCTCATAAGTTTGGTTATGTTGCCTTCATTTTCATTGAATTCTAGGAAGTTTTCAATTTCTTTCTTTATTTCTTCCCTAACCCAGATGTCATTGAGTAGTGAGTTGTTCAGTTTTGATGTGTGTGTAGGCTTTTTGCTATTTCTGTTGTTGAGTCCATCTTTAGTCCATGATGGTCAGATAGGGTACAAGGGATTATTTCAATCTTCTTTTATCTGTTGAGGCTAGCTTTGTGACCAACTACATGGTCTATTTTGGAGAAGGTGCTGAAAAGAAGTTATACTCTTTTGAATTTGGGTGAGAAGCTCTGTAGACATCTTTTAGGTCCATTTGATTTAGGACCTCTGTAAGTGCCTTTATTTCCCTATTTAGCTTCTGTCTAGGGGATTTGTCCCTTGGTGATAAAGGAGTGTTGAAGTCTCCCACTATTAAAGTGTTGGGATTGATGGATGACTTAAGCTTTAACTGTTTCATTTACAAATGTAGGTGCTCTTGTATTGTGGGCATAGATGTTCAGAGTTGTGATGTCCTCCTGGTGGATTTTTCCTTTGACGAGAATGAAGTGCCCCTCCTCATCTTTTTTTTAATTTTGGTTGAAAGTCTATTGTATTAGATATTGGGATAGATACTCCAGCTTGTTTCCATTTGCTTGAAAAAAACATTTTCCCAGCCCTTTACTCTGAGGTAGTGTTTATCTTTTTTTTTCAGAGGTGTGTTTCTTGGATGCAGCAGGATGTTGGATTTTGTTTCTCTAACCATTCTGTTAGTCTGTGTCTTTTTATTGGAGAGTTGAGTCCATTGATGCTGATAGATAATAGTGACCAATGAATGTTAGTTCCTTTTATTGTGGAGTTGGTGGTGTTACTGCAATTCATCACCCATTTTCTTTTAATTTTTTGTTGTGAAGTTATCTGTATCTTATATTTTCTTGGGTGTAGTTTTCATTGGATTGGAGTTTTCCTTCTAGTATCTTCTGTCGGGATTGGTTGCTTTATAGATATTGTTTAAATTTAGTTTTGTCAAGGACTATTTTGTTTTCTCCATTTATGTTGATTGAAGCTTTGCTGCGTATAGTAGTCTGGGTTGGCATCTGTGGTCCCTTAAAGTCTGCACAACATCTGCCCAGGCCCTTCAGTGGTCCGCAGACCTCAGTGGCCATGTGGACCTGGTGGACCTTAGTGGCCCGGCAGACCTGGGTGTTCTGTACAGCTGGGTGCCCACCACTGAGGGAATGGATGGCCAGTACAGTCACTGACTGAGTGGCCCTGCGGAGCTCGTACAGCTGCTTGTGGACCCTGGACCTGGAAGACTGGTAGCTGCTGCTGCAGAACTAGGAGGCCCACCTCTGCTTTCTCAGTCACTGAACAGGGAGTTCTGTGCTATGAGCCACAGGCACTGCAGGCCACCTCTGCCAATGAGGAGGGAGGTCCAACAAGGGGAAGTGCAGGGGGATGGAATGTTTGTCACTCTCAGTCCCCAGAGAAGTGTGCGGGTGACCTGGATCTAAATGGTCTTAGCTCCCGTGTTGCCCCTCTCTCCAAGGAAGCCTCATTATTGATGTTCTGACTTCAGCTGTCCCTCCACTCACCAATTTTGGAGTTTCAGATCCTCTGCCTCTGAGATACAGTGTGCACTGGTCATCACCATCTCGGATCCTCAAGCTACACAACTTTATCTCAACAAATAAATTACTGGGTCTGTTTTGATGTTAATGGGTTAGAAAACAGAGAAGAATAGAGGTGGAGGTGGCCTTCTGTGTGACAGTTAATGATGAAAGACATGTGTGAGTGATCTTTAGGGGACATACACAAGACAGCCCCCATCTTCATCAGCTTTATGACCCTGGATAATCATTGTAGCTTTGCAGAACTAGTACTAGCCAGGCATTGTGGTATGCACCTGTTACCTCAGCTTTGGTGGCTGAGGAAGAAGGACTGCTGTGTGTCTTAGGTTAGCCTGTGCTAAACAGTGAATTCTAGGCCTGCTTGGACCAATGTGAGAGTCTCTCAAACAAACGAAATAATTTATCTATAAAATGCATGCTCTGGTTGTTAAGATAATCCAGCTGGTGAAAGTGCTTACTGCCCAGCTTGATGGCCATAATTATGTCCCTGGGATAAACGTACTACAAGAAGAGAACTGTGTTCTCTGATATCAACATGTGGGCTCTGGCATGTCCATGCCTCCATATATACCTACATATATGCACAAATAAATAAACAAAAGTGTAATAATTTTTTAAAAACAAAAATTCAGGCTCCTTTACCAACACTACAGAAAAACAAAAAGAAAGTCTGACAATTCTTACATGATTCTGGTGAAACTGCAAAGCAGTCACATACTCAACTTGGTGTCTAGTATGTGGGAAACACCCAATAAACACTAGCTTTTATGTAAAATCTAATCTGCAAGAAAGAGGGCAGCCTGTGAAGCTGAAGATGCTAATCAGAAGTCATCTCATGATTTATTTGTCAGGAAAGTAAGCGCTGTTCTGAGCATTAATTAAAACAAATGAGGACAATTACCAAGAACCAGTTAAGCTGAAGCCAGTATTAATTCCACTAATAGTCTTCAGGGAGCATCTTAATTATGATCTCCTGTTGAAGATGCCTCAGGTAGCAGCTATGCACAACTACTTTATTAGGAGGTCCACTAATTAGGAGGCTGAATCTGCTAACATCTAATTGTGCAATTTGCCAATATTTTCTCCATCACAACATCTTGTAATTCTGTGAATTATGTCCCATTAAAAATTATTGCTAAAAGTCAGTTTTCTTGTATTTTCCTGCATAGCATTTTTGGTTTGTGTTGTTTGTGGTTCTACAGATTGAACCCAAAGTGTCTGTGTATTAAGCAAATGCTTGGCCATTGAGCTACATTCCCAATTCCCAATGATTCTTTTTTTAAACTTCTCTGAGACAGAATCTCCTTTGTAGCCCAGGTTGGCTCTGAAGTCTCAGCAATCTTCCTGGCCTGCCTTTGCTTTTTCATTTAAAAAAGAAACTGTCAACAGAAAATACATTTTCATTACAAAAGCCATCTCAATCATGCCATCCAAACAATAAAAAGCCTATAATTTCTGGTTGGTAACTATCAAATTGGAGGACTTGATAATTCTTTTTCATGTGGGGAGGGAGCTGGAGGCAGGCAGACAGTCACTGTGTAGCTCTGCCTAGCCTGCAACTAACAATGTAGACCAGACTGGTTCTGAACTTAACAGAGATCTGCCTTTCCCTGCTTCTCCAGTGCTGGGATTAAAGACAGGTGCCACCATTTTCAGCTCATTCTAACTGGATCAAAGATGCAAGCGTAAAATGGATTTCAACGTACCAACCCCCTTTTCCAAAGATCTGAGACAAATGTTTCATCTCTGTGTATCCAAGAGGGTGAATTTCAGGTTTGGTTGAGGACACTTGAAAGGTCAGTTAATTGGCAAAACAGCCCAGATTTACAGGAAATGTCATCCACAATGAACAGGGACAGCAGAAAAGGCCAGTGCTTCAAATGTCCATGTGGGCATTTACCCTATCAAGGGGTTTATCATTAGACTAAAAAGTGGACAGAGACTACCCAAAAGCTCTGGAGCAGTAAGCCAAATCTTACCCTGCACGAAGGGCAAAGGGCAAACAGGAGGAAGAAACCATTGAGAAGATTCAGTATGAACAATCTTGCATATAGATTTCATTAAAATAGTCCTCAGGGAAATGCAAATCAAAACAACCCTGAGACTTCACCTTACACCTATCAGAATGGCTAAGATCAAAAACTCAAGTGACAATGCATGCTAGAGAGGATGTGGAGAAAGGGAAACCCTCCTACATTGCTGGTGGGAATGTAAACTTGTACAACCACTTTGGAAATCAATCTGATGCTTTCTCAGACAATTAGGACTAATGCTTCCTCAAGATCCACTTCTAGGCATATATCCAAAAGTTGGCCCACTATTTTGTAAGGACATTTCAGTTCCTGATATATTCAGTGCTATTTTTTTCAATGGCATTTTAAATGTTGATTTGCTATGGAGTATATTGGTAATGTTGGGTTTGCCATATAGTATGGAGCGATCTTGTCAAATCCAGTGAGTGTGCTTTGACCCCAATGTCTTTTCTGAGGGTATGAAGCTGTGTATAATACCCCACTTTGGCAGGCTCATGTACTATATGGAGTGAGGTCAGTTCACAAAGATGTCAGTTTCTCACATAGACTGCATTTACTGCTGCATGGTTATGACTTCAGATTTTCAGCCAGCACCGTAGGTCCTCCCATTAGGTTGTGAATGCTTAATAATTAGAGAGCTGGTTGTGCACGGCAAACCCATCACCCCAGCATCTGGGACAGTGAAGCAGGAAGAGTGCCATTCAAAGCCTGCAGGCTGCCTATCAAGGAGAAAATAAAGTTAGGGAAAAATAAAGTTCATTGAAGTGAGTAGGAAGGCTCTTTGGAGTATGAAGTATCATCCGGAACCCAGTCCACAGTACAAATGCCATTGATTGAAACAAATCTTTCAGGAAATAATACTTATTTTCACTATCTGAGATGCACATATGTGCATGTGTAATTTTTCTTTTTTATGTTAATATATTTTTATTATTATCATTAATTGCAATTTATTTAATTTGTATCCTTGCTGTGGCCCCCTCCCTTGTCTCCGCACAATCCCACCCTCCCTCACTTTCTCCCTCCAATGCCCCTCCCCTTCTATTAGACACTAGCCTATCAGGTCTCATCAGGACTGGTTGCCTGGCAAGGCTGCACTCCCCAGGGGGAGGTGATCAGAGAAACTGTCACTGAGTGCATGCCAGAGAAATCCTCGTGCTCTGCTTACTAGGGACCCCACTTGGATCCTGAGTCTGTGGGCTATATCTGAGCAAGGGTTTGAGGTCCTCTCCATGCATTGTATATAGTTGGGGTATCGGTCTATGCAGGGCCCACAGGGATCAATTTTCTGTTTTGTTGTTTGTTTGTTTGTTTTGTTTTGCTTTGCTTCTGTTGGTCTCCTTTTGGAGCTCCTGTCCCTTCCAGGTCTTTCTATCTCCCCCTTATTTCATAAGATTCCCTGCATTCTGCCAAAATTTTGACTGAGTCTCAGCAGCTGCTTTAATACCTCAATTAATAGACTGTTTCAGATGCCCTCTGTTGTAGGCTCCTGTCCTGTTCCCAGTCTTCTCCTGCTTCTTATGTCTATTGCATTTGTCCTTCTGAATGAGGATTGAGCATCTTCCCTAGGTTCTTCCTTATTGTTTAGCTTCTTTAGGAACATAGATTTTAGTAGGTTTATCCTATATTAAACGGTTTATATCCACTTATGAGTGAGTATATACCATGTGTCTTTCTGCTTCTGGGATACCTCACTCAGGATGTTCTTTTCTAGATGCCACCATTTGCCTGCAAATTTAATGATTTCCTTGTTTTTAATTGCTGAGTAGTATTCCATTGTGTAAATGTACCACAGTTTCTGTATCCATTCCTCTGTTGAGGGACATTGGTTTGTTTCCAGCTTCTGGCTATTACAAATAATGCTGCTATGAAAATGGTTAAGCAAATGTCCTTGCTATATAGTTAAGCATATTTTGGATATATGCCTAGGAGTTGTATGGCTGGATCTTGAGGTAGCACTATTCCTAATTGTCGGAAAAAAACACCAGTTTCATTTCCAAAGTGATTGTACAAGGTTTTGTTCCCACCAGCAATGGAGGAAGGTTCTCTTTCCTCCACATCCTCTCCAGCATATGTTCTTACTTGAGTCTTTGATCTTAGCCATTCTGATGGGTGTAAGGTGAAATCTCAGGGTTGTTTTGATTTGTATCTCCCTGATGACTAAGGATGTTGAACATTTCTGTAAGTGTTTCTCTGCCATTTGATATTCCTCTATTGAGAATTTTCTGTTTAGCTCTGTACCCCATTTTTTAATTGGATTACTTGGTTTGTTGGTAGTTAACTTCTTAACTTCTTTATATATTCTGGATATTAGCTCTTTGTCAGGTACAGGGTTGGTGTAGATCCTTTCAAAATATGTAGGCTGTCATTTTGTTCTGATGAGTTTCCTTTGCTTTTCAGAAGATTTTCGGTTTCATGAGGTCCTATTTATTGATTGTTGATCTTAGAGCCTGTGTTGATGGTGTTCTGGTCAGGAAGTTGTCGATTTAGTGAGTCTGGTTTTATTTTGAGATCTCTGATCCACTTAGACTTTAGTTCTGTGCAGGGTGATAAATATGGATCTATTTGCATTTTTCTACATGTAGACATCCAGTTAGGCCAGCACCATTTGTTGAATATGCTATCTTTTTCCCATTATATTGTTTTGGCTTCTTTATAAAAAATCAAGTATCTGTAGGTGTGTGGGTATATTTCTACATCTTCAATTCAAGTCCATTGATCCACCAGTCTGTTTCTATGCCAGTACCGTGCAATTTTAATTACTCTTGGGATGGAGATAACTCCAGAAGATCTGTTATTGTACAGAATTGTTTTAGCAATTCTGTTTTTTTTTTTTTTTCCATATGGAATTGAGAATTGTTCTTTCAAATTCTGTAAAGAATTGTGTTGGTATTCTGATTGGAATTGCATTGAATCTGTAGATTGCTTTTTGCAGGATGGCCATTTTCACTATATTAATCTTACTGGTCAATGAGCATGGGAGATCTTTCTACCTTCTGATGTCTTCTTCAATTTCTTTCTTAAGCGACTTGAAGTTTTATTCAGACAGGTCTTTCACATGCTTAGTTAGAGTCACACCAATATACTTTGTGTTACTTGTGGCGATTGTGAAGGGTGTTGTTTCCCTAATTTCTTTCTCAGCCTTTTTGTCTTTTGTATACAGGAGGTCTTCTGATGTTTACCAGATAATTTTGTATACAGCCACTTTGCTAAAGGTGTTTATCAGCTGAAGGAGTTCTCTGGTAGAATTTTTGAAAGTCACTCATGTATACTATCATATCATCTGTGAATAGTGATACTTTGACTTCTTTCTTTCCACTGTGAATTCCCTTGACCTACTTTAGTTGTCTTATTTGCTCTATCTAGGACTTCAAGAACTATGTGGAAGAGATATGGAGAGAGTAGCAGTCTTGCATTTCCCTGATTTCATTGGGGTCGATTTAAGTTTCTCTCTATTTAGTTTGATGTTGGTTATAGGCTTGCTGTATATTCTCTTTACTATGTTTATGTATGTGCCTTATATCCCCGATCTCTACAATACTTTAAACATGAATGAGTGTTGGATTTTGTCAAATGCTTTTTGGCATTTAAAGACATGGTCATGTAGGGTTTTTTTCCCCTTCTTGTTTGTTTATGTGGTAGATTACATTGATGTATTTCCTTATATTGAACCACCCTTGCATGCCTGGGATTAAGCCTACTTGGTCATGGTGGATGATATCTTTTATATGTTCTTGGATTTTGTTTACGAGTATTTTATATTGAGTATTTTTACATCAATGTTCATAAGAGACATAGGTGTGAAATTCTCTTTTTTTGTTGAGTCTTTGTTTGGAGGTTTAGGTTTCAAGGTTATTGTGGCATCGTAGAATGAGTTTGGTAATGTTCCTTCTGTTTCTATCTGAAACAGAAACAAACTATGTGGAATAGTTTGAAAGCTATTGGCATCTTCTCTTCTTTGAAGGTCTGGTAGAATTCTGCATTGAATCCATCCGGCACTGACTCCCCTCCCCCCCCCCCCCGGGAGACTTTTGATGATTGCTTATATTTCGTTGGATGATATAGGACTGTTTAGTCTATTTATCTGATCTTGGTTTAGCTTTGTTAAATGGAATCTATCAAGAAAAGTATACATTTCATTTAAAGTTTCAATTTTGTGGCATATAGGCTTTTGAAGTAACACCTTATGATTCTTTGAATTTCCTCAGTGTCTGTCATGTCCCCCTTTTCGTTTTTGATTGTGCTGATTTTGATAGTTTCTCTCTGCCTTTGAGCTAGTTTGGCTAAAGGTTTTTCTATCTTGTTGATTTTCTCAAAGAACCAGCTCTTGGTCTCATTGATTCTTTGAATTGTTTTATTTGTTTCTAATTTATTGATTTCAGCCCTGAGTTTGATTATTTCCAACTGTCTACTCCTCTTGGGTTTGTCTGCTTCTTTTTTTCCCTAGGTCTTTTATGTTGCTTGTATGAGATGTCTCAAACTTCTTTCTGAAGGCACATAGTGCTATGAAATTTCCTCTTAGCACTGCTGTCATTGTATCCCATAAATTTGGGTATGTTGCCTTAATTTTCATTGAATTTTAGGAAGTCTCTAATTTCTTTTTTTCATTTCTTCTTTGATCCAGCTGTTGTTGAGAAGATAGTTGTTTAGTTTCCATGCATGTGTGGCTTTTTGTTATTTCCTTTGTTGTTGAGGTCTAGTTTCAGACCATGGTGATTTGATAGGTTACAAGGGATTATTTCAGTCTTCTTGTATCTGTTGAGGCTTGCTTTGTGTCCAACTATATGTCAATTTTGGAGAAGCTTCCATGGGTTTTGTGTTTGAGTGAAAGGTTCCGTAGACATCTATTAGGTCCAGTTGATTTAAGACCTCTGTACGTGTCATTATTTCCCTTTTTGGATTCTGTCTTGATGATCTGTCCCTTGTTGAAACTGGAGTGTTGAAGTCTCCCACTATTGAAGTATTGAGATTGATGTGTGATTTTAGCTTTAATAATGGTTCATTTATGAATGCAGGTGCTCTTGTATTTGGGGCATGGATGTGCAGGATTGGGATGTCCTCATGGGTTTTTTTTCCTTTGATGAGAATACAGTGTCCCTCCTCATCTTTTTTGATTAATTTTGGTTGAAAGTCTATTTTATTATACATTATGACAGCTACTCCAGCTTGTTTTCTGAGTCCATTTACTTGAAAAATGTTTTTCCAGCCCTAAACTCTGAGGTAGTGTCTGTCATTGTTCTAAACATGTGTTTCTTACATGTTGGATCCTACTTCTTGCAACCATTCTCTTAGTCTGTCACTTTTTATTGGAGACTTGAGTCCATCGGTGTTGGGAGAAAATAGTGACCAATGAATGTTATTTCCTTTTTTTGTTGAGTTGGTGGTGATAGTGTGTTTGTGTGCTTGTTTTCTTTAGATTTTTTGTTGTTGTTGTTGTTGTTGTGAGTTTATCTATGTTTTCTTAGCTGTAGTTGATTTTGTTAGATTGGAGTTTTCCTTCCATTATCTTCTGTAGGGCTGAGTTGCTCTTTGGATACCTTGACAGGTCACTGATTCCTACCTGCCCAATGGGAACAGTCCATTAGTCCATTCCTCTGGATTCTCCTCTGGATGTCTTCTGGAGAATTTCCGATTTCTATACCTTGTGTCCACTTTAAAGGCTTCTAAGCTTACATAGTTCTGTAAACAAACTTGGCATTAATTTCCTTAGATGACAGATCCAAAGCAAAGCTTTTTTAATTACTTCCAATGATTGGGTAAATGGAGGCTCCTCAGATAAATGGAGTGTTCTATCACCGGCAGCAGTGACACCTGAATACCACCTGAGAGAGGGCTGGGGAGAGAGAGACAGAGCAACACAGAAAAGGACACCAAGTCTACATGCTGATCAAAGTATCAGTCTAATGGGTGTCAGGTTAACACTTAAGTAGGCAAAAGAGTACAAGCAGTTTCTCACTCAGGCAATTTTACTTAGCCAAAACATAAGAGGGCTTACTCAAGGTTACACAGAACCCACTGTCTGGTTACTATGGTTGCACAGAGTTTATCAGGGTCAGAGCAATCCACTGTAGGACCACCAAGGTCAGTCTATGAGAGACTGGACTTTGGAAAATAGCCAGAGCCAAGAGGCCGAATTCCACTGCTTAGATTCCATTAACTCCAAATTTGCCATTAACTCCAAAAAGGCTGCCACAATTCCTCCCTTTAGAATTAAAACAAAGGGACCGTGCCTGTCTTAGGTAGGGGTGATTTCCCAATACCTTCCCATCATGGTAGAATCCTGCTTATAGGGGGATTTCCATGTCTTAGGTTGGTAAATATCCGATCACCCAGAACCCATCATTGACTATCTGGCCCATCAGATAGGAAGGGAGAGGTTTGACATTTGAGCTGGGCAAGCCAAGCCCTTATATGGGGCAAGGGAGTCACAGTATGCCGCTCTTTCAATGGCATTAAATCTAGCTTGGCATTGTTGAGCTAAGTGGACACATCTGGCAATAAAAAAGATGAATAATACCAGACCAGCCAAACAAAGGTGTGCTAACATGTACAGGGAGAACAAGAGGGGGATTGGGCACTAAGGCCCAAAAGTGTAATTCAGCCTTCACTGGATGAATCAGCTGCAGCAGGATCAGCAATATCATCACTTGGGAATGATCTTGTTTCATCTTGTTGCACCAGTGTCTTTGGCAGCCATCAAGCAGCATCTTCAACCTGCAAAAAAAAACACAAACATATCCTCATCTCCAAATTAAAATGGGGTCAGATCCATGCCATGTATTATTCAAGGGATCCCTCCATTTAACCATGGAGGTTTCAGGGTGCCAAAAATGCTTAGCTGCAGATTTGCCATATTTGTCCAAAGTTAAAAAATTTTAATTGAGGTCTGGATGAACAAGGAGGACATAATTCCCCCTTTTTCGTCTTTTGTAAATACATCCTAATGGTGGCATAGGCACGTTTAACCATGTCTTGGCCCATAGGATTATAAGGAATACCTGTTACACGCTTAATATTTAATTTTTTATAAAAAAATTGAAAGGGCTTGCTGGTATAAGCTGGTCCATTATAAGTTTTAATTTGGTGTGGCATGTCAAGAACAATGAAGGCAGCCAAACAATGATCTATAATGCGGCATGCAACTTTTCGAGAATGCAAGGTAGCAAAAATAAATCTTGTACAGGTATCAATAGTTACATGAATAAATTTTATTTTTTTAAATTTTATAAAATGAGTCACATCCATTTGCTATAGCTGACCTGGGGTCAGCCTTCACGGGTTAACCCCAAGATGAGGTACTGGACAGAAAACATCATAATTGTTATAATTTTTAACACTTTTTTTGGCTTGTTTTTTGATCAGGCCATAAGTTAAATGTAAGGAGTTACTATTAAGATGATGTAATTTATGATCCAATTGAACTTTTTTATAGGTGTTTCTTGAGCCAAGGTTATTAAGCTTTATCAATAGTCTGGTTACCTAAAGTAAGAGATCCAAGGAGGCCAGAATGGGCTCTAACATGAATAATAGCAAAAAGATTATGACGAGCCTGAATAAGTCCTTGAATCTGAGCAAACATTTGACTAGCCCAAGTGGTAGAAAGAATCTGACCAGTTGTTTTACACTTAGGAAAGCTTGAGCAATATAAGCATTGTCAGTAAACAAATTAAATGGCTCAGAAAAATGGATAGCCATCAGTTCTGCAAGTTGAGCAGATAAGCCTGGACTTGAAAAATAACTTTTGTCTATTAACAGTATAGCCAGCTTTTTTTTTTTATAGCATTACCATCAGAAAAAATAGAACAAGCATTTTTAAAAGTTTATTTTTAACTATGGTAGGAAAAACAACACTATGTAAAATAAAAAAAATGAATAATCTTATTGGAAGGGTAATGATTATCTAGTTGTAGCCAAAGAAAGTAACCATTTATCTGAATTGGCATAAAGCCAATTAATTTAAACTTTACTATGTGGTATAATAATCTTGGAAGGCTCAATTCCAAAGTAAGCCCTTGCCTGGGTGCATCCCGACACAGTGACTGGGGCAATGGCCTCATAATAAGACAATATTACTTTATTGAGACTAGCTGACAAGGGTATTCACAATAGAGGATTAGATTTCCATAACAATCCAGTAGGAGTTGATTGTGTTTGAAATACAAGTAATAGGAGAGGAGTATCTGGATCCCAATATGTCACAAATTGATCTTCTAAAGCCTTTTCCACCGACAATAATGCATCTCGAGCCTCTGGAGTCAATTTTCAGGGGGAGGTAGGAGCTGTATCCCCTTTAAGAATATTAAACAATGGTATAAGTTGTCCAGTAGTTAATTTTAGATATGGCCTAAGCCAATTTATAGCCCCCAATAATTTTTGAAAAGTCATTAAGAATCTTTAAATTATTTTTTTAATTTGTATTTTTTTATGTTTAAAGCCAGAGGAAATAAATTAAAACCTAAATAACTATATGGATCTCTAGTGTGTATCTTTTCTGGAGCAATTTTTAATCCTGCTTGGGACAAAGCCTCAGATAAATCTGCATAGCAAGCCATAACATCTTGAGCTATAGGAGAGGCTAGTAAAATAGCATTTATATAATGAATAATATAAATAGAAGGCATTTTTTTTTGTATTGGACTAATGGCCTTAACTAGAAATTGTTGACATAAAGTAGAACTATTTGCCATGCCCTGTGGCAGCATCCTCCAATGATAACATCTTATAGGTTCCTTAAAATTAATAGAAGGGAGACTAAAAGCAAATCTATGGTAATCCTCAGGATACAAAGGAATGGAAAAAAAGCAGTCTTTTAAATCTAAAATAATTTTGTAAGTGTTTTGAGGAATCCCACTAGGTGATGGGAGTCCTGGTTGTAATGTTTTCATAATTATTATAGTCTCAGTTTTTAAAATCTTATAATATTCTAAATTTGTTAGATTTTTTAAAATTACAAAAATGGGCATGTTCCACGGTGAGTTAGAGGAAACTGTATGGCCTATAATGGTTAACAATGATCTGAATTTAACCCTGTATAGCCCTGGGCTAATATGGAGCTGTAGTCCTTTTTTCCATTTAAAAGAGCATAAGCAAACACTTTGCATTGAAGAATCTCCAGCCTTTTTAAATGAAGGACAACATATTTTCTAGTTTTTTTTTCCTGACATGATACATTGTAATAACTGCAGTTATTTTTAATTTTTTATTTAACTTTCATTAATTACACTTTATTCATTTTGTATCCCCCTATAAGCCCCTCCCTCCTCCCCTCCCGGTCCCACCGTCCCCCGCCCCTTTCTGCATGCATGCCCCTCCCCAAGTCCACTGATAGGGGAGGTCCTCCTCTCCTTCTTTCTGATTTTAGTCTATCAGTTCTCATCAGAAGTGGCTGCATTGTCAGGGTTCTAGGTTATCTCCATGAATAGTCCTTGGTTGGAATATGAGTTTGTTTTGTTTTGTTTTGTTTTGTTTTAATTGGCTGAAACAGCATGGCTTGGTTTTACTTTGCAAAATTAATAAAATAAATACCAAGGTCTTTTGACCTCCTGCAAAGCGTTGAGAAACTGTTTCAAGTTCTTTGTTAGACTGCCCAAAGATTATTATTTTAAAATACCTGATAAATTTTAAAATGTTTTATAGAATTTAACTCCGATGGTCCAGGACCAAACTCAGAGGTGTTGATTTAAACTGTCTCATGTCTAAAAGTATCAGTATCGTTAGTCCAAGTCTATAGATAAACAAACATACACAGATAAGCATATACACATACACATACATAAGGAACATATAAATCCAACATTGTCACCTTGGAGTAACCAGAATACCCAAATACCAGGACTTGACTGGCCCCTACTGGACACAAGTCCCACAGATTCCAGAAGGAGCAGAGCCCCCATGGTCCTCTCCACAGCTTCTAGATGGAGAGCGAGCTACAGTTGCCCTCTTTCCATCCAGAGTAAGGTCCCAGGGACCCTCTCTCCTGGTCCCAAAAGGAGTAGAGCCTTTACAGGCCCCGGGGGCCCTCTCTTACGCCCCTCTCCGGGAACTGGAGTGTCCTCCAGATTCCTTTGACCAAATTGGAAACTCTCCTAGCTTCCCCAGACCTCGCAAGCAAACCAAAACTAGAAACCAAAACAGACAGCCGGCAGACAAAAACAGAAAAAACAGAGACAAAGACAAGAAACAACCATGGTACCTGATTTTTAAACATTTAAATATTTTTTAAAACCTGTTTTTGCAATATTAAAACAAAGCATCCTCTTTAAGAGTGAAATCATAAAGCATATTTATAATTTTAAAAGTCAAAACCAAACTTCAAAATTTACCAGTGCAAACAATTTAATTTTCAAAACCAATACCAATTTAAAATGAGACTTGTCTTTTCAGTCTAAAAGGAAACAAAATTTATGTTAACTAAGAGGTTTTATAATAATTTTTTAACCCATAATCATATAGCAGAGATGACATATAATTTATCATATGGTTACCTTTTAAACATATGTGTTTACAGGCCTTATAAACATATATGCATATATATATAATATATATATTCTAAACAAGTTTGAACATAACTTTAAAATATATTTAATTACTTTTGATCTATAACCTAGATATATATTAATCATTTAAGATCTGTCAAAAATAAACATACAATGACCATATATTTGAACAGACAAATAAAACTCTTTTTACTAAATTTAGCTGTAATTTTAAGCATGATAGTCATTTGGCCCAATATCAGCACAAAGTTTAATATAAACAGTTAAGTTTGCTTTAGTTTGAAAGGGTCTGATAGCTGTTTTACAGGTTGAATTAACATTCTCAAAAGCCAACTGTTGCACAAAAGGAAGTCCACTCTGAGTGAATACTCCTTTTGTGTTACATTAAAATTATTATTATTATTATTATTATTATTATTATATTTTTAAATATTTAACTTTTTAATTTTTTTTAATTGAACCTGTTCTCTTTCTAACTGGATTTTTTTTCTCAGGGAACAGTAATATCTTTTTGCAGTGATCCCGTGCCACCCACACATAGCAGGGAAAGCCACGGGGTCATAGGGCGCAGGAAGCCAGTCTGAATTATGAGACTTGGCAGGTTTTTATTTCTCTGACTCCGTTTCATCTTCACTATTTAGCTCCTAAATTATTTTCTGCTCTCAAATTACACAAATCTGTTTGAGCTCTTTTATGAACATTTGAAATAACCTTAGAAGTACTTTTTTCTGCCTGTTTGGCTGCTCTAATTTTTCCAAGCAACTCTTTAGTTTTACAGAGTAAAGGGATGAGGGAGTTTTATCCTAATTCTCTGTGTCTTAAAAATCTTTTTAAGGGATCTGATAAATCCCATCTTACTAGTTCCCTGCCCCTGATGGCCATCTGACATTACCTTGGTCAGTTGCTTTACGCATGCCCCTGTGGTCCATATGTATAATTTGCCTCAGCTGGTCCTCCCTCTCAGGTTCCCGGGGTTTCGGCTCCATCTGTCACCATCCAGCAGTGACACCTGAATACCACCTGAGAGAGGGCTGGGGAGAGAGAGACAGAGCAACACAGAAAAGGACACCAAGTCTACATGCTGATCAAAGTGTCAGTCTAATGGGCGTCAGCTTAACATTTAAGTAGGCAAAAAAGTACAAGCAGTTTCTCACTCAGGCAATTTTACTTAGCTAAAACATAAGAGGGCTTACTCAAGGTTACACAGAACCCACTGTCTGGTTACTATGGTTGCACAGAGTTTATCAGGGTCAGAGCAATCCACTGTAGGACCACCAAGGTCAGTCTATGAGAGACTGGACTTTGGAAAATAGCCAGAGCCAAGAGGCCGAATTCCACTTCTTAGATGCCATTAACTCTAAAAAGGTTGCCACAGTTTTCCATGTTCAAGTCTCTTTGATCTAAACCTTCCACCTCTGTTTGCTCTCCCAAACTTTTAAAACGTACACCTAAAGGAATTTTCTCCATAACCCACTTAACTTTGTCTTCTGCCTATAAATATGTTCCAATATCCTGCCTGACCCAGGTGTTTCCTATATCCACAACAGAGCCAAAGCACCTACCACAAGTGTTCAAGTCTGACCTCACAGACATCCATCAAGCCAGACCTCTCATTTCCTTCCCAGCCATGGATGTTCCAACAGACCCTGGAGAGTATCCAAACAGCCTGTTCTTGGACTTGGCCACCATTTCAGCCTTTTGACCTCCCTACAGCACCACCAGTGTCAGCAGGAAGTAGGCAGAAGAGAATCTGTGCCTGTTATTCACTTATTACTAACGAAAGTCTGGAATGGTGTGCTTCAGGCCCAGGACAAGTAGCTCCAGGTTCTCCCAGCATTCCTCAGTCCCTACCTGGTGCCTTGTGTGGCTGGCAACTCTCTACTGGAAATCCTCTACCATGAACTTTCCAGGGCAGGGGCTTCTCCTCCTCCTCTTGACCACGTAATCTGGACATTTTGTTGCTATAATTTTTTTCTCTTTCTTTCTTACTCCCTTGTATGGCAACCAAGAGCTGCTTCCAATGATGTTTATATGCTTTAACTTGCCTTACATGAGAAGCCAGCCAAGCTCCTCATTTTTTAATTATAGAAAAAGGGAGGAATGTCAGTATTTAGGCAGCCTGCTTCTGGTTTGTCTAGCAACCTATGATGTCATCATGTGTCCCCCACCAGGTGTCGCACCTGGCAGACATGGTTAAGTTTCTCCTCAAAAGGTTCAACCAGCCATTTTGTTGCTCTCTTGCCCTCTTGCTCTCTTACTCTCTTGCTCTCTCCCCTTTCTTTGTTGGGGGAACCCTTCCCTTCCCATCATATCTTGCTCTCTCCTTCACACTCTCTCTTCATCTCCATTTAATAAACCTCTTTCATATAAAATCTGTTGTATGCCTCATCATATCATTGGTCCTAACTGTAACCCCAGCTCTTCATACTTACTTTCTCCATCCCTCTCCCCCATCCACTCCAGCCCCTCTCTATGCCTGCTTCTCTCCTCTTCTCCTAGCCTTTATAATATCTATCATCTACCGATGTTAGTGCTGGGAACCAAACCTAGGGCCATGTCCACTAGTGCTCAAAAAAAAAAAAAAAACTATGAAATTGTTAATGGTTGTGAATGTCAAAGGTTTGGCCGCTCACTTTACTAAGCTTTACATTTTACTGTGGAAAAATATAAATTTAGAATAAGTAAGTAGCAATCCCACCTCTAGCATAATTCCAAGCAGCATTCCTTTGGGGAAATGGCACATTCGAGAAAATCTGGGTTAAATCCTTACTTCTGTGTATAGTAAACTGCAACACAAGGTTTCCAGGGGGTAGAAGTCATCAGGCCTCAGTGTTAGTATTTTGGGACAAAACCTGCTTCTGGGTTACCTAGCAACTTATGATGTCATCATGTGTTGCCAGCCAGGTGGCCACACCTGGAAGGTGTGGTTACCTTGCCCCTTAAAGGGACAACCCGACACGTGGTCGCTCTCTTATTGTCTCTCTCTTACTCTTTTCCCTTACTCTCCTCTCTTACTCTTCCCTCTTGCTCTCTCTCTCTCTCTCTCTCTCTCTCTCTCTTTCTCTCTCTCTTTGGGCACCCCTCCCCCTTTCTCTCACTCTCTCCATTATGTCCTGCTCTCCCCTTCCCTCCACATCCATAAACCTCTTGCATAGATCAGTTGACAGCCTCATCTTTAATATATCTAACATCGGTGCATTGGCCAGGAAAAAGGGAGGAATATTAGTATTAGTGAACAAAGCCTGCTTCTGGGTTACCTAGCAACTTATGATGTCATCATGTGTTGACAGCCAGGTGGCCACACCTGGAAGGCATGGTTACCTTGCCCCTTAAAGGGACAACCCGACATGTGGTCGCTCTCTTACACTCTCTCTTATTCTTTTCTTTTACTCTTCTCTCTTGCCCTCTTGCTCTCTTTCTCTCTTGGGGCGCCCCCCTCTTCCTCCCCATCATGTCCTGCTCTCCCTTCTCCACCTTCCCTCTCCATATCCACCTAATAAACCTCTTGCATAGAAGATCAGTTGCCAGACTTACTTTTTAATTAATAGATCTAACATTGGTGCGTGGCTGGGAAAGGGTCTCTCCTGGCTTTGCTAGGACCCCCTTTGGACTCCTATAATCTAATAAGATTATGAATGGTTGCAACCGATTTTCTCTGCTCTAAACCTAAAACCTCCACTTTTCTCTCAACTGCCCTCATGCTCACACACAGCCGCACTGCTCTCTCTCAGCCTTCCATGGTTTCCCAGGCTACCTCCACTCTCCCCAGGCTTGGATCCCTGTGTGTAGGACCCAGCTATCTGCAGTGGCCACCAGAGACATGGTGGCTGCATCTGGACCCTTTGGCCCCAGCAGAGTGGAGTGTTTGGTGGTGATGGTAGGAGCTATGCTCGGGTCCCCTGGGAGGCAAGCCAAAGGGACTGTGTGTGTTGCTTTTCCAGCATCGAGCCTAGGAGATTCACGCCGCGCTAAAATCAACTTTAAAAATTTGGCATGCTGCTTTAGGTAGGACAGTTCTAAGAACACAGCACAGCCACGGAACTTTTAAATCTCCCACGGGATTTTAAAATCTCTCATGAGATTTCTGAAGCCATGTTGGTTTGGGGAGGAAATGGGCGGAACCGTAGCCTCACCATAGACTTTCATTTGGGGTTGCTGACATTTTGAATTTGGGCAAAGGGACTCCACCTTGCAATGTGCTTTCCCCTCACCCACCAAGCTGCTTTCGTTTCCTACCTAGCTCCATTTGTTCTTCTGACTAAGAGGTTATTTCCAAGCTTTAAAAAAATCTTTTCTCCTGTGGGGGGAGCAGCCTTACCAGGCCACAGTAGAGGACAATGCAGCCACTTTTGATGTGAACTGATAGACTAAGATCAGAAAGGAGAGGAGAACCTCCCCTATCAGTGGACTTGGGGAGTGGCATGCATGCAGAAAGGGGAGGGAGGGTGGGATCGGGAGGGGAGGAGGGAGGGGCCCATGGGGGGATACAAAATGAATAAAGTGTAATTAATAAAATAAAAAAATAACAAAAAAACAGAAAAAAATCTTTTCCTGATTTCTGTACACTTTACTCTTATATTTTAAATGCTTTAAATTCTTAATCTAATGCTTTATATAATTTTCTCATTGGGTTTACATTTATAAATCTTTCTTAATCATAATTAACTGTTTATTTTATCTTTTAGACTAGGCCACAACAACGAGCCTCATTTCAAATTGGTATGGATTTTTATAAAAATTCAAAGTTACATTTTACTATCAATTGGCTGTATCTCTACTATCAAAAGGCTAAAATATGCTTGGTCTTGTTCTCTTAATCTATAGTACAGCCTTAGACTATTAAAAGCTATAGACTTTTATATACTAACTCATACAAAAACTCTTGTGCTCTCACTTTAATAAATTATATTCATGACTTTTAAGGTTCTAACTTAGCAAGGACAAAACCTAAAGTCCTAATATTTAATGGTTAACAAATGTAAGTTAACAGTCATCTCATAGATGTCCAAACATATATTTATAGTCCTACAGTTGCAAACATGGTCTCACTGCAATTTTTAATAAACAGCTGAGTGTAGTCCTTGAGTCACCATATAGGAGTTGGTAAAAATAGTAAGTGCCATCCTGACTGGCTCCAGATCTTAGCTGTGCTCTGAGACTGCTGACATTCCTGCACAAAAGACAGGAGGTCTACAGTGAGCCCTCTCGACTGGCTCCAGACCTTAGCTGCACTCTGAGGCTGTTGGCATCCCCGCAAAAAAAGGCAAGAGGTTTTCATAGCCAAAAGTCAGTTCCACTAGGCGACTTTTTCGAATGCAACCAAAGGGGATACAACGTGCCATAGCTGCCTCTTGGCAGACTGGCCTCTGGAAGTCAAAATGTTCCCATTGCAGGCTTGCCCTCTGTGCCCAGCCATAGAGGCTCAACCAGCACAAGGGCCACAGACACTTCCAACCTTTTAGCTCTTTGGCCTGGCGGAGGACAAATGGCTCCTTGACTCAGCAACCTCCACCACTGTTGCCCAGCCCAGAGTAACATAACAGGTCTGTTTTTGACTTCACAATGAGGTCCCACAGACATGTTGCAAACTACTGTGTTGGGAGACTTTAAAAGCCTTCTCAGTTCTCTTCAAATGCAGGAGACCAGGCCTTATGCTTAAGTCCTAGAGCTGCTATTGTCAGGCCTAGACACAATATGCCTTGTTGCCAGACTCAAAAACAGGCTTAAATGAAACCTTTTACCATCCTTTTAGCTAAAGGACGATAAATGTTCATAGCAGTCTCAACTATGTCTCACGGTAAATAACTAAATACAAAGGTCCCTCTCAAAAATTATTGTTTGAGAGTCTAAAAAATAGTCTTGAGATTGATAAACACAAGCTATACATCCTTGAGAGTCTAAAAAAATGCCTTAAGATTGGGAAACATAAGTTATATGTGTTTGAGAGTCTAAAAAGGTGTCTTAAGGTTGATAAATACAAGCTATACATGTTTGAGAGTCTAAAAATGTGTCTTAAGTTTGGTAACGCAACTTATAAATGTTTGAGGGTCTAAGAAAGTGTTTTAAGGTTGATAAATGCAAATTATAAAGGTTACAAGGTCTAAGGTGATTTAAGGTATCTTGAATGGGTAAAAAGGCTTAATATTTCCTCCTGTTGCTATGCTACTGTTGTATTGACTGTCCAGAGCTTTGACCTTTATCAATAGGGCTCTAATTTATTAATCTGACTCTGATACAAAAACATTCCACTATACCACATACTATTATAGTTCTAAACTCAAGATTGTAAGCCTCCATAATATGTATGCTTATACTAAAAGTTAAGATCAAGTGAATGTCCCTTTTACTTCATAAAAGGCTTTTGCCTTTTTAGAGCTCACCTTAAAAAATACTTATGCTATTAACACAGATATGTATGCCTACTGCTTTTTCTACAATGTATATTTCAATGCAGAGTACAGTTGTGATACTAACATGTCTAAAGTTTTATCTCCTTCTTAAAACCTAAAAGTAATTCTTGTAAGCTGAAGACAGTCCACCTAAATCCACCTCTCAGGTCAACTGGAGTCCAGATAAGTACTGCACTTATTACCTATCTCAAAAGGTGGGACTCCTCTCCTTTCCCTGGTTTTGGGATTTCCTTTACTGGCTACCAGACTGCTTTTTACTGCATGCAACACTGGCTGGATTGGTGAGTTCTCCTTATTGACCAGCCACTAGATTGGTGAGTTCACTCCATTTTTTCAGTATAAAAGGCCTCTCTTGGTAGGGGAAGCTTGACCACAGAACTCTGGCAACTTGGTACTATCTTTTGAGATGGAGGGACCCCTCCCCCCAGCCATAGTCTAAGGTTGACCCTCTATGCTGACCTCTATTTTAGGGCCCCACTCCCCCTTGGGCGGTATGTCCCCATTTGCACACGGTTTCTTCTCCTCCTCTCTCACTCGTGGGAAGTCCTAGCACTAGGCAAACCATCGTACCCTCGGCTGTGCCCTGCTGGGCATCTGCACCCGGGTCCCTGGCCAAAAGCTAACGAGCTACTGGACCAGGTAGCACCTCTCGCTCGAGTCATACCTTGCCTTTGAGACACATTTGGAAGGTCCCTGACTTCTGCCCCCAATGGGAGACACCCAGATGCCCATCCCTCTAGATAGGATGTCCTCTGGAGAATTTTAAGTTTCTATACCTAGTGCCAGCTAGCACTAGGGCCTCTACGTTTACACACTTCTGTAACCAAACTTCACCTCAATGACAGATCCAAAACAAAGCCTTTTTAAACTACTTCCAGTGATTGGGTAAATAAAGGTCCCACCAGGTAGACAGAGGTTCCCATGTTCAAGTCTGATTGATCCAAACCTTCCACCTCTGTTGGCTCTTCCAAAAGTTTTCATTGTATACCTAAAGGATTTTCTCTATAACCCACTCAACTTTATCTTTTGCCTATATATATGTTTCAGTGTCCTGCCAGACACAGATGTTTCCTATAGTCACAACAGCACCAAAGCAGCTATCATGTTCAACTCTGTGACCTCACAGACTTCCATCAAGCTGAACCTGCGCTTTCCATCCCAGCCATGGATGTTCTTGCAGACGATGGACAGCAAAACAGCCTGTTCTTCCTGGACTTGGCCAACATTTCAGCATTTTGATCTCCCTACAGTGCCCCCAGTGTCAGCAGGAAGTAGCCAGAAGAGAATTTACGCCCATTATTCACTTATTATTAACAAAAGGCTGAATGATGTTCTTCAGGACCAGGACAAGCAGCTCCAGGTTCTCCCAGCATTCCCCAGTCCCTACCTGCTGCCTTGCATGGCTGGCAACTCTCTATTGACAACCCTCTACCCTAAATTTTCCTGGGCAGAGACTTCCCTTACTCTTCACCTTGTAATCTGACCATTTTGTTGCTTAATTCTTCTCTCTCTCAAAACAACCCCTTGCATGACAACCAAGAGCTGCTTCCAATAAGCCTAAATTTATATACTTTAACTTACCTTATAAAAAGCAGGCCAAGCTCCTCATTTTTTAATTATACAAAAAGGGAGGAATGTTAGTATTTTGGGACAAAACCTGCTTCTGGGTTGCCTAGCAACTTATGATGTTATCATGAGTTGCTGGCCAGGTGGCCACACCTGGAAGGTGTGGTTACCTTGCCCCTTAAAGTGACAACCTGACACGTGGTCACTCTCTCTTTCTCTCTCTCTCTCTCTCTCTCTCTCTCTCTTTTCTCTCTCTCTCTCTCTTACTCTTTTCCCTTACTCTTCCCTCTTGCTCGCTCTCTTTGGGCGCCCCTCCCCCTTTCTCTCTCTCTCTCCATCAAGTCCTGCTCCCCCTTCCCTCCAAATTCACCTAATAAACCACTTGCATAGAAGATCGGTTGACAGCATCATCTTTAATTAATAGATCTAACATTCAGAACTTCTTTCCTATTGTAGGAAAATGCAACACTCTTACTCTAGCAACCTGAAGGTTTTATTTATTTATTTATTTATTTATTTATTTATTTATTTATTGTGCAGTTTGGGAGGACCAATCACAAACAATGAAGTGGTGCTCATTAGTCTTGCTTTTTTTTTTTTTTTTTTTTTTTTTTTTTTTTTTTTTTTTTTCTCTGGGAAGGATCTGGTAAGTCAGGGCGCTGGCCAAGTCACTTTCCTGCGACTGATATATTTGTTTTCAGCCCTTGGAGCCTGGCTGGGCTGTGCTGCTGTGCCTGTCCAAGATATGTGCTGGCACACTTGCACAGAGAGAGAAGACACAGACAGCGATGTCAGACACAGACAGCGATGAAGATTCCGCCGGAGGAGGCCCGTTTTCTTTAACCGGCTTCCTGTTCGGCAACATCAACGGAGCAGGGCAGCTGGAGGGCGAAAGCATCCTGGATGATGTGAGACGCGGGCGTGGGCCTGAGGCGGAGGGCGGCGGCGCTGGGGACGTCGGGTGGAAGAGTCCAGGCTGTTTGCGAAACTGTAGTAGTAGAGGGCGTTTCAGCCCCTTCTGGGTGCAGGGGTTCAGCCTTCTCTTGGGTTTGGGGACTACTGGAGAGAGAGGCGGGCTCAACTCTGAGGAAGAACGGGGAGCAAAGAGGAAAACGGTTAAGTGCCGGTCATTTATGCTGAGGGTTTGTTTGAACGTAACATTCTACTTGCCTGGTTGGAAAACTAAGATTTAAACCTCGTAGAGTTCTCAGAACCGCTACTGGGTAAGATCCTTCTTGACGACTTTTGGAACTCTTGCTTTTCTGCCTTTTGCTGATGTGGAGTGGCTGAAAAAAGCCAGGGCTATGGATGGAACCTGTGTTGTTTGGATCTGATCTACATGGAGTTTAGTGGGTTTCCTATGCAATATTTTGATGTGGTGTTCCTTTGAGCACGTTGTGGAATAATTTCTTAAATGGATTTGTGACTTTATTATGAGCAAGGGAAATAGACCTTGTGTAGGACCTCCAGGTTTAGTTGTTACTTTCAAGTCTTGTGTTGTCCCTTTTCCAGGAGTGTAAGAAACATCTTGCAGGCTTGGGGGCTTTAGGTCTGGGCAGCCTGATCACTGAACTCACAGAGAATGAAGAATTGGCTGGGACTGATGGTGCCTTGCTAAATGATGAAGGTGAAGTGTGGACCATGGGGAATATTGTGTGGGTCAGGGGAGGAGGCTAGCTATTATCCACTTACTTTTAAGTGGGGATTAGCTAAAAAGTGATAATTATTGCTTTTTCTTGAGTTATCTCCTTTTTTTTTTTTTTTTTTTTTTGTAATCCATAGGCTGGATTAGGAGTAGAGAAGATGCTGTGGATTATTCAGACATCAGCGAGGTGGCAGAAGATGAAAGCCGAAGATATCAACAGACAATGGGGAGCTTGCAGCCCCTTTGCCAAGGTCTCTCAACATAGCTCTGCTTGTTCTGGAACTCACTGTGTATGCCATATGATCTCAGGCTGGCAGAGATCCTCCTGCCTGTTTCCCAAGGGCTGGGATTAAAGATGCAGGTTTAGTGGAAATCACCCAGAATTTTGTTTTGTTTTGTTTTGGGATAGGGTCTCATGTGTCACAAGCTGGCCTCAAGCTTCATGCATAGCTGAGAAGGACTTGAAGGCTTGGTCAAGGGTTGGTCCTCCTGCTCTTGTGTCCTTTGTGTTGGGATAAAAGACATAGTGACTCAGAGATTTGGTGTAAAGATATGATTTGTCTAGAGATTTGAGAAGATGAGAAATAAGAAAGTAATGGGGAAGCTAGGTGTGGTGATTCTAACCAGCACTCTAGAAGTGGAGGGAGGTGGATCTCTGTAAGTTTGGGACCAACCTGGTCGTCTACATTGTGAGTCAAGGTTAGTCAGAGCTACATAGGAAAACAAACAAACAAAAGATAAAAGTAAAAAAAAAAAATAATGGGGAAATGAATTAGCTAGTGCTCTTGTTTAGAGACAAGGTAGGGTCTCATCGTGTAGCTGGCAGGCACGTAATGTACTGTGTAGACCAGGTTGGCCTGGAATTCATAGAGATCTATTTGCCTCCACCTCCCATGTGTTGAGATTAAAGGCATGTGAGTATCAGGCCTCAGCAAGCATTTTTGTATATTTGTGGGGTTTTGTTTGTTTGTTTGTTTTAAGAAACGGGAAACATACTGCTAAATAACAAAAACCAAGGTTAAAACAAATTTTGTAGCTTCTTTATATATACATTATTTGAGATTTGATGACATAACTAGTTTCTAGCCAACAGGAGAATTAAATAATGTAGTAAAATGGAAAGAATAGATTTCAGGGTCAGAATGCTAAAGGTTCTCATCCCAACTCCATATCACATTTATTATCTGACACTTGAATTTGTGGTTTGTAGTAATCACCCAGTTTTCTTCTGTAATCCATAAAATTGTTAATGCTCTTTGGGAATTTAAGTTTTTATTCACATGATGGGAAAGCATCTAGTAACCTCCCCCCATCCTCACCCTTCCAAAAAAGAGACTTGATAATCTGACTGGAAAAGTTCCTTTAGGCAGCCAAGTTGTAAAATTATAGAAATAAGGTAAGTCAGGTCAAAATATGTATATATAGATTAAAATTAGTAGGGTGGGAAGCTGAGGTAGGTAGATATGGTCCAGTATCTATTTTTTGTTATTTAAAAGATTACATGTTTTATTTTGTGTGTGGAAGCACATGATCCAATACACAGCTTAAAACAATCAGTTCTTTCCTTCTACCATGTGGGCCCTGGGGATCAAACTAAGATTGTTAGAATTAGTGGTAGGTGCTTTTACCCACTGAACCATCCTGCCAGCTCCTTTTTGGGTGTTTTGTTTGCTGCCTTAAGCCATGATGTCCTATAATTTAGACCAGCCTTGAACTTGGTATGTAGTTAAGGATGAACTTGAACACCTAATCATGCAGCCTCTCACTCCCAAGTGTTGAGATTACAGGTGTGTTCCACCATACCAGCTGGTAAGGCTTATTGTTGAAGAAGGGAACTATTTAAAACAAAAGAATATTTGGGCAGGCAAGGTAGTGCATGCCTGTAATCCCGATATTTAGGCTACAGAAGACTTTGTGTCCCTATCTCCATGTTACATTGGAAAGTTAGGCAGAAATACATTAGTGCCTTTAGTGCTGAACTCTGGATGTTTGGACTTCCCTTAACAAAGCAACTAGAAAAAGTATATTTAAAATGTTTCTAACTCCTGTATCAAAGTCTACCTCAAAAATGGCAAATATTAAAGATATCATAGTAAAAGCCCTGGCTTTTGGGTCAGATATACACATTGTGTGTATATATATATATATGTTTAGCATGATGAAATACATTTTTAAATTTATCTCTAGAAAACAACCAAAAGGCAATTAAAATCTCAAACTTGTGACTGGGTAATAAGCAATCAACTTATCAAAACTCTATTAGTCAATGTCAAAACTCAGGAATCCTGAAATCTTATAACAACATAAGCACAACAATAGCAGAGAGAGAGGAGAGAAATCTGAACTATCTCCCATTTTTAATATGTCTGAAATCATTTTTGTATCATTACAATTTATGTTTATATATCTTAAAACACTTATTTATATTCCCCAATCTTTCTTGTGTTTATCAACCCTGAAACATTTTCCCAGAAAAAAACAACATTTTTTAGATTCTCAAAACGTAAACTCCTATATCCTCAGATCCTATATAAACTCCATTATCTTTCTATCTAGCCATCCATCATAAGACATAAATAATTAACATGAAGCCTGTAGGCAAGGCAATCCTGCTTGTCTTTTTTAAATACAAAACCTAGGACCTGGTAATTTTAACTAACTAATAAATTTAAAAAAACAAACTAAAAATGGATTTAATTATTTGCTCTTTAGCTGCAAGGCTATCATTGGCTTATCTTAGCCATCAATGTAATCAGAGACCTGAGAAGGATAAATATGTACCAATCCATGTACCAATCAAAATGACAGTGACAACTAGTCAGTCCATCACTCTAGGCAGCTGTCCCTGGCTCCTGTGGTCTCATGGCAGCATGAGCAGGGCGGTCCAGTGACCAGACACAGAAGATGAGAAACTGTTTCTGTGGAGAAAGAAATGAGAGAATGGCCTCACTTCACCCTTAGCAATGTGAAACATTGACTCTCCAGGTGTCCACAGTTTTGTCCAGAGTTTAGGCTGGGCCCTAGCAGTGGGCCATTTGACGCAGTTTCTCCCAGTGGTTAGCATACCATAATCCAGAGTTGCATTGTGCCCAAATTTTCTTGGAGACCTTGGGGGAGCTACTGCCAGGATTTTGGGACTCTCTGTCATAATAAACTTACACATGTTAAAATGCCATATTCATCAGATCTCTGACAAGCTTGAGGACAAGCATATCTGAATTATTTTTTATCTCTCTTTAAATTATTTATTTTAAATTGCATCCTATGAAATAGAACGTCATAATCTCTAATTCTGGCATATTTCTTAAATAAATATTTTTAAACCCATATTCATCTTCAGTAGATCTATGTAGGCCAACTTTATAATTACCCATAAACAAAATACCAGATAAAATCCATTCTTATAACTAACCGCATTTATTAGCAGTTATTTATATTTATATAAATATAAATATATAGTTATATAGTTATTTATGTTTATTAGGATAACTTCAAATATCTTTCTGAACTAAAATCAAAGCAAAACTTTCAATCAAATACAATACATAGAAGGGCCAGAAAATCTTGTCATCCTATCATATTGCATTAAAACTGAACAGCAAAAAAAGCATAAAGGACAAAAATTTCATTTAGAGACAGCATTAAATAATTTATATAGGAACTGGCAACCAGGCATATATTTTTATAATAATTAAAAATGAGTTGAATATAACCCTATATAAACCTGGGCTAAAAAACGTAAGAAAACATTTTACATTGAAGAAAAAAAAAACATTAGCCTTTCAAATGAAGAGCAATATATCTCACAGTTCTTTCTCAAATCGTGCTTGCAGGTGTAAAAAACAAAGCAAATACAGTTTATATCTTTTATAAAAGTCTGTATATCTTCAGGTTAGGCTTTTCCCAGCTCCATTTGTTTTATTTAACCAGACATTTAAAAAATTTTTAAGCCATATAAAAGGTTTTATCAGAATCCTTTTTATTATTTTATCAAAACTGCGATTTTCATAATTGGCTAAAATAGTATAACTTGGTTTTATTTGGTAAAATTAACAAAATAAATATCAAAGTCTTTTGTTCTCCCCCAAAGGATTGAGAAACTGTTCCAAGTTCCCTGTTAAAATGCCCAAGGTCATTGTCTAAAATACCTGATAAACTTTAAAATGCTTTATTGACTTAAACATAATTTGTTTTAAAACCTGTTTTTGCAATATTAAAATAAGGTACCCTTTTTAGGAATGAAGTCATGAAATATACCCATAATTTTAAAGGACAAAACCAAATTTTATCAATGCAGACAATTCAGTACTTTTAAAATCAATATCGAGTGTATTATTTTGATGTTGGCTGCCAGCAAGAGAAGTTCCTATATATAAACACATGGAGGTGCACTTTTAATATTTTATATAAACATAGTTTTAAACCTTATTATTTTTATAATCCCGGTTTTTAAAACAGGACAGAAATCATGTAAAGTATTGATTATTAATACATTTAATAATCAATAATATATATCAAGATATATAAAACATAGTTAACTTATATATTCAAAACTTATTTTGAATTATTTTTATTTTTATTTTTAGTTTTTTTAAATTAGTTTTATTTTTATTCCCTTTAGCTGTAATTTCAAGGGAGGGACATCTTGTTACCTGTTAAATCTAATTTTTATGACCATAGAGGCTTGCAGCCTTTTTTTTTTTTACCTGAGAGGCTGCGGGTGCCCCTTTAAGAGCTGCCTGCTTGCACAGAAGCCTTAAACATTTCTCAAAACCTGTTTTAATCCATTTCAGCAGTAGCATCAATCTTAAGGTTGGGTACTATAGGGACTGGCATCCCATATATAATCTCAAAGGGAATTAATCCTACCTGGTAAGGGGAATTCCTAACCCTATAAAGGGAAATGGAGAGGAGCATCACCCAGTCAGTGCCAGTCTCTAAGGTCAATTTTGTTAAGGTCTCTTTTAATGTTCTGTTCATCCTCTCTACCTGTCCTGAACTTTGGGGCCTATCTGCACAATGCAATCTCCAATCTGCCCCAATAAACTTTGCTACATTCTGACTTACCTTGGACACAAATACTGGCTTATTCTTTCCTGTTTCTGTACATCTTGGCCAAATTAGTGGGCCGTCTTGTGGCTGCCTTGAGACCTGCCAACAGAGCCTGATGGTAGACTAAGAGACGTTCCCTACCTGCAGCCGTGTTGTAATCCCAATTGGGCTTTCTATAGGGAAAGCCCAATTATCAATATGGGATCTGTAGTTGGAACTCCTGTAGTGTTTCCATGGGAGTTCTATCCTGCAAAACAGATTGAGGGGGGATGTCTATGGAGCCAGGGCAGTGGCCTCTGGTTTCGGAGAGCCTGTGGAAGGAGGATTGTTAGTGGGGGTCAGAAAAGGCTTAATATATGGAGGTGGATGAGTCACCAGGTTCTTCCAAACTACAATATGTGGCACCTGATCTGCGTGCCCGCATGCTTTCTGAAAAACTCTATCTTCCACTGCTAAGATGGTGGGAAGGTGGAAGGTTCCTTCTGGTGGCCAGCCCACATTGAAGGTGGGCCATTCCGAGCTGCAGAAAGTCATCATTTTTCCTTTTCTCACATCAACTGAAAGACCGTGAGCTCTAGCTTTAACCTCTCCAAAATGAGTCAGAATCAAGTCAAAAGGTTTGGAAGTAGTCTGTCCCATATCATCGGTCAATATGTCAAGAGAATTCAAGAGAATGCAGAAGAGGTAAGGAGAACAATTTCAACAAATAGTAAATCACTCATACACAAAAAAGAACCAGCCGTCTCAGACAAAACCAAAGGCAACAACTTACAGCCCCCAGGCTAACATCATGGGACAAAACTGAAATCATAGAAACAAAAACAGCCACAGTTTTAAACAAAAGTAAAATCAAGCACTCTCAACTAGACGCAAAACCACAAACAATCACAAAAATTAAACAGTAACTCCGGGCACAACACCAAGGAAAAAAATTTAATCACACACAGAAACCATGTAACATTGAAAACCTGGACTTCTCTGCCACAGAAGTTCCAGAAACCTGATCCTCACTCTGGTTCCCCTATCCCAGGAGTTCCGAGGAGGTAAAAACAGATCCTCACTCCAGTCCCCCTATCACAGGGTTTCCGAGGAGGCAGAAACAGACAAAACCTGGACTTCCCTGCCACAGAAGTTCCAGGAAACCGATCCTCACTCCAGTCCCCTTATCCTAGGGGTCCCGAGGAGGCAGAAACTCCAGGGCAACAAAACGTCTTTTGAAGCCCCCACAGCCTAGGCCCCCACACGTCTATCATACCTAATCTGGCTGCTCCCATAAGCACCTCGAGGCATTTCAGGATAAGAAACAAAGAATAAAGGCAAACAAATATTTAAAGCAGACGGACAACATAGAAGATATTTACCCGTGGGATTAAGCTCTCCAGGTCGGGAGTCCTAGAGGTCTTGAGGCATACCGGACGGATGAGCCCCCAAATGTTATGCCAGGTTCACGGGACCCTCAGAGACCACCAGGAGATGACTCAATGCAATTGCAAGAGAGCTTTATTACGAGAGCGATCAAACTTGGGACCCAAGTCTCACTGTGGCAGCAGTAGAGAAGTGGAACCCCGAACTCCGAGTGAACAGGACTTTTAAAGGGAAAGTCTGGTAGCAGGGGGTTTCCATGGCAGCAAGCAGGGGGGCACAAGCCTTGGCGTTACTGAATTGGGTGAAGTTTAGCAGGGTATGGTAACCTTTTCTGAGGCACACAATCACAATGGCTAAGGCACATAATCACAATGGCTATTTTTATAAACCACATCTGAAACATTGGGGAGAATTTTCCCACCCGATTCTCAACCGATTCCCATTGATTATTGCCAGGGAGTTTGTCTCTATTTTCTATGAAGCATTTATTCTGATATATTTCCTGGAGGCTGTTGCTAGGAGAGTTAACTTTGTTTTCTGCCAGGTGTACATCCTGTGATATTCCCAGGTACCTGAATTCAGTTCCCAGTCAAAATCTTTATTTCAAAATGGAGTCATATTCTGGCTAACTTAAACTCTTCAATCACAGTTATCTAGATACCTGGTTCTTCTGCAGTGTTTGATTCAGAAGAGTTTCCCGAGAATCTTTTTTTTTAAGACAGGGTTTTACTATGAAGCCCCTCACTGGAATTTTGTATAATAGGCGAGACTGCCTTCAAACCTGTAGTAGCATTCATTCTATTTCTGCCTTTTTAGTGCTGGGATTACATGTATGAGCTAACACATTCTTTGTTCCACCAAGACTTTCTGGTGCAACTGAATTATATACTTGAATTTGAAAATTATGTATTTTGAAAAAAAAAAAAAAAAGCTTTTAATCTGGGCGTGGTAGTATACACTTATGTTCCCAGGACTCTGAAGGCAGGAGGATGACTGATAGTTTGAGGCTACCTAGGACTATGTAACAAAATACTGTCTCAAAAATCAAACAAACTTCTGGAATACAGAATCAGTTGCATTCAGAAATTTTAAAGATTGGTAAGTTCTTGAGCTGTCATTAATCCTGTCATAGGTCAGCCAATAGGGAAAGACATCTTTTTTTTTTTTTTTTTTTTTTTTTTTTTAAACAGAGCCTCACTGTGTATTGCTGGCTGGCCTTGAACTCACAGAGATTTGCTTGCCTCTCCTTTCTGAGTACTGGGATCAAAGGTGTGTGCCACCATGCCCAGCCTTGTTCTTCTGTATTTTAAGGCTATGTTAACCTAAATTCTTTAGTTGGAACTTTGAGCTATTTTCTGTAGTTTTCAAAGTAAATGTTATTTAACTTTGTGTATAGAATTCATTTTTTTTTACAAATAAAGCTGCTACAAACATGGTTGAGCAATTGTCTTTGTTGTGTACTTGAACAAATTTTGGGTATATACATAGCAGTGGTATAGTTGGGTCTTGAGGAAGCACTATTCCTAATTGTCTGAGAAAGCACCAGGCCAGATTGACTTCCAAAGTGGTTGTACCCGTTTACATTCCCACCAGCAATGGAGGAGGATTCCCCTTTCTCCACAACCTCTCCAGCATGTGTTGTCACTTGAGTTTTTCATCTTGGCCATTCTGATGGGTGTAAGGTGAAATCTCAGGCCCGTTTTGATTTGCATTTCCCTAATGGCTAATGAGGTTGAGCATTTCTTTGTTTCTCTGCCATTCGATATTCCTCTATAGAGAATTCTCTTATTTGTAATAGCCAGAACCTGGAAACAACCCAGATGTCCATCAATGGAGGAATGAATACAGAAATTGTGGTATTTTTACACAATTGAATACTGCTTGGCAATCAAAAACGATGAAATCATGAAATTTGCAGGCAAATGGTGGGATCTAGAAAAAGATAATTTTGAGTGAAGTATCCCAGAAGGAGAAAGACATACATGGTATATACTCGCTTATATAGATCTACAAGATATGATAAACATAATGAAATCTATACACCTAAAGAAGATAAGCAAGAAAGTGGACACAGGATGAGATAATCAATCCTCAGGTAGAAAGACAGATGGGATGTGCATTGAACGTATGACAGGAGTCTACTGAAGGCATCTGAAAGTCTCTAACTAGCAGTGTTTTCAAAGCAGATACAAAGACTTATAACCACATCTTTGGCAGAGCATAGGGAATCATATGAAAGAAGGGGAGTTAGTAAGATGGGGAAAGGACAGGAGTTCCACAAGGACCAAATATATCTGGGCACAGGGTCTTTTCTGAGACTGGTATTCAACCAAGGACCATGTATGGATATAACCTAGAACCTCTGCTCAGATGAAGACCGTGGTAGCTCAGTAACCAATTGGGTCAACCAGCTGGGTCGGTCCGTGGCACCTGGAGTAAATGCATGTCAAGTACTAGACCAGCAAAGGATACAGAGGAAAATCCTGTCTCAGAAATCCAAAGAATCAAGGCAACATTTTAATATGGCCCTCTGACTTTAGTGTTAGTCAAAGGGTTAACAAGATCACTAAGAAAAATTTAGAGATTGCCAAAGACTTGTTTAAAAGTGCTTTCAAGTCTGACTGACAGCTCTGACATAACTAAGATGGAGATATTTAAAATAATTTTTCTTTTAAATTTTCATAAATAATCAATGTTTCCCATGTCACTACCATTTATATACACAACTTTGAAAACTTACATATAAAATTATGTTAAGAGAAATCAAGAAGATATGAAATGATAAAAAATATGAAATGATAAATTGCCTTTATGAACAATTTTTTAAATCAAAGATGAGATTTAAAGCATTTCACTATCCCTCAGCAGCCTAAAAGAGAGTAACTAGGATTAGTTATGATGAATGAGATGAAGAACTGTGTGCTAGGTACTGCCAGCACAGAGACACACCTTGCTGAACATTATAAGCCGTAGCATTCCTAGCCATACTGGAAGGAAGCCAGCCTGCCATGCTTGCACGCTGAGGTTTTGTTACTTTGTGCTTCACATCCTCCCCATCCCAGATGATATCATCTTCCCAATGCAGTTGTGTCACCATTAGGAAGTTTTCATCTGCCAGAAGATCAACGCCATTGCTTTCCTCAGGTTTTCTTAATTTCCATACAAGTAGAAAGAATAATGAATCAACCAGTACTGGTCAAAGTTCACAATGCAGAGCCTAAATGATTCATGAGATATCTCAAGTGGTGCTATTCCAGGCTTAGTGTCCAATAACTACAATCCTAGCACTTGGAAGACTGACAAGAGAATTCCAAATTTGAGGTCATCGCAGGATACACAGTGAAAACCTGTTTCAAAAGCCAAGGATTGAGAATGTAGCCCTGAGGTAGAGTGCTTGCACAGCATATGAAAGACCCTGGACTCGATCTCCAGAAAGGGAAAAAAGTGATGTTTCACTTGTGCAAATTACCTGATACTGAAAAAGTATCTGCCCCCTCTCTAACTCCTACTTTGGAACAGCACCCATTTCAAAAACAGAATCCTTAAAATGGGGCTTAGTTATAAGATGATATGTCCTACTATGCAAATATCCTACTAAAGTTTCTACCCAAGAAGTACCCAGCTGAGAAGTTTTAAAAAATGATAGGACCCGAAGCACACTGATTTCTCTCTCATATACCAGAGTTGATTACCTTCACCAGGTCGCATTTTGTTGGAGATTCATGTTCAGTCTTCCTCATTTTGAAGCCATAGTCAAACCCACTGCCATCTTCAGGGACTCCCAGCATATCGTACCACAACCGGGCAGGTCCATAACGCCATTCTGCCACTCTTGGTTTGGTATCCATCACTTTATCAGTGTCTCCAGTTGACTGGGAAAATTTGAATTCCACAGGAGCCATAATTGTGATCTGTAACAGAGTCAAAGATGTAGAGTTGGGTTTCCCTGTATCAAATGACCTGAGGCTACAGAGAATTAACAATTATAAGGTGACTTAGGAGAACCACAAAGATGATTCCTGAACAGGAATTTTAACCTGATGTTAGACTATGAAAAAATAGAGGTACATCATGGCCTGCTCTGTCCATGAGTCATAGCTTTGTATTTAGCAACCTTTACCCTGAATTGACCTACTCACCAAATACTGTCCATTAGAACAGGGAAGGTGAGACCACTGGATTTAACTCATAATTAATCATTGATAATTAGCAAAGAACTCTCCATGTTAAAGTGTTAGTTTCAACTTTGAAATGACATAGAGAGCTTTCTATGTGTCCCCTTCTACACATTAAGCCCATGTCTACTTTACCTACTTCATCATCAGAGAGACATTGCTCTGGGGGGGTGGGGAAGGTGGAGCATAGTCATATTTCCACAGAGATTTCTGGTTGACTTCTAATTCTACTGAGCACTCCTCCTGGGTCTGCTCTTCCTGAATTATAAATTCACGTTGCTTCTTTTTCCTCTTTCTCCGAGCACTCCTCCAAACACATGGGATATTCCTCCCTGGTCCAAAAAGCCATAAAAAGGGTAACACCTAGAACACAGAATATACTATTATGTCAGAGATTCAGTATCTGAAAAACTCTCGAGCGATCTATTCAGTTTCAGGAAAGAAAATGAAGGAGTGCTAAGTCCTTTTTCCTTTTCTTTTTGAGGGGGGAGGTGTTACTGGGATTTGAACCTAGGGCCTTGCATTCTACCACTCAGCTACATACTCAATCCTTGGCTTTGTTTCATTTTTCTTTTCTGAAACTAGGTCTCACTATGCAACCTTAGCCTGGAACTTTCTACGTAGAACAGGCTGGCCTCAGACTCAGAGATCTACTTGCCTCTACCTGCGTTTAAAGGCATGCACCACCATCCCTGACTAGTCTTCATCTTCTTGAGACAGGGTCGCACTAAGCTGCCCAGGTTGCTCTTGAACTCACTCTGAAGCCCAGGAAGCTTTGAACTTATGATCCTCTTGTCTTAGTATATCATTAAATCTTATGAACTGTATATTCACATTATAACAACAGATTTTGGAATCTGGAAAAAGTCAGTTTTCATTATGGACATTCTCCATGCAAAGTACCTTTCCAGGCCTAAATTCTGGAAAAACTTCTGTGACACTTGGCAACAGCTTGGTGGCAACAAGCTGTATAATCCCAGCCAATGGTAGAGTCACCTTTCCATCCTTAGATTCTGCCTGTGTTGTTTCCTGAGCTCCCATCTCAGATTCTGAATCAGAGGAACTACTGAAATCCACTTTCTCTGAGACCAAAGAGGAAGGGGCAATGATGGAAGGCAAGATAATGCCTTCTCCATCTTCAGACACTGCAAAAGGAAGAGACACCCCTTTGGCATGGAACTGTGAAAACATTTCCTCAAATTCAGCCAACAACCCCTTCTAAGATACTGTGCATGGCCCTGTGCAGGGGATATAATCCCAAACAATCACACTGCTAGTATGCAGGCCAGAAAACTCATCCAACTTGTTATTTCCCGCCATCCCCAACTCACCTTGGACCTGGAACCCTAGGTTGTGATGAGAGAAAACAAAAACTATACTACATTTACTATTTTCCATAAATGACCAAGACTGTGCCCCATATTGTGATTAATAGCAAAATTATATTAATACTTCACATTAATCAGGCCGTGTTATATTCTGTTCAGAGTTCTATAGGATGGAGAATATGAAAGCCTACAGACTAATAAAAAATGAATTCTTTTTTTAATTTAATTTTTTTTATTATTAGTTACATTTTATTAACTCTGTATCCCAGCTGTATCCCACTCCCTCATTGCCTCCCAATCCCACCCTCCCTCCCTCATCTCCCCCCTGCCTCTTTCAAAGTCCACTGATTGGGGAGGATGCCCTCCTTTTTCATCTGGCCCTGTTTAATCAGGTATCTTCAGGACTAGCTGCAAAATCCTCCTCTGTGGCCTAGTAGGACTGCTCCTCCCTTGGGAGGTGGGAAGGTCAAAGAGCCTGCCTATGACTTCCTGTCAGAAATAATCCCTGTTTCCCTTACTATGGTGGGAGAATCAGGGTTTTTGGATACTCAGGAAGACACAGGTTAGGCGGATTGACAGACAGAGGCCACACCGAGGAGTGCTTTCAATCTGCTGCAATTTTACTGAAGTCAAGCTAATAATTTTATAATGATTACATGAGGAAATACCTTAAAGTTGGCATACTTCCCAGAACATTCAGACTTTTACCAAGAATACAAAGTTTACATTTTAACATAGGGCAGTGCCCACAAGAAATCTTGGCCTGAAAGCTTTTGATCAAAGCAGACAAAGGGAAAAAACCTCAAACTGCAGTTTCATTATTGCTAACCAATGAAGAGGAAAGTCAGGAGCTAAGTCAGATACCTGCCAAAATCTTTCTCTGTGTCAAAATCTAAATACAGTTTTGTTAACCATCCTCCCATATGTCTTGCTAAAAATTTACGATCCTCCTTAGAGATAAGACTCCAAGGGGAACAGGCTCAAGCCAGCTGTACTTTCCCATGCTCTCTTTCCCTAAAGAGGAGTCCACTATTTCTTTTTCTATTCTTGTAATGCTTTTTGATACTGAATCTGATTCATTACTTCTCTTAAGATTATTTTTTCCATTCTATTCTTATTAAAGCTTTTAATAATCTATCAAAGATATGTTTCCTTGAATAGTCAATTGTGCTGTTCTAAGAATCATAGAGAAAGATCAAAAGGCTCATAAATCCAACCCCACAACCGAGAAAGCGTAAAAATCTCAGAATATGTCTTTTTGGCTTAGGTGGTTGGGGGGACACATTGCCAGTGACCTCCAGGGAGTGTATTCCCTAAGAAAATGTATCTCCCGTCTAGTAGCACAATGTATTGATATGCTACACTGACGACGCTGGAGTGGGTGTAGCACCAGGCTTGCCTTGAACTGAAAGTAATCTTTCTATATTAGCTTTTGATTATACCGTGATTACAATAAATGCCAGGAAACATTTAAAGTGGAAAGGCAACAAGATATGAAACACTGTATTTGATATTCCATTTCTAAGAATGAAAAACACAGGACTGTGTAAACTCTGACTAAAAGTATTCTAATATATTTACAATGTTTACTTTAGTTTCTTTTGTTTTCTTCATGTTGTTCTGTTTCCCCACACTTTCTCAGTTACCCTGGAATCATTTTACAAATCAGACCCACATCTCCATCCAACCATTGATTTTTTTTGTGTCAGTCTTACAATATGTAGTTCAGGCTGTCTGGAAACTCAGTCTCTACCGATGGAGTGCTGGGATTATGCATACATACCACCACAGCCAACTCAAAAAAGTGCCTTACTTTCCAGGTCTATTCCACAGAGAAACCCTGTCTCAAAAAACAAAACAAACAAAAAAGCCATAATTTTTTTGTGAGAGAGGAATTCTCTCTGTATCCCTGGTTGTCTTCAAACTCTGTAAAAAAAGTGATCTTAAACTTAGATATCCACACCCTCTGCCTCCCAAATGCTGGGATTAAAGGTGTGTGACATCACACACCCCCTACCTAAAATGCCTTAAATTTTAAAATCATGTGAAAAGCTGTTGCTCTTCAGTCCTAGTTAAATGTTTTATGGGTTGCATAGTTTCTTGAGACAAAGTCTCTCTGTACATCGCTGGCTGCCTTCCCCATCTCTGTTTCTCAAGTTCTAGGATTAAATGAGAATGCTACCGCACCCAAGTAAATTACATAGTATTTTTACTTTTTCTTTTTGGTTTTATGAGACAGGGTTTCTTTGTGTAGCCATGGCTATCCTGGAACTCACTCTGTAGACAAGGCTGGCTTCTAACTCACAGAGATCTTCCTGTCTCTGCTTCCCAGAGTGATGGGATTACAGGCATGAACCACTGCATCTGCATTTTTACTTTCTCTCTTTCTCTCTCTGTGTTTGACACAAAGTCTTGCTGCGAATCACTTGCTGGCCTCCCTCTGTCCCTGCTTCCCAAATTGTAGGATTAGAGGAGAGGGCTTCCACACCCAAGTCAAGTACATACTATTTTTGATACAAGATCTTGATGTGTACCCCTCAAGTTCACAATCATTGTCTCAGTCTCCTGAGTTCATAGTATTTGTATTTTGTGCATAATGTTCTTAGAAATGCATTTTCCTTACTTACCAATAATTGCTTTATTTGCTAATATAGTTTAAAGTCAGTATTTATCACCATAATTTTTTATTATTTCATTTATTTTTATTTTTGTGCATTGGAGTATTGCCTGCATGTGTGTCTGTTTGAGGGTGTCAGATCCCCTGAATCTGGAGTAAGCATAGTATCCTACCATGTGGGTGTTGGAAATTGAACCTCGGTCCTCTGGAAAAGTAGCTAGTGCTATTAACTGCTGAGAGATCTCTCTAGTCTCTCACCATAATTATTTGGCTAGTCCCATAATAAGAAGGCTGTTTAAGTTTTAACTATTAGAACAATATTGTAATGGACATTTTGTCAGCAATGGTTTCTGTCTGGTGAGATATACATGAACTCTAGTAGATTCCTTTTGAATGTTATATGAATAACTGCACTAATTAGTACTTTTTCTTTGTTTGATAGGATCATGACTGAAAGGAGCATTAATGTTTTGTTTGTTAACTGTTCTGTCTGTTGACTGTTTTGTCTTCCTGTTTGGCCAGGTTTTGCGGCCACATTGGATGATGATAAACCTTGGTACTCCATTTTCCCCATTGATAATGAAAATCTGGTGTATAGACGTTGGGAGGATAATATCATTTGGGATGCTCAGGCCATGCCTAGGATTTTGGAGCCTCCTGTCTTGGCACTTGATCCCAATGATGAAAACTTGATTTTGGGTATGTTGTTGGCAGAAGCCAGTGTTCTCTTATCTTTGACATCATACTAAATTAATGTCAAAGGGCAAGAGGAAATAAAAATGTTAGAGAAGGCAAAAACTAGGAACTGTTAGGTGATGATTTTTAAAAAGCAGAGTTGTAGCTGTCAGTGTCTAGTGTTTGAGTATTGTTTATGAAAACCCCATACAGAAATGTTGACAATTATATCTTTTAAGACATCATCAGGCATAGTTGGGCAGTGGTGGCAAACACCTAAAATCCCAGCACTTGGGAGGAGGAGGCAGGTGGATCTCTGAGTTTGAGGCCAGCCTGGTCTACATAGTGAGTTCCAGGACAGCCAGGACTTCACAGATGAAGTCCTGTCTTGAAACCAAACAAACAAACAAAAGACATCAGACATGAAGTTTAGCTAAAACAAATTACCAAGTAAAAGTAGTCTGGAAGTGAACTGAGAGATCTGCTTAGAAACTCCAAAATATCAGTGGGAAAGGTGACTTTTAGCTGGACCTGGTAGCATGGATCCCAGTTACTTAGGAGGACAAGGCAAGAAGACTCTAAGTTCAAGGCTACAGAGTGTGTTCCGGGGCAGCTTTGGCAACTAGTGAGATTCTTTCTAAAACTAATGCAAAAAGATGTCAAGAGGGCTGGAGATACAACTCAGTTGTAGAGTCCTTGCCTAGCCTGTGTTGTACCTTAGTTTCAATCCTTAGTATTGCACAGAGGGGTGGGGAGGGGGGAGTTGGGGAGAAGGGAAGAAGAAGAGAATGAAGAGGAGGAAAGAAAGATAGTGAGCCTTTAGGGATAGCAAAGAAGAGGAGGAAAGAAAATGAGCATTCAGGGATAGTAATTGCAAAGTCATTTCTTGTTATATCCTCAGAGATCCCTGATGAGAAGGAAGAAGCTACTTCTGATTCCCCTCCCAAGGAGTGTAAGAAAGAACCATCTGTGAAGAAGAGTCGAATTCTCTTGGGAAAAACAGGAATCATCAAGGAAGAGCCACAGCAGGTCGGCGAAAAGAAAAGGACTTGGTGTTTAGAAGAACAAAGAAAGGTATTAGGAAAGGGTAGTCTGATGATGCTTATTTGATCTGCCCTTAGAACATGTCTCAGCCAGAAGTGAAAGATCCATGGAATCTCTCCAATGATGAGTATTACTATCCCAAGCAACAAGGTCTTCGAGGCACTTTTGGAGGGAATATCATCCAGGTACAAATAGTTGCTTTATTTGATGGAGGATATGGGTAGATATTGCCTGGAAAAAAGTAGGTATTTGCTTTTAACTCTTCTGCTTCCTGTTTAGTACTCAATTCCAGCTGTAGAATTATGGCAGCCCTTCTTTCCCACCCACATGGGACCCATGAAACTCCAACAGGTCCATCACCCACCTTTGAAAAAGTACTCCTTTGGGGCATTATCTCAGCCAGGACCACACTCAGTCCAGCCTTTGCTGAAGCACATCAAAAGGAAGGCAAAGGTATAATTGACTCCTGGTTACAAGAAAAGGTCTATAAGATAATTGGGGTACAAACTGGGGGACTATACTGGATATTAGATTATATTAGGGAATTGTTTGTTTTCTCAGAGGTGATACAGTTTTATTTTGGTTATTCAGAAGAATGTCCTTATTCTTAGAAGATACATATGGTTATACTTAAGGCTAAAATATTACAGCTTTCAAAACTGGTTTACTAAAATCTGTAGAAAATTTATAGATAAATGGAGAAAATATTTAAGTAGTGAGATGAAAGATATTCAGAGTACTAGTCTTTCAATTTTAATAATATGTTTGAAAGTTTTCACAATGAAATTGGAAAAAAATAATATGCAAAGAATGTTTTGGTTTTGTCTCAGATTGGATGATAACAATGTGTGTAGTGTATCTTCCTGTGGTAAATAGGCTGTATTGTCTTCATTCTGGACAGATGAGAGAACAAGAGAGGCAAGCCTCAGGTGGTGGAGAGATGTTTTTTTATGCGCACACCTCAGGATCTCACAGGCAAAGATGGAGACCTCATTCTTGCAGAATAGTGAGGAATATGGACCATTAATGATGCAAGTTGGCATGGCAACCAAGATTTAAAAAAAACTACTATAAACGAATGAGACTGTACTCAAATAATTTTTTTTATTTTTTTGCTAGTGTATATTTTAAAAAATTCTTTTTTTTTTTTTGTCTTTTTTTTTCTGTGTGATTGGTTTCCTCATGCAACCAGGTTGGTCTCAAATTTACTATGTAGTCAAAGATGGCCTTGAAGCCTAATCTTCCTGGCTTTTTCTTAACAAAGTCTGGCATTACAGAATACCCCACTATGTATGCAGCTTTGATTCATTTTTTTTTCTTAAGAGACAGTCACCTGCCTTACCTCAGACTGGCCTGGAACTTACTATTTAGCCCAGGATGGCCTTGATCCTCCTGCCTCCCTCTGTGGAATGCTGCATTTTGAGGATACATTCCCATTCCTGGCTCTATTTTTAACGTTTTTCTTTTTTTATATCTGTTAGATTCTAAAAGACAGTGGGTAGAAAAAATAATCTTGTTTTTCATATTCCATTTAATTTGCTTATTTTATTGTATAGACTTTAGATCAAAGTTATAAATCAAAGTAAATTCTTTCCATTTTCAACAGTTGGCTGAATTTTCTGGAGCTTCTTTGTAAATGACTTTTGTGGTTTGCTTTTATTAGGCATTTGAGAAAAACCTTTTTTTATAATCCAGTTTATCTTCATAAGATGCCAGAGACTGACTTCCTGATCATTCGAACAAGGCAGGGCTACTATATTTGAGAATTAGTGGATATATTTTTGGTGGACCACTAGTGTCCCTAGTTTGAAGTTTCTGGTCCTATCTCCAAAAGGGACAATACACACATCCAAGACTTTCTGCAGGTAAGGTTGGAGTTAGTCTAAGATGCCTGTGCTAATAGAAAGATGAAAAACACATCTGGGCTTAGTTGGGGGGAAAGGTCCCTGGTGAGGACTTTTACCCTTTATCTAGTAAAATGTATTTTGTTTATTGGACAGGTTTTTATTTACCGCCTCTTTTGGAAGAGTAAAGATAGGCCACAGAGGATCCAGATAGAAGATATAAAGAAAGCCTTGGGCAGAGTGCAGGGAATCTTATGTAACAAGGGAGAGATAGAAAGACCTAGAAGGGTCTGGAGCTCCATAAGGAGAGCAACAGAACCAAAAAATCTGGGCCTAGGTGTATTTTCTGAGACTGATACGCCAACCAAGGACTGTTCATGGAGAAAATCTGGACGCCCTGCACAGAGGTAGGCCTTGGCAAGTCAGTATCTAAATGGGCTCCCTAATAAGGGGAGCAGGGGCTCTCTCTGACATGAGTTGATTGGCCAGCTCTTTGATTACTTCCTTCTGAGGGGGGAGCAACCTGATCAGGCCACAGAGGAAGACTATGAAAGACAATCCTGATGAGACCTGATAGGCTAGGGTCAGATGGAAGTGGAGGAGAACCTCCCCTATCAGTGGACTGGGGGAGGGGCATAGGAGGAGATAAGGGAAGGAGCGACTGCAGGATTGGGAAGGAACAAGGGTGGGGCTGCAGCTGGGATACAAAGTGAATAAAGCATAATAAATAAAAATTGTATTTAAATAGAAAGCCTTTCCATTGCATTCAGAAAGCAGCATACAGAAGAGGCTAAAGCTCTGTGCTGACTTCGAACGTACAGGTCATCAGTGTGACTACTTGTCTTCTCTGTTGCCCTCATAATCCCAAAGTATTATGACTTTCAGTTAAAACAGATGATAGCTAATAGAATAGAAATTGATGGCTGTCAAAATGAGAAGGTACCAAATCCTGTAACTGAGGCTTTGATTGCTTTTCTGGATAATTTGATGATAACTGGTTACTAATAAAGTCCATGTGGGTTTGAATATAAGAAGCCTTGCAGCCGGGCGTTTGTTAACTTGTCATATAGAGGTCCTTTCTTGTTTCACTGTATGTTTACTATACTATTGCTTTTGGGTGTTTAGAATTCAGAACAGTTTCCCTGTATCTTTTCCAGGGATGGATTCAAACTGGTGGGTGCTGAAGTCTGATTTTTGTTTACCAACGGAAGAGGAGATCAGAGCTATGGTATCCCCAGAACAGTGCTGTGCTTATTATAGCATGAGAGCTGCAGAGCAGAGACTAAAGGTGAGTCCCTTCTTCTTAGGGACTGCTTATGTCCATATTTGTTTTCAGAGAGAAAGAATAGAATACTGTAAAGATGATAGCTACTAGATTATTTCCAGTTAGTCAACAATTTAAACTGTATGAGGTACTTTCTGTTAGCATAGATTCTAAGGAAACATACAGTTTAGCTAAACACCAGTGTGAGGCTCATTGAGGGACTTAAGTCATAGTGCCTTGTCTTAGAAATGATCAGCTCATTCAAATGAGTTATATCTCTTTTGTAAAACAAGCAGGGAAAGGTCTTTTCAGATTCCCTGGTAGATGAGAGCTGGAAGTATGGTTTAGAGATGCACAGCATATGAGTCTCTCTTAGTTAGGATTTCTGTTGCTGTGAAGAGACACCACGACCATAGTTAGTCTTACAAAGGAAAACATTTACCTGGGGTTGGTTTACAGTTTCAGAGGTTTAGTCCATATCATCATGACAGGAAGCATGACAACATGCAGGCAGACATGGTGCTAAAGAGGCGGACGGAAGTTCTACATCCAGGTTGGCAGGCAGCAGGAAGAGACTGTGACACTGGTGCTGGCTTCAATATTTGAGACCTCAAAGCCCACTTGCACTGACACACTTCTTCCAACAAGGTCACACCTACTCTAGCAAGGACACATCTCCCAATAGTGCCACTCCCTCTGAGCCTATGGGGGACATTTTCATTGAGACAACTAGAAAGCCAAAACAGAAAAACTACAACTGAAAAATTCTGTAGTTAGCATTTTAGTTTGTTTGCTTTTAAAATGGGCCCCAGCTATCCACACGTCCACATAATTTCCTTAAAAACTTTTTTTTTGTACGGGGGCTGGAGAGATGGCTCAGTGATTAAGAGCACTGACTGCTCTTCCAGAGGACCTAGGTTCAATTCACAGCACCCAAATGGTAGCTCACAACTTTTTGTAACACCAGTTCCATAGGATCCAACACCTTCACACAGATACACATGCAGGTAAAACACCAATTCATGTAAAATAAAAAATAAATTACTTAATAAGAGATTCTAAAAGGAAAAGCAAACTTGTTGTTTTAACTCAGTGCCTTTCACATGCCAAGCAAACATTCTACCATAAACTATATCCACAGTTCATCATGATTCCTTGGAATATGGCACATCTTCTAATAGCACAAGGAGCGCATTTTGGTAACATATACACTAGCAATTACAGAATCCATTTTCCATGCATAAGATGGTCTGGTTTTTTATACATTCAATATTCAGTAAAACTCTTTTCAAAAAAAATGTGTTTTTCAGTTGACTTTATTTTTGTATAGAAGTGTCCTCTTTCAGGATGCTGGCTATGGAGAGAAGTCCTTCTTTGCTCCTGAGGAAGAACGTGAAGATTTCCAGATAAAGAATGATGATGAAGTAGGACTTTACTATGTGTTTTTCTGAGACAGAATCTTGCTTTGTTACACAGTCTGGCCTGAAACTTTATATCTTCCTACCACTGTTTCCCAACACTGTGGAGAGTGCAGACACACCACCATGCCCAGAAACACTTTTTTATTTTTAATTCTATGTATGTGTGTCTGTGTGTGGGTATGTGAACATAAGTAAGTGAATGTAGGTGGCTATGGAAGACCAGAGACAGCGGTTTCTCTCTAGGTAGAGTTGGTTGTAAGCTACCTGGCATTGGGAAGTGAAACCAGGTCCTCTGAAAGAACAGCAAGTTTTCTTAATTTCTAAGCCATTTCTCAAGCCCCTGTTTTTTCTATCTCTATCTCTATCTCTATCTCTATCTCTATCTCTATCTCTGTCTCTGTCTCTGTCTCTCTTTCTTTCCGTTTTTTGTGATAGGGTCTCTTTATGTTGTCCTTCTGTTTTGGAACTCACTATGTAGACCAGACTGGCTTACAATTCACAAAGATCTGCCTTCTTTGGCTCCCAAGTGCTGGGATTAAAGGTGTTTACCACTCACTACACCTGGCTCTGTATTTTTTCTTAATTCAAATAAGACTTTTAAGGATTTTTTTATTTGTGTGCGCCTGTGTACATAGTGCAAAAGAGGGGATCATATAAATCCCTTACAACTGTACTTACAGTTTTTTTTTTTGAAGACAGGGGCCTTGTTATGTGAGTGCTTGGATCCAATATCCAGTCCTTATGATTGTACAGCAAATGGTTTTAATCACTGAGCCATCTCTCTGGCCCTCAACACTAACTTTTATCAGTGCTTCTCATTATCTCTTTTAAAATAAAGGTTTGGAGCTTGTGAGTAGCACACATCTGTAATCCTAGCACTCTGGAAGCAGGAGGATCAGATATTCAAGATTGAGCTCTAATACATAGGGAGTTTCAGGCCAACCTGGGAAATAAACCCTACTATAAAATAAGTCAGAATAAGAAAGCCATTTGAATAATTGGGCAGTCAAATGCAGTTGTCCTTCTAACTATGAGCATCAAGAATATGGGTACAGCACTACGAACTGAAGTCCTAGGGAAAATGGACTGAAGAACATCACTGTTCCACATAGTTCTTATCCTGGTTGCACTCGGACTCTATTTAATACCATGATTGAAGTACCAGAGAAGAGAGCTGAGTGTTGGATGGCTGCTGTATTTAAGTTGATATTTGGGTAATTTAAGAAACCATGAACATGATCAGAGTAATTATTCTACCTGTTTTAGGTAGTGGCCAGGCATGAAGCAGTGTTTCCCAGAACCCTGAGACTCCTTTTCTTTATCTCAGGTTCACACTGCTTTTTGGAATACTACAAGGGCTTTCATTGCTGCCATGAATGGCAAATGTCTCTTGGAGGTGACTGGAGTAGCAGATCCCACTGGCTGTGGTGAAGGGTTCTCCTATGTGAAGATTCCAAACAAACCAATACAGAAGAAGGTGAGAGTCTTTGGATTGCTAGAAATCAAAAGGGGAAGGAAGGAGGTTTGGGCAGTAGAGCTGAATAGAGTGGAGGGCCTGGAATTGCTTCATTTGCCAGAACGGCATAAACGCTTACTGTTAGGAGTTCACCTTCACATTTTCACTTGTTTTGTTTGAGATAGGATGATAAGGAGCCTCAGCCAGTGAAAAAGACAGTCACGGGAACAGTTGCAGACCTTCGTCGCCTGCCTCTGAAAAACGCCAAGCAACTTCTTTGTAGATTTGGTGTGCATGAGGAAGAGGTGAGTGTAGATGAGGGAAACTGAGTAAGAAACTTTGTATAAAGACAAAAAGGGTAGGAAGGTGTTTGTACAGGATCATTTGGGGTTTATTCGTGGGGTAGATCATCCTAAATATTTGACCAAAACTTTCTTATTTTTAATGATAGTAGAAATCACAATTTATTTATTTATTTAATTTTATTTTTCTTTATTAATTACACTTTACTCACGTTGTATCCCCCCTCGTGGTTCCCTCCCTCCTCCCATCCCAATCCCTCCCTTCCTCCACCCTCTGCATGCATGGCCCTCCCCAAGTCCACTGATAGGGGAGGACTTCTTTTCCTTCCTTCTGATCCTAGTAAATTAGGTCTCAACAGGAGTGGCTGCATTGTCTTCTTCTGTGGCCTGGTAAGGCTGCTTCCCCCTCAGGGGGAGGCAATTAAAGAGCAGGCAAATCAGTTCATGTCAGAGACAGCCCCTGTTCCTATTACAATGGAACCCACTTGGATACTGAACTGCCATGGGCTACATCTGTGCAGGGGTCTTAGGTTATCTCCATGCATAGTCCTTGGTTGGAGTATCAGTCTCAGGAAAGACCCTTGTGCTCAGATTTTTTGGTTCTGTTGCTCTCCTTGTGGAGACCCTGTCCTCTCCAGATCTTACTATTTCCCTCTTCTTTCATAAAATTCCATGCACTCTGCCTAACAGTTGGCCATAAGTCTCAGCATCTGCTTTGATAGTCTGCAGGGCAGAGCCTTTCAGAGGCCCTGTGTGGCAGGCTCCTAACTTGTTCCCTGTTTTCTCCTTCTTCTGATGTCCATCCTCTTTGCCTTTCTGGATGGGGATTGAGCATTTTAGTCAGAGTTCTCCCTCTTGATTAGTTTCTTCAGGTGTACAGATTTTAGTAGGTTTATCCTATATTATATGTCTGTATGAGTGAGTATATACCGTGTGTATCTTTCTCCTTCTGGGATAGCTCACTCAGGATGATCTTTTCCAGTTCCCACCATTTAACCGCAAATTTCATGATTTCCTTGTTTTTTATTGCTGAGTTGTATTGCATTGTGTAGATGTACCACAATTTCTGTATCCATTTCTCAGTTGAGGGGTATCTTGGTTGTTTCCTGGTCCTTGCTATTACAAATAAAGCTGCTACAAACATAGTTGAGCAAATATCCTTATTGTGTACTTGAGCCACTTTTGGATATATGCTTAGAAGTGGTATGGCTGGATCTTGAGGGGGAGCTATTCCTAGTTGTCTGAGAATTCACCAGATTGCTTTCCAGAGTGGTTGTACAAGTTTACATTCCCACCAGCAATGGAGGAGGGTGCCCCTTTCTCCGCAACCTCTCCAGGATGTGTTGTCTCTTGAGCTTTTGATCTTAGCCATTCTGATGGGGATAAGGTGAAATCTCAGTGTCATTTTGATTTGCATTTCCCTTATGACTAAGGATGTTGAACATTTCTTTAAGTGTTTTTCTACCATTCGATATTCCTCTATTGAGAACTCTCTGTTTAGTTCTGTTTTCCATTTTTTAATTGGATTACTTGATTTGTTGCTTTTTAACTTCTCTAGATACTTTCCCAATCTGTAGGCTGTCGTTTTGTTCTGACAACAGTGTCCTTTGCTTTACAGAAGCTTTTCAGTTTCATGAGGTTCCATTTATTGATTGTTGCTCTTAGAGCCTGTGTTGTTGTTGTTCTGTTCAGGAAGTTGTTTCCTGTGCCAATGAGTTCAAGACACTTCCCCAATTTTTCTTCTAAGCTGTTTAGTGTGTCTGGTTTTATATTGAGGTCTTTGATCCACTTGGACTTTAGTTTTGTGCAAGGTGATAAGTATGGATCTATTTTCATTTTTCTACATGTAGACATCCAGTTAGACCAGCACCATTTGTTGAAGATGCTATTTTTTTTCCCTTGAATGGTTTGGCATCTTTGTCAAAGATCAGGTGTCCATAAGTGTGTGGATTTATGTCAGGGTCTTCTATTCGATTCCATTGATCCACAGGTCTGTTCTTATGTCAGTACCATGCAGTTTTTAGTATTGTTGCTCTATAGTAAAGCTTGAGATCAGGGATGGAGATACCTCCTGAAGATCTTTCACTGTAGAGAATTGTTTTAGCAATTCTGGGTTTCTTGTTGTTCCATATGAAGGTGAGAATTTTTCTTTCAAGGTCTGTAAAGAATTGTGTTGGTAATTTGATGGGAATTGCATTGAGTCTGTAGATTGTTTTTGGTAAGATAGCCATTTTTACTATGTTAATCCTGCCAAGCCATGAGCAAGGGAGATCTTTCTATCTTCTGATATCTGCTTCTAATTCTTTCTTCAGAGACTTGAAATTTTTTCATACAAGACTTTGACTTGCTTGGTTAGGGTTACACCAAGGTACTTTATGTCATTTGTGGCTATTGTGAATGGTGTTGTTTCCCTAATATCTTTCTCAACCCTTTTGTCTTTTGTATACAGGAGGGCTACTGATTTTTTTAGTTAATTTTTTTATCCAGCCACTTTGCTGAGGGTGTTCTTCAGCTGCAGGAGTTCCCTGGTAGAGTTTTTGGGGTCACTCAGGCATACTATCATATCATCTGCAAATAGTGATATTTTGACTTCTACCTTTCCAATTTGTATCTCCTTGATCTCCTTCAATTGTCTTATTGCTCTAGCTAGGACTTCAAGAACAATGTTGAAGAGATACAGAGAGAGTGGGCATCCTTGCCTTGTCCCTGATTTCAGTGGGATTGATTTATGTTTCTCTCCATTGAGGTAGATATTGGCTATAGGTTTGCTGTATATTGCCAATGGTAAATTTATATGGACTGAAGTCATACACAACTAGCTGGACTTTAAACTATCTTTAGCTTTTTTTTTTTTTTTTTTTTTTTTTTTTTTTTTTTTTTTGGTGATCACACTTTAGGAAAACTGCCTTGATTTTGCTTTGTTGCTTTGTTTCATTTCAGAAAGAGGATAAGTTGGCACGTTTAGAGAAAGCTATCAACCCCTTGCTTGATGATGATGACCAAGTAGCATTTTCTTTTATTGTAGATAACATTGTCACTCAGAAAATGATGGCAGTTCCAGATGCAAGTAAATTTCATACCAAGTACTGTGTGGCTAGTCCTAAGGGATGTACAGAGGTATACAGGTTAAGATTGTGTGTATTAACAGATTCTGTATAGTGGTGTACTTCCATAGCAACTGGTGTGTAGTTTTAAATATCAACTTTTTCTGTATGAATTCATTAACATTGAAAGCAAAGATGCCAAGAGTCCTTGAATATTAAGAGATTCTTACTTCCTTTTGTCAGTATTTAGTATTTGTATACTCTTGAATAGCCCTGGAGAGAAAACCTGGCAACTAATAGTAGGTTCTTGATGTAGAAATGCTCCTACACAAATAACACTTTGAACATTTTTATTACATTTATTTATCTGTGCATATTGGGGAAGGCTTAAGTCATTATTGGGGAAGGCTTAAGTCATGGTTTGTTTGTGCTTAGAACAACTTGGTTACATGTGGTGATACAACCTTTCATCCCAGGGCTTGGGAGGCAGAAATCAGGTACCTACACAGTAGGACCTTGTCTTTAAAAAGAAGCAATCAGGAGCTCGAGAGATGGCTCAGCCATTAAGAGCACTTGGCTGCTCTTCCAGAAGTCCTAAGTTCAATTCTCAGCAGCCACATGGGGCTCGGAACCTTCTATGTTGTGATCTAATGCCCTCTGCTGGCATATAGGTGTACATGCAGATAAAGCATTCATACACATAAATAAATAAATAAATAAATAAATAAATAAATAAATAAATAGATATGTTTAAAACAAACAAACAAACAAACAAAAATCTTGGGGAACTGGGCCTCCTTTCAGTCCTCTGGCTTCTGGGAGTTAAATTCAGGTCATTGGGCTTCTTGGTTAGCATCTCTACTCACTAGGCCATCTTGCCTGTTCACAGACAACACTTTGGTAATTACTCAATGTTTGTTGTCCTTTTTGTTTTCTTTTCTTCAAGTTTTTATGGCAAGACTATCATCTATCATACTGGTTCTTTTGGCTATTTTGTGATACTGGTCCCCCCAGAAATTCTGAATTAACTTTTCTGTTGCATATAGTCATAGAGTTCTGTCTACAGTGCTGTTGTAAAATTCCTAGGTGGAATGACAGAATAAGGAATTTTATTCTATTTTTGCAAAACTTAGTCTTTAACACACAAACAAGCAACACTTTATTTGTAAGTTTAGAGGATGGAGTCTTACTTTATCATGGTGTAATAATCCTTAATGAGATCTTTAAATGGCAGACAGTTCTGTGTGAGGATGTGTGTTTCTGTGGAACGAGTCTATAGTTTTCAGCATCAATATTTATTACTCAATGAAAATTGGGACTTTCTGGTATAAGTAATGGTTTTCATTTGACTTCCCATGTTTTCTTTTTACTAGTCTTGGCCATTTCATCACCCAGTTAATACATTTGTTCAAGATTATTACAAAGTGATTGTCAGTCCAATGGATTTGGAGACTATACGTAAGGTAAGTGATCTTTATAATCAATGCCTTTTTCAAGTACACAAAAAGGACATTTGCTCAACCATGTTTGTAGCAGCTTTATTTGTAATAGCCAGAAGCTGGAAACAGCCCAGATGCCCCTCAACTGGAGGATGGATGCAGAAACTGTGGTGCATCTATACAATGGAATATTACTCAGCAATGAAAAATAAGGAAATCATTAAATTTGCAGGTAAATGGTGGGACCTGGAAAGGATCATCCTGAGTGAGCTGTCCCAGAAGCAAAAAGACACACATGGTATATACTCACTCATATAAACATACAACATAAAATAAACCCACTAAAATCTGTACATCTAAACATACTAAGCAAAAGAGAGGACCCTAACTAAAATGTTCAATCCCCATCCTCAAAGGCAAAGAGGGTGGACATCAGAAGAAAAAGTAAACAGGAAACAACCTAGGAACCTGCTACAGAGGGCTTCTAAAAGCCTCTGCCATGCAGACTGTGAAAGCAGATGCTGAGCCTGATGGCCAACTGTTGGGCAGAGTGAATGGAATTTTATGTAAGAAGTGGGAAATAGTAAGAGCTGGAGAGGACAGGAACTCCACAAGGAGAGCAACAGAACAAGAAAATTTGAACACAGGGAACTTCCCAGAGACTCATACTCCAACCAAGGACTATTCATGGCGATAACCTAGAACCCTGACAATGCAGCCACTTCTGATGAGAACTGATAGAGTAAGATCAGAAAGAAGGAGAGGAGGACCTCCCCAATCAGTGGACATGGGGAGGGGCATGCATGCAGAAAGGGGGAGAGGGTGGGACCGGGAGGGGAGGAGGGAGAGGCTTATGGGGGGGATACAAAATGAATAAAGTGTAATTAATCAAAGTTAAAAAAATAATCAATGCCTTTTAATAATCAATGCTTATGTGTAGATAGCCAAGTGCCTGATTGTTTTTTTTTTTTATTATAGAATATCTCCAAGCACAAGTACCAGAGTCGACAGAGCTTTCTACATGATATAAACCTGATTCTGGCCAACAGTGTTAAGCACAATGGTGGGTATTAATTTTTTTCTCTTTTATTAGTCTTAACTATATAGTATTAACAGGCATTATTAACATTTTAAGGCTTAAGCAGCTTTGAGTAGCGATAGCTAAATCAAGTAACTTTACTTAATAAATTCTGTGTCTACATTTATCTTTGTTGTAAGGGTGGGAATGCTGTTCAGGTATGCTTTTGGAAGTTAGAGGACAACTAACAGAGAGTTGGTTCTCTGTTTCCACTATGTGGGTTCCAGGGACTGAACCTAGGTTGTCAGGTTCGGCGCTGAACCATTGAATCTGCTCTCAGTTCAGTTATTGCTTTTTAAAGTAGGCACATATTTTAGTGTGTGTGTTGTAAGAATCACTATTAAGCTTTTAATCATGGAAATCAGTCTATGCTTCCTTTAGGAATTGTGGAAAACATAGGAAAATGAGGCATTGATAAAAATCAAATGGATGATTCTTGTCCTTTTAGACATCATTGTGTTTCGGTAAGATTTGAGAAGTTACATCCCAACCCTACATGGAACTGAGGCTGAACTGTGTAGCTGGCTATAGACCATGGCAAACATTGGTGTATGGAATTTTGCCCAACACCTAAATTGATGCAATAATATGTGCTAAACTCTTTGCTAGCTGCTTAATCTTCTGATAGGAAGGATGGTCTCTGTGTTTAAGTACTTCATACTTCATTTGATAGTTTGTCGAGAGCTATAAGAGAAAGATACAAAGTGTGTTAGAGAGAAAACAATACTTTAATCTTAGGGCTAGGAAAGGCTTCATAACTAGTAAAAGTTAAAAGTTTTTGTTATCCAGGTGTGGTAGTGCAAGTCTGTAATCCCAGCACTTGGGGAGGGAGAGGCAGGCAGATGTCTGTAAGTTTGAGGACAACCTGGTCTACAAAGTGAGTCTAGGACAGCCAAGGCTACACAGAGAAACCCTGTCTCAGGAAAAAAAAAACACAAACAATAAAAGTTTTTTGTTTTTGTTTTTGAGTCATGGTCTTATATATCCTAGGCTGATCTTGAACCTGTTGTTGACTTGAGGATGACCTTGTATTCATCTTCCTGCTTCCACTTCCCAAGTTTGTGTATCATCAAACATGGCTCAGTTAAAACAAAACAAAATGAAAACAAAACAGAGAAAGTCTCACTACATAGCTATGGGTAGCCTGGAACTTACTATGTAGTGCTCAAGGAGACCTGCCTGCTGCTGCCTCTGCCTCTGCTAGGATTAAAGACACATGCAAAAGCACATTCCACCCTCAAATTTAGTATAATTCAAAAACCGATTTTAGGGCTGGGCATGGTGGCACATGCCATGGAGGCAGGGGCAGGTGGATCTGTGTGAGTTCAAGGCTAACCTGGTCTACAAATTGAGTCTAGGACAACCAGGCCTGTGTTACACAGGGAAACCCTGTCTTGAAAATAATTTTTAAAACATCTTTAAACATTTATATTTTAATAATGTAAATGTGGGGGTATGTATATGTAAGCCGCTGTGGAGGCCAGAGAGGAGCATCAACTCCCTTGGTGCTGGAGTTATAGGTGGTTGTGCGCTGCTTAACATGGGTGCTGGGAACAGAACCCAGGCCTTCTGCAAGAGCAGCAGATGCTCTTTGCCACTTGAGTCATCTTTCCAGCCTCAAGAACTTATTTTTGACCTGAGTCTAAGGGGTGTTGACCATCATGGCTAGTTATGGAGCACCTACTATGCTGAACAGATAGTCAAGAGGAAAAGGATGATGAAGTTCCAGATAGAGAGCCAAATGCAAAAATACACAGAAGTGCTTTAGATGAGGAAGTATCAGTAAGTTTGGCTTGAGTATAGAGTGGTGGCTACGTTTGTTTATAAAATGAGACAGTGTGGGAAAGACCCAAGTTGAAAGGCCTAAGAATAACAATAAACCAGTTGGAGGGGAGATGGATACACAGTTTTAATAAACACTATTTAGGAAGTTATCCAAGTAAATGAAGTGGAGCTGAATAAGATTTGGAGACCAGTAAAGAAACTCTTAACAATAACCCTGTTGAAAACAAACAAAATAGACTGGAGAGATGGCCCAGGGGTTAAGAGTCTAGCTGCTCTTCCAGAGGTCCTGAGTTCAATTCCCAGCCACCCCATGATGGTTTATACCATATATAATGAGATCTGCTGCCCTCTTCTGGTGTGCAGGTAGACATGCAGACAACATGGTATATATAATAAATAAACAAATCTTTAAAAAAAGAAAAAAAAAAAAGAAAAACAAAACCTAACAACCTGAAGAGCTAAGAAACTGTAAGAATGCCTGGCATGGTTGTACACATCTTTAATCGTAGTACTCAGGATGCAGTGGCAGGCAGATGTCTGTGAGTTCAGGGATAGCCTGGTCTATGTGGTAAATTCAAGGATAGCCAGGGCTCCAAAGAGGGACCCTGTCTCAAGAAAAACAAACAGATAAAAAATAAAACAAAACAAACAAAAAAAAATCAAGCCAATCAATGGAGGCACATGCCTTTAATCTCAATGCTTGGGAGGCAGAGTCAAAGGGATCTCTCTGAATTTGAGGCCAGCCTGGTCTAAGAACTAGTTCCAGGACATCAGGCCTACCCTGAGAAACCATGTCTCAAAAAGCCAAAACAAAACAAAAAAAGAAGCAATAAGAATGGAAAGGTAGGGCTGATGACACAGATAAAGCAGAATTGATACCTTCATAATTGGACCACAGTTGATACCTTCATATACTACTACTGTCTGAGTTTGTTTCTCTCTCTCTCTCTCTCTCTCTCTGTGTGTGTGTGTGTGTGTGTGTGTGTGTGTGTGTGTGTGAGAGAGAGAAGAAAAGAGAGGGAGAGAGGGGAAGGAGGGAGGGAAAGATGACAGAGAGCAGAGAGAGACACCCACAGAGAGTTTTTTTTATAAATTTTTATTAATTACACTGTATTCATTTTGTATCCCCATAAGCCCCACCCTCCTCCCCTTCCAATCCCACCCTCCCTCCCCTTTCTGCATGCATGCCACTCTCCAAGTCCACTGATAGGGAAGGTTCTCCTCTCCTTTCTGATCTTACTCTATCAGTTCTCATCAAAAGTGGCTGCTTTGTTCTCTTCTGTGGCCTGGTAAGGCTGCTCCCCCCTCAGGGGGAGGTGATCAAAGAGCAGGCCAATCAGATTATGTCAGAGGCAGTCCCTCTTCCCATTACTATGTAACCCACTTGGGCACTGAACTGCCATAGGCTACATCTGTGCAGGGGTTCTAGGTTATCACCATGAATAGTCCTTGGTTGGAGTATGAGTCTCTGGGAAGTTCCCTGTGTTCAAATTTAATCATTTCCTCTCTGAACGCCACAAGCTGTTTGGCTGCATCTTCCTGTATTTCTTTACAGATGACCATAATCTGTTTTATTATATCTTCCCCTAAATCTTTACGCATTTTATTTTGCTTCATCCATTAACCTCTTTATAAGCATAGATGTAAGGTCATCTTCTTGAATTTAACTTATGTTAGGGTGTCCACGGCTACTTGTCTCTGGATAACTGGATTCTGGGGATGCCATATTGCTTTGCCTTTTGTTGGTTGTGATTTTTCCCTGGCCTCTACCCATCTCTCTGTCTCAGGTGTTGTCTTTTAATTTCTGGTGCCTGCTGGGTCCTAGGGTGGGGAGAATCCACTTGGAGGGGTTCTGAAGGTCTCCTCTGCTTTTTGGGTATGGTCAACTGAATAGTGTTGCTTCTCAGGAATTGTCACAGTTCACTTAAGGTTTATGGAACTGTGTGGTAACTGTGGTGTTCAGCAAGGCTCTCCTCTATCAGGAGAGGTCCTGGTGATGGCTGCCCTGCTGCTGGGTTTCTTGCTCTGAATTTAGTGAGCAGCAGATGTTGCTCTTAAGGTGTGTTGGGTGCAGCCCTCTTGAAAAACCAGGGATTCCCACAGTTTTGTCAGTCTAGCTAGGGGTAACTGGTTGATCCTTGGAGCGGTATCTGAGGGCTGCTGTAATGGCTCTCTGGCTTTTGTAGCTCTCAGGATGCAGCTGTGTGCCCCAGTGCCCTAGGGGTACTCAATAATGGTGGGTGAGCATAGCGCTCATGCCTGCAGTAGAAGGCTTGAGCCTAGAGTCTGCGTGAATTCAGAAAGTCTTTTGGAGCTGGGTGTCCTGACCATTGGACCTGATGATCTCCCCTGCTGCGGGGTTTCCTCCTGACAGGGACACTCAGTCTTTGCTTTGGGGACAGCTGTTCTGTCTGTGATGGTGAGTAGAATCTGCAGGCACAGAGTTACGTGGCTCGGCCTTTCTGCATTTCTGGGGATTGGGTGCCTGGGCGTCTGCCGAAACTGGGTAATTTTTCCTGAGACCTTTTCGGCATGGTGGTATCGGCTGAGTGCTCTGAGGTCAGACCAGCTGTTCCCCTCCCTGTGGGTTTGTACCTGACAGAGAAACTCAGTCTCTGGTGCCATGGGGCCCACAGTTCTATCTGGGGCAGGGAGTCAGGTGTAGACAGGACTCTGGACTGGCTCCTGGGCACCCACGGAACCCCGAGTCTTTTCCAGGGGATGTCTGGGTGACCTAAGGTTGGTCCCAATTGTTTCGCTCACCGTGGGGGCATATTTGAAAAACAGACTTTAAATGTAAATTACAGGTCCTTGGTTTCTGAGTCTTACCTCTGCTAAGTCTAGTTTTGTGATCTTGGTCTGAAATTAACATTTCTATTCCCAAATCTGTAAGATGTTCTTTCCAACATTAAATGGGTTAATTTGCATGGCACACAACAGGCATCCAGGAAATATTTGTTTCCTTCTTTGTATGAAGGATGTTTTTGTAAAGTTTTCAGAGGCTTTTTCAAATTTAACTGAATACTTTAATGCAGAATGCTTCTAATTCCTATAGGATTATTTTTCATTCTACCCAGGTTTCACTCTGAACTTCAGTGCAGCATACTTGTTCTCTGTTGGATTTTTTCTGTCTCTATGTCTCATTCATACACTTTGCCTATCTATCTTTTCTCTCTCTTTCATCCCAAAACATAGGTTACTGAGGGGCCAGGTATAAAGAACCCTCAGATGCTTCTTTAAGGTCGAGAACAAGGAAAGGATCTTGGAGTTGTATGGGCAGATTGGGTGATTGATGTTACCCAGGAAGGCCTTGTTTGCTAATAGACTTACAGTTTGCACAAGGTACTTTCTGGTAAGTTAGAGCTTGGGTACTAGCCATCTTTCTCCAGTAGAATATAACCACCAAGTGGTATGTGCTTTTCTCAGGTCTTGGATAGTCATAAACTCAGACCATTGGTAGATCAAACTTTGTCCTTCCTGAGCAATAGCTGCTTTTGGTATAGTTAGTGAGGTTCCTATGGAGAATATGGTATGGATAGCACTGCTTCATTCTTTTCAGTTCACACTTTCATCATTCCCTTCACCTATGTGTATAAACTTTAAGATAGGCCAACTCATTGCCTGTTAACTCAAAGAAGATAGATTCCCCATGTGTGACCACCCTTACTCATTACTATGTAAAATTGAAACATTATTAGAAAGTATCTATGTAAGATTAATCTGTCAAGCCAGGCGTGGTGGTTCAAAGCTGTGATCCCAGCACCCTGGGAGGCAGAGGCAGGCAGATCTCTGTGAGTTTGAGACCAGCCTTGTCTACAAAGTGAGTCCTAGACAGCCAAGGCTACACAGAGAAACCCTGTCTCAAAAACCTAAAAAAAAAAAAAAAATCTGTCATAATACAGTTTTGATTGTATAGAAGCACAGCAGTAATCATGTTAGTTTTCAACTTCAAAATGGTGTCAGTCACTAATGTATTTGCATCTGGGTATTTCTACTGTACGTGCATTTAGCTCAATACTTTGGAGTTATTCATTTTACAGTTTCCCACAATCCTCTTTTCATACTACATTTTAAAATTTGGAGGAAGTTTATCTGTGTGCTAATGTTTTGGAATCTGTTTTGCCTTTATTTTGGAAACTCTGATTTTTTTAGTTAATCTTGTTTTCTTGCTTGTTTACAGAGCAGCACATATGTGGTTGTGCATTTGTTTCTTTTGAGACAGGGTCTAGCTGTGTGGTCCAAACTGGCCTCAAGTTTGTGATCTCCCTGATTGAACTTTTCTGATGCTGGGACTATAGGCTTGTACCACTGTTCTTTGCTCATAAGCAAGTTTTTTTTTGTTTTTTTTTTAATCAAAGTATAACTATGGTTGAGGACTATTAGAAGATTTGGCTGGAGAGATGGCTCAGCCATTAAGAGTGCTTGCTACTCTTTCAGAAGACCTGATTTTGGCTTCCAGCAACCATGTTCCATGGCTTGCTGTTTTAACTCCACATCCAGAGATTCTGACACCTTTGTCTGGCCTCTACAGACACTGCACTCACATGTACAAACCACACTCAGACATTCACATATACACATAATTTTTTAAGGCAAGGTTTTTCTGTGTAGCCTTGGCTGTCCTGGAACTCACTGTGTATGCCAGGTTCTCCTCAAACTCAGGGGGATCCTCCTGCCTCTGCCTCCCAAGTGCTGGGATTAAAGGCACACACCACCACGGTCCAGCCACATAAGGTTTTTTTTAAGATTTATTTATTTATTATATTATTTCTACAATATTCTGCCTGCATGTGTGCCTGCAGGCCAGAAGAAGGCATCAGATCTCATCATAGAGATTGGTTGAGAGCCACCATGTGGTTGCTGGGAGTTGAACTCAGGACCTTTAGAAGAACAGCCAGTGCTCTTAACCTCTGAGCCATCTTTCTCTAGTCCCATCCAGCCACATAATTTTTTCAAAATGAATAAATAAAATCCTTTTTAAAAGAAAATTGGAAGATACAAATAAGAGGTGTGGTACTTCTTATCAATTCCATCTTTCATAACATCAACCACTGAATATTTTGAGGTTTTTCATATCTATGGTATATGTGTTTATCTCTGTAAATATACTTTAAAGTAAAATTGATGAATATTTTTTTCTTATTCTATTCACTTCATGAATGTTTTCTCTAGTCCCTCTTTTTATTGACTAAAATCCATTTGCTAAATCTCTGCTCTTTTCAGGGATGATAAGAGGGAAGCTCTCATTTATTGAGTACCAGGTATTGAGTACACATAGCTCTTAATTCTCACTGCAACCACATGAGGTAAATATATCCATGTCTCACAGTTCAAGAAAACAGGGTGGTTAATTATGGTAGAGCCAAGACTCAATCCATGGCTGTTTACTCCAAAGCCCATGATTTTTTTTCCATACCATTTTGCTCTGAACCATTGTCCACAAGCTCATGAACTGTCAAACCATTCCATGCTCTTGTTGAAATTTAAATTCCTTTATCCAGTTTCCTAACATGTCTCTACGTCACTAAAGCTATAACTAATATGAATCCCTGAGGTTAAAAAAAGCAAGGCAAGGCTTAGAAGAAGAAAGTAGGTTACTGAGCAGTGGGGCTGTTACTTCATAAACTTGTCCCTAAGCTTATGCATTTCTGCTTAATTTTTGAACATAATAGCTAGATGCCAGTCCGCTAGAGTATATTATTCATAGGAGTCTAAAGAATTGTCTACAGAGTTGTACCAGACTGTGTTTCCTCTTTTACTGGGTTGTCTTGCATGTCCCTTTTCTTCAGTGAATGTTATAAAGGAGAATTCTTTGCATTTCTTCTAGCCATTTCCTTGGTAGAAGCTAAGTTGTATCTTTTATGCCACAGCCTCCTGACTTGTATGATAACAGCACATCTCTCAGTGTTTCTCAAGATGCTTCTGTTTATCAAGATGAGAGCAACATGTCTGTCTTGGATATTCCCAGTGCTATTTCAGAAAAGCAGCTAACGCAGGTAGGATGTTACTTTTCTTTGCAAGATAGGTGGTTTGCCTGGTGGGTGAATGTGGAGGGCTGGGCGGGTAATGTGCATACAGGAAGGATAGCTGGATCCTTTGGCCCTGCAAACAAGGCTTTGAAATGTGGCTTAAGCACAACAGACCTTCAGGGAAAGTATTTAAGGCATCAGAGCAGCCTAATAGGTGACTGACTAGAAAGGCCAGCTGCCGTCAGAGACAGGGTTCACAACTACTGGTGTCCTGTTTTCTGTCTCTTATAAGTTATAAACCAAATTAAAATATGTATGCTTTTTAACTGTACTTTTCCAGAGCTATCAAAACATAATTTTCATCTAAAACTACACCTACTCTCAAGGTTCCATAAGAAAGTACAAAATCCAGAAGGGGTTTTTATCTCAAAAGTTTGGGTTAGAAAGGAAATGTTCCCTTTTGATGACAGTTAGGAGTGAACCAAAAACTTTCCTGTTCTTTGGTTTGTCTTGCCCTGTCTGTTATTTCCACAGAATGACTGGGGAAAATGCACGTGCCTTGGGCTGTGTAAACAACCTCCTCTAGCAGTGGAGGTGGCATGGATATCAGGGCAGTACATCTGTACTGTGTAAAGAACCCTTGGTTAACTCCTACAGGCACATCCCTCAATGATGCACTATTTGTGTTCCTTACTCAGATTCCCCAGGGCCAGGGTAGGCTGGGTGAGGAAGACTCTGGTGTAGATATGAAGGGTGTGAGGAGAAGGGGATGGGAAACCTAAGACTCCAGCCCCAGTGAGTATGCTTACAGAAAGCTTATGGTTACATTATACATTTATATGATAGAGCCCAAGTCATGCAGGGCAGGCCAAATTCCTAGGTGATATCATAGTCTCTCCATAATGAGTCTCAGTCTGACTTTAATCCTTGAAATGAGCTAGACAAATCCATTCAATTCATTATTTAACTTCTTGTGAGGCAGTAAATGGGATGTGAGGGAAAGAAAGTATGCTGGTCTCTTAGTGACTGGACTGCCACCTGGACTTGTTTAGGAAGGGGAAGACAGAGATGGTGATCTTGCAGATGATGAGGAAGGAACTGTACAGCAGCCCCAGGCCAGTGTGCTCTATGAGGATTTGCTCATGTCTGAAGGAGAAGATGATGAGGAAGGTGCTGGGAGTGATGAAGAAGAAGATAACCCTTTCTTCGGTGAGTCTTGTTCCTTACTTCTGTTTTTATATAGCTCAGTGTTGTGCCTCAAGACTGAATAGGAAACTTTTTGCTACTTACTATGTGCTATTATGAAAAAGCTATCTCTTTTATTAGAGTCCTACTAGTAGACCTGAGAGTACTGAACACACATTCATTGGATGATCATGTCCATTAACTGTAGGGGAAGTGAAGATGAACAGGCACAGGAGGTAACAATGGAAAAGTCAGTGCCCATGTCACAGCTTTGACGGGTTGTGTTTGGGAACAGGAAAGGAAAAGGAAGCAAAATAATAGAAATGGTAAAAGTGTTGGAGATGATAGAAAACAGGTAGATTAGACTAATATAGAGGAAATAAGTTACTTGACTTCAGTTTCTGTAGCTCTTGCCACTATTGACCTTTGGTAGTTAAAAGAGATGCCTGAGAGGTGAGGACTATAGACTCAAAGTCTGTACAGACTAGTTTTGGAAAATGCTAATTCTGACCAGAATTACCATTTTGTTTTGTTTTTGTTTTAAGATGTTCTGAGTTCAATTCCCAGCAACCACATGGTGGCTCACAACCATCTCTAGTGAGATTTGATACCCTCTTCTGGCATGTAGGCAGAACACTGTATACATAATAAATAAATAAATCTTTTAAAAATATAATTTATGTTCATTACAATTTATTCACTTGTTCCCAGCTTTTTTTTTTTTTTTCCCACCCCACCCTCCCTATCCTCCCATATCCCTTCCCCATTCCACTGAAGTGGAAGACCTCTCTGATCAGGTCTCTGGACTCTCTCAGACCCTTCCATCCTGTCATGCTGCTTTCCCTTCAGGGGAGGTACAAAGGATGAGTTCATGGAAAATGAAGGAAACATGATGTCCTATGACCTCTGGGAGATGGTGAGGTTATCTCCCCATGGTTTGGTTGGATATCAACATCAGAAAAAAACCCTAGGCACAGATTTTTTGGTTCTGTTGGGCTCCTTGTGGTGTCATTTCCAGGTTCTTTCTAGCTATGGTGACAGATAAGATTCCCTACTCTGCCCAAAAGACAGCATCTGCTTTGATCCCTGCAAAGAGTTTTCAGAGCACCTCTGTAGTAAGCTTGTCTCCTTTCTTAAATAAATCTTAGGAAAAAGACATGGTCTTGTTTTGTTTTTTGTTATTTTGAACATACTATCTCATACATGCTGGCAAACATTGAGCTCTGAGCCACAAATCATTATAGATTATCTGAATCAACACAATCTGTCTCTAGGCACAAATAAGTACAAAGTGTTGAGGTCTTCTCTTCTTCTTCTTCTTCTAAAATGGGCATGACTCACTGTGCTTTGAGGTAATCAGGGTAAATTTCCTGTAGAAGCATTTAAACTATGCTTAAAGGATGGATAGGAATTCTTCTACATATTCAAAGGCAGCAATGGCTCTGATGTGGGCTAGATCTTTACACATGAAAAAGAGCTAAATCAGAATCATAGGTATTCAACATGGAGTGTTTATTCAAACTAAAGTAAAGGGTATGGTTGATGGTCTCAAGACTTTTTGAAATAACAAGATATTATTATGGACTCTGGATTTTTACAAATTTTATGTCTTTCAATTCCTTGCAGTTATTAGCTTTATTTTTATTTCTTTGTACACACACTGTAGTTTTACACATACAAATATATGTTTTTTTGAAATAAATTTTCATATGGCACACTGTCCTGTAACTCTTATCTTTCTGCCTCAGAGTTTACAGGCATGTTCCCCTACATTGAATTAGGATCTTAAATTTAAGGCTAGCCAGGTGTGGTGGTGCATGCCTAAGAAGAGGCAGGTGGACCTTTGAATTTAAGGCCAGCCTGGTGTGCATGGTGTGAGATCCAGGCCAGTAAAACCCTGTGCCTCCCTCCCAAACTTGGGCTATGTATTTCAGTCTTATCTAAAACAAACAAAACCTCTGGGTGTGGTGTTGCTCACCTATGCACACTTTCAAGGTAGAGGTAGGAAGATAGGGATTAAAGATAATCCTCAGCTGCAGGGTGAGTTCAAACCAGCCAAGGCTAAATGAGATACTGTCTCTAACAAACAAACAAACAAAAACAAAAAGGAAAAGAAAATAACATCAAATTGGATGTTAGATAACTTTTAAGGGCATACGGAACAGATAACAGTGGTACTCAGTTGAATTTGGGAGTTAAGTCTGATAAATAATAGAATTTCCATGAGGAAAGAAGAAAAACAGAAAGGATGGGAAAATGATGTTGGTTTTAAATATGTTGGATTTACTGCACAGGCAGTCCATCTTGCCAGCAAATAGATAAAATCTTGTATTTATTTATCCTGCAATAATTTATCACAAGTGAAAACACAAGTAAGATATGGGATTCCTTCCTTCAAACACTTCCTCCTATCAGGAACTATGAAACAGGCTAATAGGCAGTGGTAGTGTATCATGAGGGACATGACAGGCAACCATAGGGTTCCTCTGGGGCATGGAGGAGGGTGGGGAGGGAAGCTGATTAAAGAAGGAAACTGAGTCAAATCTGAACAGTAGTTCTATAGGGTAAGAAGCGTAAGGTATCCCAGAGGCTCAGAATGGCATTGTGACAACCCAGAGGCATAAGACAGTTTATAACTACTTATTTATTTACAGTCCCTGTTCCCCTTACTCCAGGAAACCTGTTTCTCTTCAGAAAAAGGAGGCTGCCCACAGATATCAACCAGCCCTAGCTTAGGAAGTTACAGTAAAACTAGGCACATCCTCTCCTATTGAGGCTAGATGAGGCAGCCCAGTAGAGGGGGGAAAGGATCCCAGAAGCAGGCAACAGAGTCAAGACAGCCTCCACTCCTGCTGTTAGGAGTTGAATTGCTTGGGAACTGTTAAGTCTGATAAATAGTTCCATGTAAGCTTCCTGGCTGATGGTTCAGACTCTGTGAGCCCCTATGGGACACATTTAAAGAATACAAGTAGACCAGAGCTCTTTATTGATCCATGTGGTGGAAATGACTCAAAAAAGTAATTAAGAATTTTTCAAAAAGTAGTTAAGAACCAAATTGTGAAGGGCCCAAATGTTGTGGGAAGACATTGAGTGAGAAGAATGTTTGATCTGCTCTGTGTTTTTGAAAGATTGCTCTATGTGCTCTAAAACACAAAGATGTGTTTTAGGATAAAAGATGTGAGCTAGCAAAACACACACACACACACACAAAGATGTGAGCTAGCCAGGTGCTATAGCACACACCTTTAATCCCAGCACTTGGGAGACAGAGGCATGTAGATCTCTGTGAGTTTTAGGGAGGCCAGCCTGGTCTATGAAGCCAGTCCAGGACAGCCAGGGCTACACAGAAAAACCTTGTCACAAAACAAAACAAAAAAACAAACAAAAAACAACTAAAGAAAACAAAAACAACGAAAGAAGATTGTGAGCAAAAATCTAAACAAATGTATTTTATTAGGGTAATAAATAAGTATGGTAAACAATGTGATATAGCTTCTTACCTATCAATTTGTTGACCATTTTTGGAAAACGTAGAGGAAAAAGACATTCCCAAATGGTGGGTAATATTTACATAGTTAGGGTTAGTAGGAGAGAAATAGAACAGTTTTATCACTATAAAAAAATATTTCAATGTGTACCCCCTTTGGTTCTAAAATACCACATTTAGGAAATTGTCTTATGTGAACACTTTTTTGGGGGGGTCAGGAACACACTTTATTATCCCAACCATGGGGAGGTTGTCAGGGATTATTTCAACCAGCCCTGAATCACTTTGAATTTGGACCATACCCTATTGCTGAAAAAAGGAGGCAATCTTTCCCTCCTTTATTGAGGCTTTTTGTTTATTCTTTTATATTAATTACAGTATATTTACTTTGTATCCCAGAAGCAGGCAACAGAGTCAAGACAGCCTCCATCTCCTGCTGCCCCTTAGGAATCCCACTGATACAGGACCTCTTTCCATCTGACCCTAGTTTATCAGGCCATCAGGACTCAGTTCCATGTGGCCTAGCAAGCTTCCTCCCTCGGGGTGATGGTTCAAAGACTCTGTGCCACTGGTTCATGGGACACATTTAAAATAAGGGATACAAAGATACTGAGCTGCCAGAGCTTTTGATTGATCCATGTGGTCCTCAGTTGGAATGAGTCTCAAAAAGACTGTAGATGTATTTAAAAGCTTTCCTCTCCCAAAAAGTAGTTAAGAACCAAATTGTGAAGGGCCCAAATTTTGTGGGAAGTCTCAGCATTGATTGAGAATCAATGTTTGATCTAACTAACTAATCAGTGTTGAAAGATGCTCATCAAAACAAGCTGTACAAAGATGGAAATTCATTGATTTAGCCCAAGCCCTTGAAAACACACACAAACAACACAACAATAGAGACAAAAAGTAAATGTGGCAAACTTAGGGCATCTTTTAGGGTACAGGAAAACTTAAGATTGTCACCTTTAATCCCAGCACTTGAGAGGCAGAGTACAGTTGGATTGTCATTGAGTTTGAGGGAGGCCAGACACTGGTATTTGCACATGTCTGTGTGCAGATATCTGTCCAAAGACAGCCAAAGGGTATTTTTTGGTACTACATAGAAACCCTGTCATTTAAAAAATACTGGATTTAAAAAAAAAAAAAAAAAATAGATATAAGGATGTCTGTTTTTATGGAACATTGCTGATTTTATGGATTGATCACCTTAGAGATTTGCCTGTAAGTGTTTAATTATGCCATTAGTTTCTTAGAACCCATGTATTATTTTTAAATCTTGGAACAATCCATTTACATGGCACCATTAATTAGGTAGCTGATTTGGGTTCAGGAAGGCATATGCAGCTTTCACTCCTTCCAGCAGTCACCAGTTGGGAAATGTATTATATTTTTAATTTTAATTTTAATTTTTTATTAATTACAGTGGATTTAAAAGACATTTCCCTCATTCCTGACTCCTCCCTATCCTAAGGTCCTCTTCCCTTCCATTTAAATCAGTTGCATTAGTTTCTTCTGTGGCATGGTAAGGCTTCTTGCCCCTCTGGGGAAGGTGATCAAAGAGCAGGCCAATCAGTTCATGTCAGAGACAGTCCTTGTTCTCCTTATTTAGGAAGCCCTCTTGAATACTGAGCTGCCATGGGCTACATCTGAGCAGGGGTTCAAGGTTAAGGGTTCAAGGGGTTGTAGGTTAGTTCCATGCATGGTCCATGGTTGGAGTATGAGCCTCAGGAAAGAACTCTGGGCCCAGATATTTTGGTTCTGTTGCTCTCCTTGTGGAGCGCCTGTCCCCTCCAGGTCATAGACAAATGTGACACACACACCTTTAATCCTAGCACTCTAGGAGGGTGATCACTGTGAGTTCTGGGGCAACCTGGTCTACAAAGCCAGTTCAAGGATTGCCAGAACTACAATTTGAGATTCTGTCTCAACCAAACATAAAAGATGTACAAAGATTTTATCACAGCTCTTTGTTTCTTCCATTTAAAAAATATTTATTTACTATTTATTTACAGTGTTCTGGCTACTACACGTATGCCTGCAACACCAGAAGAGGGCACCAGATCTCATTGTAGATGGTTATAAGCTACCATGTGGTTGCTGGGAATTGAACTCAGGACCTCTGGAAGAGAAGCCTATGCTTCTAACCTCTGAGTCATCTCTGCAGCCCTAGCTCATTGTTTCCAATGGTGTAAGAAATCAGAAACAGCTAAACGTATTACTGAGAGACTATTAAATAAGTCATGTTATAGCCATATATCAGAAGAGCATGCAGCTGTTAAGCCTGGCACACTAATCACTGTACTTAGGAGGATGAGACAGGGGAATCACAAATTAGAGGCTAGACTGAACTGAATAGTGAGAATATGTCACCAAAAAAAATAAATAAATAAAACCACCCAGAGAATAATGCTGTAGACTGTATTGACACAGAAGGGTGTTTATTATAGCCAATTTCCAAAGAATAAACATCTTACTTTTATTTTTTAAAGTTTGTTCAATTAATTATTTGTGTATTTCAAGACCAGTTTCTCTGTGTAACCCTGGCTTTCCTGGAACTTATGTAGACCTGACTAGTCTCATACTTGGAGATTCACCTGTCCTTACTCCCGAGGGCTGGGATTAAAGGCATGTGCCACTACTCCTGGCAAGCATTTTATTTCTATATATACATCATTTAAGTATCTAAAATGCATAGAAGAAATAAACCATATAAAAGAATATTATTTCTGCATGGTAGAGATACTGCTGATCCCCCCTTTTTTCTAGTGTATGTACTAATTTTTTTAACAGTGAATGTGCATTTGTGACTTTTTTTCAGAAATAAAATTAGAATAAACAGAATATAGAATACTCTCGCAGAAGTGTGAAAAATTAATTGAAGGAGCTCGATAGTAGGGCTGTGAAAACTTACTTCAGTAATGCAGGCCAGGCAAGTTAACACAGGACCATGCTATGGCAGCAGGGATAGAAAAGAGATAATAGATTCAAGTATGTTAGAGAGATTATTCAGGACTGCTGAACAATTTTGGATACATAAGATGAGTGAAACCAAGTACCAGTGAAACATTTGGGCTTGACAGCATTTGTGGTCATGTAGCAGGTGTTGGTCAATGTCGGGAAGTTTATTTCAAGTTCTCATGTATATAAATTTATTTTTGAACGGGATCATTTTTTTTTCCTTGCTTAAGGGCATATGAAATCAGTCAAACCTATTATTTTAGTGTCCATGGGGAGGGGTTGAAATGGGCTGATTCCTTGACAGTGCAAAGCATGCAAATGATCAGCTGGGGGTTAATGCCCAAGCTTGAGATGTTGTTTCTCTTCTCAGCTATGGGAGCTATGAGGAGCCTGATCCCAAGTCGAACACCCAGGATACAAGCTTCAGCAGCATCGGTGGGTAGGAGGTATCAGAGGAGGAAGAAGATGAGGAAGAGCAACGTTCTGGGCCCAGCGTCCTAAGTCAGGTTCACCTGTCAGAGGACGAGGAGGACAGTGAGGATTTCCACTCCATTGCTGGAGACAGTGACTTGGACTCTGATGAATGAGGCTTCCTTTAAGCCTCTTCAGTCAGCCCAGGTCAATTACCTTCCCCCCAGCTTGTTTATGTGTGTAGGGGCTAATAATGACATTACAAGATTCACACCTTAGCTTCAGTAATGAATAAAATAGTAATCATTTCTCCAGATTCTGGAGCAGCAAATACTTTCTCCTAACCACTACCAAGAAGAGAGAGCAGACTCAATCTTCCCCTTACACTCCTATACTGACATTTATTTCTCCTGGTTAAAATCATGGCACCACTTCACTTTCTAATTTGCAGGATGGAATAGATGAAAACTTCTCTTCTAGGATAGAGAATTAGATACTAATAGGCTGGCTGTGTGCCACATTTATAATACAACCATATTGGACAGACTGCATATTCATGTATGACTTACTTGGATATACAATGCCTTGTTCCTAAATGGATTACAGGCACATGGCTATAAATCCTGAAACAACCTATGTATTCCAAATGATAGGTGGCCATGTGACTGTGCTCTCCCCACCCTAGGAAAAATTAGGAAGGTGGTAAGTTCCTTAGGGCAAAGACTGTTTTTGTCTCTTTTTATGCTTAGGATAATGCAGTGCAAAGTAGCTACCCAGTAAATGTTCTTAAAATCATGGAATCCCACTGGGCTGTGGGGTCACAAGCCTTTGATCCCAGCATGTGGGAGGCAGAGGCAGGTGAATGTCTTTGAGTTCGAGGCCAGCCTGGTCTACTTTATAAAGAAAAAATTAAGAGATCATGTGTGGAAAAGCAGAGAGGTCCTCCAGAAGCCCCCTGAAAAGTTGGTTGCTGAGAATCTATTGGTAGGAATGTACCAGCTCAAAAAGTCCAGCAGGGTGTTAACATGAAGGAGAAAGTTCACAGTCTAGGTATGACAGAATGTGTTCCTTGTTTGTTTGTGCCAGCCTTGTTTCAGAAAGGATGCTGGAGTGAATAGACATGACACCAAAATACAGACAGGAAGCATATCTTCAACAGCTTTGCATTTGAGCCAGGCATGGTAGTGCACACCTTTAGTCCCAGCACTCAAGAGGCAGAGGCAGGCTGATCTCTGAGGTCAAGGCCAGCCTGGTCTACAGAGTGAGTTCCAGGACAGTCAGGGCTGTTAAACAGAGAAAATCTGTCTCAAAAATGCCTAAAAAAAAAAAAGAATGAGATAGAGATTTGTATTTGATACCAGGGAATGAATTTTATATTTAAGAAAATGAATGCATTATAATCTTGAGTGCATTAGAATTGTTTCAGAAATTTTCTGAATGTTGAGGAAGACAGAAATTGAGTCAAACAATATATTTGTATGTACAAAAGAAGAGATATGGAAGAATATACGTGAAATTTTCACAGTGATAACTCTGGGGCTTGGGAATGGAGAGGCAGTGGTTCATTTAGTAGTTGAGTGTTCTACTTTTATTTCTGTATCATTTGAATTTTATAGTACGTATTATTTTTGCAATAAAACTTTAAAAATTTGATAACAGTAGTGTGGAGAGTGGTTTGGAGGGAGACCAGGTGTAACTCAAGCTATGGGGAAGGTGGAACCTAAAGTACAGTGGTGCCTTTGAAATGGGGAGATGGGTGGTGGATTTGAGACATCTTCAGAAAGATCAATAAGACTTCATTACCAATTGGCACTTGGGATGGACAAAGGAAGACTGGAAAGGGTTTCTAGAATTTTGACTTGGGAGATTACATAGGTACATGATATTCATTTTTATATTGCCCATTTTTAAAATTTATTTTATCTTTCATTAAAATATAATTGTATCATTTCTGCTCTCCATCTCCTTCCTCTAACCCTTCCCAACCCTCCTTCTCTCAAATTTATGGCCTGTTTGTATTGCACCACTTAGTTCTATAAAGCAGATTGGGACATAGCTAGGTGTGGTGGCACATGCCTCTCTTTGATCCCAGGCAGATCTCTGAATTTGAGGCCAGCCTGGTATCCAGAGCAAGTTCTGGGATAGCCAGGGCTACACAGAAAAACCCTGACTGTTGCAGGATATTTGATCACACTCTGAACCCTGAGATAGTGATATTTACTGGAAGGACCTGTTTTTAATTGTGGTGTGGCTCAGCCTTAGCACACACCTTTAATCCAAGAGCTTTCTGCTTGAATATTGTAAACAGGATTAAATAGGACAATCATAGGTCAAGAGGCTGAGCAAGCAACCAGTTGATGGGAAGTAAACATAGGATTATTAAGAAAAAAATCCATAGAGAGGAAGGAGTCAGGAGGATGGATAGAGAGACACACAGGAAGCAGAAAGGAGGGACATTCACTTTGAAAGTGATTGTTTGAGACTGTGTAGAAGAGGGGCCATTCCTTCTAGAAGGTCAGCTGGTTGCTTTCTCTGCCTCTGAGCTAGCAGGCTTTCACCTCAGCATATGGCTCCTGAATGTTGGTAAAATCAAACAATCGAGATTTTATTGTAAAAACCCTGAACTGAAAAACCAAAAAAAAAAAAAAAAAAAAAAAGGTGGGAGTGGGGGAGGAAGGTTAAAAACTAATAGAGAACATGTAGTTTCTGATTACAAGGACCTTAAGATCTAGAATGAGAGATTTAGAAATACCAGTGTATTAAAAGGGGGTTCATGGAGTTCATGCGATAGTGATTGCCTAGAAAAGACAAGGCATTGGGTTCAATCTTCAGCACCAAATAAATAAAATATTATGGCATATGTCCGTAATCCTGGATCTTAGATGTAAAAGCAGGAGGACCAGATGTTCTGAGAGGATGTCAAGATGGAAGATACTTAAGTATGCTTACGTAAGACTAGAGGGAAATCTGTATAGGAAGGGTTAGAAAAAGTAAGGAATTATTTTTTTTTTTGAAAGACCTGTGTAAATAAGAAAAGGGGTGTTAAAGATCACAGAGAAAAATTCCCATGTAGGGGGAGGTCTCTTTCCCTCTGTGGACTAGGTAGGGTCATCTTTGTGACAAAAGTGGAAATGGTATGGGCGTTTGAAGTATTAAAGTAGTTAGGGAGATACTGAGGAACTAGAAAGAAGATGTACTTGGGGACTGGAGGGATGGCTTAGCAGTGAAGAGTATGTACCACACTTGAAGAAGACCCAAGGTATGCCTGGCATCCATCTGAAGCTTTGAGCACCCACATTCAGGGGCACACCCACATGCAGGATCTTACACACAATTAAAAACTTTTTAAAGAAAAATGGCTTCTTTATTTTCTGTATTTATTTTTAAGAGAAAATTTTATTAAAAATAGATCCTTTTCTCAAACAACATGTCCTGCTTATATTTTCTCTCCCTCTACTCCTCCCAGTGCCTCCCACTTCTCCTCCCATTTGGATCCACCTCCTTGTGTCTCTCATTAGAAAATAACAAGTGGTCTCAGAGGTTAAGAGTACTAGCTGCTCTTCCAAAGTCCTGAGTTGAATTCCCAGCAACCACATGGTGGCTCACAACCATCTATAATGATCTGGTGCTTCTTATAGCATTAAGTATACATGAAGGCAGAACACTGTATACATAATAAAGAAATAAATCTTAAAACTTTATATAAAAAATAAAGCAGGCTTCTAGGAGATAACAACAAAAATGTAACAAAATATGGTATTAAAAATTCATGTGAAATTTGGACAAAGCAAATCAACAGAAGGAAAAGAGCCCCAAGTGAAGGCACAAGAATCAGAGACCCACTCATTCACACACCCAGGATACCCATGAAAATACAAAGCTAAAAGCTATCATTATATACACAGAGGGCCTGGTGCTGACCCATGTAGGCCCTGTGCTTGCTGCTTCTTCAGTCCCTGTTCATAGGAGTGTCGCTCAGCTGATTTAGAGGGCCTTGTTCTCCTGGTGTCCGCCATCCCCTTTGGCTCTTACACTCTTTCCACCTCCTCTTGCTTGGAGTTGCCTGAGCTCTGAGGGGAAGGATTTGATGCAGACATCCCATTTAAAGTTGTGTCCTCTTCCAAGGCCTCTCCTCTCTCCTGCCCCCTACCCTACACCTCGTATGCCTCTCTCTCTCTCTCTCTCTCTCTCTCTCTCTCTCTCTCTCTCTCTCTGTGGGTGTGGGTGTGGGTGTTGTAATGTCTAGCTGTGGATCTCTGTACTCTCATTTGCTCTAGGAGAAAGTTTCTCTGATGATGCTTCCCTGAAGGAGTCTAACAATAAAACTTTTAATTAACAAAATGTCCATCAGTAGCAAAGGGGATTTAATGATGATATGCCCATTCAGTGAAAAAGTACACAGTTGTTAATAAGGAAAATACATATACTAGTGTGGAAAGATATCCTTGAAAATATGTCATAAAATAGGCGAGGTTTTGATTTCATTTAAGGAGCAAAGGAGGATACTAGTCTATGTTTATGTACTTAGTATAAAAATTACTGAGCAATATACCCTTTGAACTGCTGACACCTCAGATTGAGATGGAATGGGCAGGGTTCACTCTTGACTATAAACCTTTCTGTTTAAGTTTTAATTTCTTGTATGTGTGTTTCTCTCTCTCTCTCTCTCTCTCTCTCTCTCTAGTGTGTGTGTGTGTGTGTGTGTGTGTGTGTGTGTGTGTGTGTGTAGAATGGAGCAAGGGTGGGAGACTTGTAGGTACAAATTCATATGGAAGCCAGAGATTAATGTCAGAAGTTTTTACCTAATGATGTTTCACCATAATTTTTCTGAGAAAAGGCACCTCAGTGAACTGGTCGCTCACTGATTTGGCTAGACTAGGTGGCTCAAAATTTCAGTGATCTTCATGTCTCTACCCTATTTTTCCACCATCACTTCAGTTAGAGACATTCCACACAGTGCCTGGCTTTGCACATGGGTCCTGAGACCAGCCAGATGGTCAGAGGGTAAAAGTGCTTGCTGACAAGCCTGAAGACCTAAATTCAATCTCTGACACCTATATGGTAGGAGAAAACTACTCCCCAAAGTTATCTCTGATATCCACATGCTGGCTGGCTGGCTTTACTGGAACTTACTCTGTAGACCATGGTGGCCTTGAACTTACAGAGAGTTCTCTGCCTCCTGAGCACTAGGATTAAAGGCTTGTTCCCAGTGGCTCTTTTCTTTTCTTTTTCTTTTTTTTTTTTTTCCTTTTCTGTTCTATTCTTTTCTTTTTCTCTTCTCTTCTCTTCTCCTTCGTTCCTTCCTTTCTTTCTTTCATTTTTTATAAAACATTCTGCATGCATGTGTGCCTGAGCACCAGAAGAGGCTACCAGATCTCACTATAGATGGTTATGAGTCACCATGTGGTGGCTGTCAATTGAACTCAGGACCTTTGGAAAAACAGCCAGTATCCTTAATCTTCAAGCCATCTCTCCATCCATCCGTTCTTCTTTTCATGGATTCATTTATTTATTTACTATATATTCAGTGTTCTGACTACATGCATGCCTGCACACAAGAAGAGGGCACCAGAACTCATTATAGATGGTTATGAGCCACCATATGGTTGCTGAGAATTGAACTTAGAACCTCTGGAAGAGAAGAGCAGCCAGTGCTGTTAACGTCTGAGCCATCTCTCCAGTCCCATAAGTAGGTTTTAAAGAAACCAGAACCCTCACTACATTTACCCCTTTAGTCCAGAAAATGGCCTTTTCTTTAACATTAATATACTATATATAATAAAAAATGATTATGAGAACAAATTAGAACTATGTTTACAATGTCCAGTCCATATGTATTGTCAAATCTGGAGAAAGTACTCCGCTATCTATCTTATCCTTGTAAGTCCAAAGTATTTTTTACCTATAACACAACACCCCCACTGTCATGGCAGCAATCAATCAAAGCAGCCTGCCGCCTTCTGCATCCCAGAGCTGTTAGTCCAATTTCTGAGAATCATCCCACAAAAGCCTTAAGGGTGTGCTGCAGGAGCTGTCAGAGCCCCTCCTTCTAGCATGCACCAGGCTGCCTAGACAGAAGCAGACAAAATGTTGGCTCTTCTCAGAGCAGAGACACCTCCTCAACAGGAGCTGTCCAAGGTGACCTTTCCTGCCTCAAACCACTGCCAGCACAGGAGCTGTCCTTGACAGCAGCACCTCCTCCCCAGTCTCTGTCAGCTCTTCCTACTGCAGGGAAAGGCTTCCCTGTGTAATCCCCGTGGGAAAGGATCCCAGTGGAATCCCTGTGTAAACTTGGCAAATGCTCCCTGAGCATTGTGAATCTTAGTAAGATTTGTCTTTATCCTAAAAGAAAGGGTAAGCCAGTAGTCATGGCACAGAACCTGGAAAAATTACCTTTAGCTTGTGTTGGCAATTCAATGTGAAATTACTAAGGTTGGGCTTGGGTTAAAAGAACAGTCTGTGCTTCTTCCTCAGTCCTACCTGCGAGGTAAATGCCATCTCTTCTGTGGCGACATGGCTGCTCTCCCACCTCTAGTGAAGCCCAAGACAGTCAAAAAGAGGACCTGAAGTTCATCAGGCAGCAGTCAGACCAACATTCCAGATTAAGTGAAACGGGGTCACAGGGTTGAGGGTGGAACCCAGTGATATGAACAACAGGGTGCAGAGAAGAGTCAAGGGCCAGATCCTGATGCCCAACATTGGATACAGGAACAACAAGAAAGCCAAGAACATGCTCCCTAGTGGCATTCAGCGTGCATATGTACCTGTGCACCAGAAGAGGGCACCAGATCTCACTATAGATGGTTATAATTCACCATATGGTTGCTGGCAATTGAAATCAGGACCTTTGGAAGAATAGCCAGTGTCCTTAAGCTCTGAGCCATCTCTCCAAACCCTTTTTTAATTATTATAGTACTAGAATGTAAACCGTGCCTTATGTGTACCAGGTAGGCATCCTATGACTGCGCAATATCCCAAGTGGATTATACATTTTGAGACAAAATCTCATCACATAGCTTTGACTGGCATCTTACAAGTGCTGCTGTTATAGTGTGAGCTACCACATCCAGCCATGGACATATTTTTGTTTATTTTGTGTGGGCATGTAAACATGTGTGTGGAGGTGAGAGATGACAACTTTCAGGAGTTGGTTTCCTTCTCCCACTAAGTCAGTTCTAGGAATCAAACTCAGGACATCAGGCTTGCTGGCAAACACCTACACTGATTACATTATTGTCAGACACAGACGTATTCTTTTCCATTGTTATTTTATGTGTATGAGTGTTTTGCCTAAATGGATGTATGTGTAGCATGTGTGTATAGTTAACATGGAGGCCAGAAGAGGGTGGCAGAACCCATGAAACTGGAGTTATAGGCAGTTATAGGAGTTATGAGCCATGATGTGGGTGCTGAGAGCAAAACCCCAATCCTCTGCAAGAACACCAAGTGTTCTTAACTGCTAAGTCATCTTCCCAGCCCCTGGAGATAAATGTTTCATTCTCTTGGGTACAAAATTAGGAAAGGAATAACTACATCATGGGCAAATTAATAGAAAACCATGTTTATTGGTGCTGGGAATTGCACCTAGGGCCTAGTACATACTAAGCACATGCAACCACTGAGTTCTATTACACCTCTAGTGTCTAAAACCCTGTTTTTTAATTTAATTTTATTTTATTAATTACACTTTATTCACTTTGTAATCATCCATAAGCCCCTCCCTCCTCCCCTCCTAATCTCACCTTCCCTCCCCCTTCTTCACGCATGCTCCTCCCCAAATCGACTGATAGGGGAGGTCCTCCTCTCCTTCCTTGCCTTGTGCCTGGAGCTATTAACTATTACCATGTGGTCAGGGAGCATGTCCAGCTTAGTCCAATGGAAGGGCACCGTTTTCCCTCTATATTTAGAAATGCACCAACTGTATCTTGAATAGATACTCTGTGAACATCTGGTTCCTTCATGACAGCCTGTTCACTTAAATATCTACATGCTTTGAGGTAATTTTGTGCCCTTTTTTTCTGCTATTGCTTATGGATCTAACATGCTTTTTCTTTTAAAATTTTATTTATACATTTATTTAGTTGTTATTTTACGGCAGAGCCTCACATAGCATATGCTGGCCTCAAACTTACTCTACAGCCCGGAATAACCTTGAACTTTCGATTGCCCCTGCCTTTACCTCCCATGTTCTGAGAATACAGGTATGCTTTAACATGCCCACCCTATTTACCTGTTTTCTTCGTTTATCTCACCAAAACTTTTACCACTTTCATTCTTTGTCCAAGCAACCAATTTCTTACTTTTTGTTTGTTGGTTGACACAGAGTTTCACTCTGTTTCCCAGGACCCACAGCAATCCTCCTGTCTCAGCCTGCCCAGTACCGGGTTTGCAAGCAGGAGCGACCATCCCAGGTTTAAACAACCAGCATGTGCTTGTGTCCCTTAGGATTTGAACTTATCTCCACGCTCAGCAATAGTACCCTCCTCACTTCCTCTTCATTCTTCACTTCAGGCTAGCCTTAAATCATAATGCAAACTGAGACTGGCCTTGAATTCCTGATCCTCCAGCCTCTACCACCCAAGTACTGGTACTATAGGCATGTGCCACCAGAACTGACTCTGTCTTCAGACACTTACAGATTTTTTAAGAAAAATGAAAACCATGCACACATATTTGCAATATCAACCTCAACTTCCAAGAAATATTTCCCATAAGGGTAGTACATTCTCATTTACAATGTAATTATGACTTTGTGCTGAAAACTCACAAAAAAAAATGTTGCACTTGGGTAAAATAGCTCAAAAAACTTTGTCAATTTCAGAACTACTCACACTTAGATGTGGAGGTGTTATGGGGTATACACCAGAAAAGACTGATGGCTCAAGCCATCAGAAAGTCTTTCTTAGGTTGAAAGAAAGCATTGTCTTCCCTAGAACATGAGATATCCATTGTTGTGGGCCACTATACAGGTGCTGGGAATTTAACCCAGGTCCTGTATATGAACAAGGGCTTTTGTAAAATTTTTTCATTTTGTTTTTGAGATAGGATTTCTCTCTGTCCTTAGCTGCCCTGGCCTCACTTTGTAGACGATGCTGGCCTTGAACTCACAGAGACCTGCCTGCCTCCCTGAGTACTGGTATTACAGGCATGGGCCACCATTCCCATCACACACTGAATTTTAATTGACCAGGAACATGGTTTTACTAGGGAACCCAGTTAAAGACAGAGCTGCCATAGGCTACATCTGGGCAGGGTTTCTAGGTTATCTCCATGCACAGTAATTGGTTGGAGTATCACTCTCAGAAAAGAGACCTGTGCCCAGATGTTTTTGGTTCTGATGCTCGCCTTGTATTTCATTTTCTTCTTCTTTCATGAGATTCCCTGCACTCTGCCCAAATTCTCTGGCAGGAACTCAGTGGCTTGCTCTCTGATCACCACACAGAGAGGACTGAGCAGCCTAACCAGATCACAGAGGAAAACAAGGCAGTCAGTCCTGATGAGACCTGGTAGGTTAGAGTCAGATATGAGGGGAGGAGGACCTCCCCTATCAGTGGCCAGGGGGAGGAGGGTGGGGTTTGAGGGAAATAGGGAGAGGGCTATACCTGTAATGCAAAGAATAAATTGTAATAAAAATAAATAAACCTATAAAAAAATCGAAGCACAGTTTTCCTTTGTTTTGCAAGTGGTCTCCTGGGCTCCCAGACTGACCCCATACATTAGCCTTAGCTTTCCCTGTAGCTGGAACTAATTTGCTATACCAGTGCCCTTTATGTGTCGCTCAAGTTATTATTATTATTTTTTTAGAAAACAGTCTTAAATTAGATTTGCTTTACAAGTAGGAGGTTTTCCTTGCATTAGTGTCTAAGCATGATGTGTGTGCCTGGTGCCCTTAGAGGTTTGAAGTTGGCATTGTCTTCCCTGGAACTAGAGTTATTGGTAATTTTGAACAACTGTATGGCTAATTCAAATTGAACCCAAGATTTTATAAGAACAAGTAATTTTTAAAATGTTTTATTTTATATTTAAGACAGGCTTTCTCTGTAGCCTTGCCTGTCCTTGGCGTACATGTAGACTAGGCTGTCTTGGAACTCACAGAGATCTGTTTACTGTTGCTTTACTGACTGCTGGGGATACAGGCATAGGCCACCATGCACAGCCCCACATTGAATTTTTATTTTTTAGGATGAAGCTTTTACTTTATTTTGCAGGTGGGATCATGGGTTCCCAGACAAAAGGAAGATTTAAATAGCTGGAACTAGAGAGGCATTACAGAATCTTTTGTGTCTCAAGACCCTTTTTTAAGTGTAATTGTTTTATTTGCTTTGCATATAAGGGTTTTGCTTGTGTTTCTGCCAGTGCACCATGAGTGTGCATGGTACCTGATTTTGGAAGGCTGCATGGAATCCCTGAAACTGAAGTTGCCAGTGGTTGTGAGCCAGTGTATGGCTGTTGGGAATTGAAGCCAGTTTCTCTAAAACAACAGGTCTATTTTAATGATTTTTTTTTCTTATTAGACTTTTTGATACAGGAATTCTCTGTAGGCTTGGATGACCTATGCTCACTTTGTAAACCAGACTGGCCTTGAACTCACATGAGTCTGCCTTCCTGTTCCTCCCCCACATGCTGGGATTACAGGAAGCAGCCACCATGGACAGCCTAACTTTCATATTTGGTTTGTAAAGAAACAATATTTTACTTTGTTTTCCATGTGGGCTCCTGGGATCCCAGACACAAGAGATGCATTGCTCTGAGTTTCTGCCATCTCTGGCAATGAGGAGGCACATATATCACTGTTCCGTGTGTCTGGCTCAAGGCCTTTTTTTAGATGATAACACTTTTATTTACATTTGTGTTACACGTATGAGGTTTTGCTTGGCTTTGTGTCAGTATCCTATGAGTGTGCCTGGTGTGTTTAGAGTTTGGCAGAAGGCATTGTCTTCCCTGGGTCTGCAGTTACTGGTAGTTGTGAGTCACTAGATGGGTGCTGGCAATTGAACTCAGGTCCTTATAAGAACAAGTGACTTGGGGCTAGAGAGATGGCTCAGAGTTGAAGAGCACTGCTTGCTCTTCCCAAGGTCCTGATCTTGAAGAGTTTAAGTTAGCCTGAATATCACTCCATTTTGAAATAAAGATTTTGACTGGGAACTGAATTCAGGTGCCTGGAAATATCACAGGATGTACACCTGGCAGAAAACAAAGTTAACTCTCCTAGCAACAGCCTCCAGGAAATATAACAGAATAAATGCTTCATAGAAAATAGAGACAAACTCCCTGGCAATAATCAATGGGAATCGGTTGAGAATCGGGTGGGAAAATTCTCTCCAATGTTTCACATGTGGTTTAGAAAAATAGCCATTGTGATCATATGCCTTAGCCATTGTGATTGTGTGCCTCAGAAAAGGTCACCTCGCCCTGCTAAACTTCACCCAATTCTGTAACGCCAAGGCTTGTGCCCCCCTGCTTGCTGCCATGGAATCCTGTTCACTCGGAACTCGGGGTCCCACTTCTCTACTGCTGTGTCAGTGAGACTTGGGTCCCGACCTCGATTACTCTCGTAATAAAGCTCTCTAGCAATTGCATCGAGTCTTTTCCTGGTGGTATCTGAGGGTCCTATGAACCTGACATAACAAGCTCAGTTCCCTGCAACCAAGGGGTGGCTCTGAAAAATATATAATGAGATCTGGTGCCCTCTAGTGGCTTTCAGTTGTACATGCAGGCAAACCTACTGTATGTCATCAAATAAATAAATTTTACAAAAAATAAGAATAAAAAACAAAACACTGAAATTTAAAAAAAAAATGAACAATTTACAAAAATTTCAACAGATTTAATTCACTTTACTTTTATTATATAAAAACCCTTCTGTGATAGCCACAGCTGGAGTCTGGGTCCTCTGAACTGAGACTCTGGTGTGGGTTTTCACAAGAAGATCAGTGAATTCCTGATAAGGACTCTTGGTGAACACAGAGGTCAGGGGTGAGGTAGCTGATTAGATAGTGCCCTGTTGCTTAGTTTTTGACTACCCTTTCAGCCTTCCTGAGTCTACACTATCTCTGCCCCATTGATGGTCCTGATGCAATTTTAGAAGAGACCTTTGCCCATAATCCCATCTATTGTGCTGAAATGCTAAGTCAAAAGGGGCTCCCTGAAATTACTTATTATTTCGGGGACCTGCCTAGCTGGAGCAGCAACTGGACAAAATGCCCATAGAGATGCTAGAAAGAGGCTTCTAGAGGTTGGTTTAAATCCAATAATAGTTCTCTTTCGGTTACTATCCTATAACAACCCTGATGGGACCACTACTCATTTTGATTTTTACTTTGGGTCTGGTATTTTAAATTACTTGATGGCTCTCATGAAGGAATGCTTTGAAGCAATATAGTAATGGTACTCAGATCCCATTGTGGAAAATAAATCTGGAGGACACTAAGAGTCATATCTGGAAGACCCAAGATTGGGTATTAAAATGATCATGGGAAGGGAGAAATGAGAGACAAAAGCATTATAAATTAGTTTTTTGGCAGAGGGGAGTTATTGAATTAAAGTTTAAAGAACAAGCCTGAACAAAGGCCAGACAGGTGGAGACATGTCCTGTGGGGAGGAACCAGCCTTACAGCATTCTTTTCCTACTCAGTAGAGTTACAGTTGCTAGGAAACTGGCCCAGATCACCCCCTCCCCTAGGACAGCTTAGTGATCAGCTGGTACTAGGGAGGAAAAACAATGCCTTTTGTGTCAGGCTCAAGAACCTTTTCTTACATTATAAATTTTTTAATTGAGATTTCTGTTACATGGATGGAGTTTTGTATGCATTTGTGTCTGGGAACCATGTGTGTCCCTGGTGTGTGAAATAGGTATTGTGTTCCCTGGAATTGGACTTTTTGGTAATTGTGAGCCACTGTATGGGTGATGGCAATTGAACCCAGGTCATCTACAAGAACAAGGGATTTTAAAATAATATTTTATTTTATTTTGACAGTTTTTCTCTGTACCCTTGGTGATCCTTGGGTTACTTTGTAGACAAGGCTGCCCTGCAGCTCACTGAGATCTGCCTGCACCTCCCTTCCTGAGTGCTGGGAATACAGGCATGTGCTACCATGCCCTGCCTCACATAGAAGTTTTATTTTAGGAAGAAGATTTTAAGTTGTGCAGTTGGGCTCCCAGGTTCTCAGACAAAATGCAGCCTTTGGCCTCAGCTTAGTGACTCATACAGACTAGGAAGTAAAAACAGTGCCTTTGACTCAAATCCCTTTATTTAGATTTTAATTTTTTTAATTTAGATTTGTGTTGCATGTCCGGGGTTTCACTTGCATTTGTGTCTGTGCAGCACGGGTGTGCCTGGTGTATGAAGAGGTTGGAAGAAGGCATTGGATTCTCTGGAACAGGACTTATGGGTAGTTGTGAGACACTGTATAGGTGGTGGGAAGTGAACCCAAATCCTCTATTTGAACAAAGTCTTGTCTGTTTGTTTATTATTTTGAGACAGGGTTTCTCTGTAGCCTTGCCTGTCTCGGCTCACAATTTAGATCAGAGATCTGTTTTGGAACTCACGATGTAGACCAGGCTACCTTCTAAATCAGAGTTCTGACTGCCCCTACTTTTCAAATCCTTGGTTGAAAGGCTTAAAGGCTTGTACAACTATGCCCCGTCTTGTACTTTTTAAGCTGTCATTTCTAATCAAACACAAAACTCCTGGAACAATGGCTAGTGTCCAGAAACAACTGCATGAGAAGTACATTGATGTCTGCCATAGAAAGGTATTGTGTAAAAAAGGCTTGTTTGTTTGTTTGTTTGTTTTTCTCATGGATTGCAAAGGGCAGCAGAAAACATAAAATAAACAGTTCTTTTTTTTCCCTCCTCAGGGTCTAACAAGTTTTGATGCCAGCACCAGAGTTCAGTATTGCTAGATGTTCTGCAGTTGCACCCGCTTTCTCTTCTGTAGGGGACTAAATGGTCTTCTGCCAGAGCTCAAGGTAGTTGGAAGACCAGAGAGACAAATTTTAAAAACATTCCAGCTGTTCAAGCAAGGTAGAAGCCTTCAAGTTCTCCTATAGATAGATTTATTTTTTTATTTTAGTTTGGGCCAGGTATAGGTTTTCAATACCACCACTGGGGAGGCAGAGGCAGGTGGATCTCTGAGTGATTTGCCAGTCTGGTCTACAGAGTGAGTTCCAGAAGAGCCAGGGTTATACAGAGATACCCTGTCTTGATAAAAAAAAAAAAAATAATAAACTTAAAGACTTTTTTTTTTCCTGTGAACTCAGAAAGTTGTTAGAAACCGGGCATGGTCCGGGCTCCAAAGTTAAAGGTGGGACTATTGCCAGTTCCAGGCCAGCCTGGGCTTACAAGGACCAGCTCTTAAAAACTACATGGAGAAGGGGGTTGTTAGGGTTAGCCGCAATATCCGGCTTGGGTACAGCTCTCTATTGAAATGGTGCCCTTCTGTGAGAAGTAGCATCTCAACAGGGATGTCCAATTCTAGAAGCACTGGAGCAGGTATCTCAAAGTCATGGTTAGAAAATTCAGAAACGTCGTTACGGGCATTCCTGAGAGGTGGGAGCCCAAAAAGGCGGGAATATGTCCTCTACTCCCATGGTGCCTAGGAGCTTGGCCCTATTAAAGGCGCTGCCCTCACACATCCCTTGCTGGCTCGCCAGAGGAGCAGAGGAGCAGGGGGTGGCTGGGACCTGCGCCAGACACACACACAGGCAGGTGTGTATACAGTGGGCTAAGGGGGCCCGATCTCCTTTGAGTGTCGCGAGTGTAACTAGAGACACCACTTTGGAGTAGGCGGGTTCCGTGCCGGCACTTGGGATCAGGAGGACTGAGATCCGGTAAGACACCTCCCCTTACAGAGAAAAAGGGTCCTGGGAACCGGGATGGACTTCGAGGCCGTCAGCAACTATGCAGAAGGCCCTGGGATGGAAGCAGGCGCTGCCGAAAAGAACAAATGGCCAGGATTCTGATGGGGTTAGGGGCAGGACAAGGACGACACAGAGGACCATAGAAGCAGAGGGGGTGATTGCGAGGAGAAGGGAGCTTCAGGGAACATGGCAGCTGTGACACCTGAACCCAGGGACTGGCTGTTTAGAAGGTTCCAATGTTTGGCTGTTACCAGGGGAACCAGGCGGCTTCAGGCGGTGCTGGTCCCCACACAGGGAGCATAGGACATGGGTAGGGTAGTAGTAAGAGGAGGATGGGTCCAGGACAGGGGACAAGGGTGAACAGGGGCCTAGCCTTCGGCCTAGGCTTCATGGGCTGTGGGAGAATGGTCTGCATGTCTGTGGGATGTCCCAAGGGGGTAGGAGAAGGTTGCTGTGCTGGGAGGACTAGCTAGTAACCTGGGGCTTAGGATTCCTAAAGAGGGGGGCTTGTGTGGCCGAGGGAAGACTAATGGCCACCATGGGCAGGATATTACTTTATGTCCCAGCAGGAGGGATGGGGTCTCAAAGCCTGATTGGTGGAAGCACCTATACACCAAAAGGCAAATCTCCAGTTTTGTTTCTAGAATATGGCAGGATCCTGAGACAGTACTTGAAGGGGGCGGGGTTGGGAAGGGATGACAGACTGAGCATGTTGGTCAGGAGAATGGGTGGTGGGGCATGGCGGGGCCAGGCAGGGTGGGCAGAGCTGAGAGCTGGGGCTGTGGAGCCAATGCTGCGTTAATGGTTGGGGGCAGGGTGGGCATGAGGACAGGACATTGGTGGGACAGGGGAAAGCCAGGTAGGGTAGGTGGGAGAATGAGGTGGGGCATGGCTCATGGGGAGGGGTGGCCTGAGGTGGGAAATATCACTGGACTCTTGTGAGAGCCCCTGGCTGAGCAGCCAATGGGAACAAGAGGGGGCTTTTGCTTAGTGGAAGGAGCTGGTAAGGCCAACAGCCTCCTGTGTTGAGGCCTGGTGTAGCTCATTCCAAAGGACTGGGCCAGACTAGACCACCAGTCATGGCAGCTGGAACTGCAGGGAGAGTTTGGCTCTGGGTGCAAGGCTGGGAGAGCAGCTTTCAGGAGAATAGGGGTTGAACAATTAATAATTAAACACTACCGATGTTGAAAGAAAGCTGGAGGTTAAATTTAGGGCTGTACTTGTCTTTACACCTCACTAATATGACACAGTAGATAAAGGGTCCACTACATGCTTTTGGCATATAGATAGATAGATAGATAGATAGATAGATAGATAGATAGATAGATAGATAGATATATTCTAGATAAAGTTTTCTGGTGTAACTCAGTCTATAGACCAGGCTGTCCTCGAAATCAGAGATTGGCCTGCCTCTGCCTTCTGATTCATTCATCCTGAGTTCTGGGATTAATGTTGTAAACCACTACTGACCATATTGTTTTGTGAAATTAAGACTTATTTTGTAGCCTTGAACTTGGGATCTTTCTGCTTTTACCTTCTCTGTATTGGGGTTTCAGGTCTGAAACACTATTCCCTACTTTCTCAGTTAATTTAGGGTACATTTGTTTGTTTTTTGTGTTTGGACATGCAAGTGCCATGGTAGGTGTATAGAGATCATAGATTAGACAACTTGCAGCAATTGGTTTTCTCCTATTACTATGTAGGTCCCTGGGATCAAATTCAGATTATTAGGTTTGCTGGCAAACACATCTTACTGATGAGCCATTTCAACTGTATTGACATTGGTTAGTCTTAAATGTGAATTATAAAGAAACAAGTATCTTAGGTTCTAGAATTCCACACCCCTATACATCTCCATTAGTAGGCAGAAGCTTATAATTATATGAAGCACACAATACCTTATTAAGTATGAGTAATTTCTAGAAAGTGACACTTATGAAATTCATGCCTATTGTTATATGACTTCCGCTCCATTCTTGATAGCACATAGCTCCTATCAAGACATATATCTATATATATGCACTCGTATATGTAGACGTATATAGACTCGTATATGTAGACAGAATTATAAATAAAAATTGAGAAATAAAAATAAAAGACAAGTACATATAGGGGCTGAGATATAGCTCAGTTGGTAGAGTATTTGACTAGCCTGCATCAAACTTGGCTCAGACACCAACACAGCATAAATCAATGGCAGACACAATGCTGTGAATCCCAGCCCTCAAGGGGGAGGTACAGGACAATAAAAACTTCAAGGTCACCTTCCACTACATGGGGGTTTAAAGGCAGCCCAGAATCTAATCTAAGACACTATTCTTAGTTTTGAGGTAGGCTCTTGCTATTGAGACCAAACTGGACACACGTTAGGGCCTAAAGCTACTTCTGATCTTGCATTTTGGAAACTGGTGTTCCCGGCATTTATTTGAGAATGTTGATATCTTATTGCCTGTGTTGTTCGTAAGCCTCAGTTTAAAATCCTCTTTTTTTCCAGTTACATTATTAACATGGACATAAGCGGGAACAATGAAGTGTTTGAGGAGTGTAAGTAGAGCCTTCTTTTGATTGGAGTGTTCATGTGTTAAATGTCTTTGTAGAGATGACTGATATGAGATTTGGGACACTTGCATTCATCTGGTCTTATGTTTGGCAACCTTCTAGTGTTCTTTCTGGCTTGTTGAAATTTATTTCTCTGCTTTCAAGAGCAGGGGAATATATTCATTTCTTAAGTGTGTTCTTTACCCCTTTTTGGTTCCTGGGTCTTTCATTTCCTCTCTATCTTTCATAAGAAACAGATTATTTTGGCTCATACTTCTCTCCCCCTCCCATTCTTTCTCTTTCTCTTTGTAGCTGGATATAGAGTCCAAAGTATTCTAATCACGTGCTCTACCACTGACCTATGTCACTAGTCTTGGGTAAATGTAAATTTTACTAGCTGTAATTTATAAGCTAGTTTTCAGGAGTAAAAGACATGTGCTACTAGATTTTATGATGCTTCCTAACGCTTTTTCTTTTTATGATTTAGATAAGTCTACAGTGCCAGAGCAGGAAGAGTCCTGGTAAGTAGGAGAAGTGTTGGAACTTGACTTTTCTTTTTTTCACCCTTTATTCTGGGCAAGAAGATTTAAGAGTAAACATCACATTTTCTCAACAACATCATGTTGGATGTTTGACTTTATTACCAGTTTAAAGTATCTGATTCTTGTCTTGGGCCATTGTTTAACTCTTCAGCTGTTGCTTTATTTTTAGAGAGGTGTGTGTGTGTGTGTGTGTGTGTGTGTGTGTGTGTGTATGTCTTTTTACATGGAGTCTTACTGTATAGGTCTGGCTATCCTGGAACTCCATGGACAGCCTAACTTTCAGATTCAGTTTGTAAAGAAACAAGATTTTATTTTATTGTCCATGTGGGTTCCTGGGATTCCAGACAAAAGAGATGCATTGCTCTGAGCTTCTGGAGTCTCTGGCAATGAGGAGGCACATACATCAATGTCCTGAAACTCACTCTACAAACCAGGCTGGGCTCTAACTCATAGAGATCTATATGATTCTGGCTGCCTAATGTTGGGATTAAAGGTGTGTATCACCATGATTGACTAGTTTTGGCTTTTTGAGACAGGGTCTCACTATGTAGTCCTGGCTGTCCTGGAACACATTATATAGATAAAGGTTGGCTTTGCACTTGTTACCTCTGCTTCTTAACTTCTAGAATTCATGCTCAACTAGTTTGTTTTTAAAAATGTCTTTGAACTTTCTAGTCTCAATCATTTAGGAAAAAAGTAGACATTTTGCCTGATATGCTTTTATGATCCAGGCTGCATCTTGCCTCATGGTGATCTTATATGTGTACTATGATCATATTGACAACCAATACAAATAACTCATCATATAAATATCAGAGTGTTTAGCCTAGCTTTTAGAGCTTCCAGAGAGCTCTCCCAGTAACTTGTGGAAAATATGATGATCAGGTAGAAATGGAGTGAGACCCAAAAGATAACCATGTGCTAGAAGTTAAGAGAAGCCTTTCCTTTTCCTTTCCTTTCCCTTCCTTCATTCCTTTCTCTTTTTCTTTCCTTTTTCTTTTCAGACAGATTCTCTTTGTAGCCATGGCTGTCCCATAACTCACTACATACACAAGGCTGGTCTCAAACTAACAGAGTTGTGGGATTAAATGCATGTGCCATCATGCCCAACAAGAATATTCTGTTTTAAAAAACATAGTTGTCTTTATTTTACATGTAGAAGCATTTGCCTGCTTGTATGTATATGTGCTTAGTACCCATGATGCCTATAAGAGGTGTTAGATCCCCTAGAACCAGTTACCACTAGTTATAATATGCTGTGTGGGTGCTGAGAATCAAACCAGGGTCTTCTGCCAGAGCAGCCAGTGTCAGGGCTGGAGAGATGGCTTGGTGATCTTCCAGAGGACAAAACTTTGACTCCTAGCACCCACATGGTGGCTTACAACTGTGTTTAACTCCAGTCCCAAAGATCTGCTGTCCTCTTCTGGACTCCAAACACACTGTATGCACATAGTACATGCACATTCACACGTGCAAAATTCCTATACACATGAAAAAAATTAAAAATCATGACCGATGTAGTGATGTACACAGCCTTTTATCCCAGTGCTAGAGAGGCAGAGGCAGGCAGGCCTCTCTGAGTTCCAGGCCAGCCTGGCTTATAGGGTGAGTTTTCAGAATAGCCAGAGATGTTACACAGAGAAACCCTGTCTTGAAGGAAAAATAAAATAAAAAGGACAATCTTTTTCAAAAAGAACAGCAAGTATTCTTACCTGCTGAGCCTTCTCTGCAGCCCCTCAAAGACAATAATTTTGTTTGTATGTGTCTATGGCAGGTCCTCTCTAAGTAGCTTTGGGTGTCCTAGGCTTACTATGTTCAGGCTGGCCTTGAACTCAGAGAGATCTGCCCAGCTCTGCCTCCTGGGTGCTGGAATTGAATGCATGTGCCACACACCCAGGCTAGAAAGGTTCTTTAAGGCTAGAGTACTAAGTAGGAGAACAAAGGTTCATCAAATTGACAGCTAAAAAAAGACAACATGCATGGTAGAAATAGATTAGCATTTGTATGTACAGTGGATGCAGAAATATTTTGTAACAAGGATTTGGAGTATTTTTCTTCCATAGTAAAAGTGTTTCATGTCCAGAGATGGATAACTAGGTTAAGGTACTTGCCACACAAGTCTGATAACTTGATTTTCATTCCCAGAACCTATGTAAAGGTGAAAGGAGTCACTTGACTTCACAAAGTTGTCCTATAACTTCCACATATGTGTTGTGGTACATGCACAGCTACACACACTATACACCTCCCCCAACAATGATGATTATAAAATGTACATCTTACAGGGATGCATGCCTGTAAACCTAGACCTTGGAAGCCTGACGAAAAATTTCTGTGACTTCCAGTATATCTTGGGCTAAAGAGTAGCTGCTGGCGAGCTTCATGGCACATTGACACAGACTAGAATCATTTTAGAATAGGGAGGTCTCAATTGAGAATACGCCTCCATAAGATCGGGCAGTATGCAAGCCTGTAGGTTTTTCCTAATTAGTGATTGAAGTGAGGGCCCAACCTATTGTGGGTGTGCTTATCCCTGGACTGGTACTCCTGGGTTCTGTAAGAAAGCAGTCTGAGCATGCCAGTGGGTAAGGAATCTGTGGTTGTGGGTAGCTGGGGCTGAAGATCTGGCTGTGATGAACAAGATACTAGCCTAACTAAAGAAAGATTTTTCCTTTGCTGGGATAATTGATGCTGGACAACTGGAGCTGAGAAATTAGCAGTAACTAAGAAGAGACCAGCAGTACTGAGGTGAAATATTCTGGAAAGTGTTTTTTCAGAATTGGCACACAGAAGTGGTGATCCAGTGACTTTTGTCTGGTTTGTAGCTTGTGCTGACAGCAGAACCTGCTAGTCTCCAAGAGTCACCCAATTGGTACTGTTTATTTAGTCATGAATGTGTCGTGAAGAATAGCTGAGGCTTGGCACTGTGAGAAAGAGCTGCATTTCTCAAAGAGAACCCAGGAGAGCCTATTGGTAAGAGTGCTGCCCAGTTTAAGCAAGAGACTCCAGACATTTGGAGATGCCAGTGTCATGGAACAAGCACAGCGGCAGTCATGGAGTGGAGCCATCTTGATCTTAGGAGACAAGCTGGGCATGCTACAGAGCTGGAGAAGATCATGACTGGATACCAGACATGAGACATTGAGTTACTTGCTCAGTTGGAGTTTGGTTTTGCTTTGTTCAGATTGTGACTTCTGTAAGATGCCTCCTTTTGTAAGAACAGTGGAAAGGTGTATAGAAACATGGAAAATGAGGAATAATTGAAAGATTTAACAAATCTAATGAAGGGGAACAGAGTTGGTGTAGGAAACACCCAAAATTTAACAAGTGATCATGCTTATTGTAGAAAGTAGGGGAAATATCATGAAGAGAAGAATACTGTGCTCATATTTTCTAGGTTTCTTTTTCTACCTTACAACTTAGCTGTGTGGTGACTGACTCAGTCTCTGACACTGGATCTCCCATTGAAGAAAAGAAAGCTAAGATCTATGAAATAAGCAACAATGGCAAGTATCATTTCTGCTTAGAGAAACAGCTGAGCTCTGAAGCCTTGCCACATGTGGCTGTTTTAGGATCTGCCTCTGCAAACTTTAATTTTGTGATGATTTTGTAGCCAGTGCCCCCTTTTCTTTCTCCATCATGTGCTGGGGTCCCTACACCATGGTTTAATTCCTAACACAACTGCAACTTCCTGTTGCCTTAGATTTGGTTAGAGTTCTATCTGCCTAAAACTCTGCTCCACTCTCTTCTTCTCTTTTCATCCTTTATGGACAAGATAGAGGAGAGAGTAAGAAGCATTACTCTACCTTCTTTCCAGCTGGGTGGAGAATGGGGATAGCAGAGGTTAACAGTGAAAACTGTTAAAGATCTACTATCTACTCCATACATTATTGTATAAGGCAGCAAGCACCAAAAGTCCAGCTGGACCACAGTGACTAAATAAAGAACTTTTCTAAGCTAGAGAACTTTAACTTTAACTTGAAATACTGCTTTATTGAAGCAAGTGCCCTTATTTGGCTATGGCCCACAAGGCATCAGATTTGTGTTAAGGAACAACTGAGCAAGTACCTCATGCTGTTTAGACAGTAGGATTTCAAAGTGGGAATCATATTTTCATTGCTAGTTCATCATCGGTCACTTCTCTCAGAAAAATACAAAATAGAGGGAAGTATCTAAAACTATGGTTTTTAGCTGTGATTCAAAATGTCCAAGCATTCAACTACTTCAGCTTAGTTTGTGTTCAATATCCTGCTGATGACTGTAATTACAGAGTGGGTAGAAGAAGCATATTTACATATGTCTCTTGAATTTCAGATGATTCCCGTGATGAGGACCAAATACTTGAGTATGAAAAAGAACTGCTTCAAAGTATTAATTCCATTCTCAGTTCAGCTGATGATTGTGACCTATGGGATCTTTATGGAACTTCCAACTATCCATCAAGTGAGCCTAAGCCAGAGCCAGAGGCAGAGGCAGAGCTGGATCCAAACCCAGAGCTGCAACCTCAGCCAGAGACCGAGCCTCAGGCTGAGCAAAAACCCCAACCTGAGCACAAGCCACAGCCAGAGCCAGAGCAGGAGCCTGTGACCGAGCCAGAGGGAGAGTTGCAGGCAGAGCTGGAGCCCAAGTCGCAGGCTGAGCCCAAGCTGCAGCCAGAGCCAGAGCCAAAGCTTGAACCAGAGCAAGAGGGGGAGCTGCACCGAGAGAATGAGCCCCAGCCAGAGCAGGAGGCCAAGCCCCAGTCTGAGCCTGAGAGGCAGCCTGAACCTCAGCCAGAGGTATTGGCCGAGCCCCAGCCTGAGCCAGAGACAACCCGATACTGAGACAGAGGCTGAGACAGAGTCCAAACCCCAGCCAGAGCAGGAACCTGAGCATGACCCTGACCCTGAGGCAGAGGCTCAGCCAGAGCTGGAGCCCAAGACCCAGCTTAAGCCTAAGTCTGAGCCCCAGCTGGAGCCCGAGCCAGAGCAGGAGCCTGAATGTCAATCTGAGCAAAATATTACCAACAAGGAGGCTGAGGAGAGGTGGGCTGCATATCTGCTAGCCAAACAAAGGAAAAAGAGAAAAAACAGATTTATATGTATGTCACAGGGTAAGCCACATAGGAAACGTCCTAGGGTTGGGCCTGGGCCTCAGCCTGAGCCACGGCCCCACACAGAGCAAGAGCCTAAGCCCCAGCCTGAGCCTGAGGCCAAGGAGGAAGCAGAGGCCAAGGCCCAGCCACAGCCAGAGCCTGCACCCGAGCAGGAGCCTGAGTCTGCATCTGAGCAAAATATTACCGAAAAAAAGGCCAAGGAGCGTCGGGCTGTGTATCTGCTGGCCCAACGAAGGACAAAGAGAAAAAATAGATTTATATGTATGTCACAGGGTAAGCCACATAGGAAACGCCGTAGGCTACACTCACAGAATGAGCCCAGCCTGCCAAGTGCATCTGCAAAGCCTAGGTCTCCTGATATGCCCATGTCACCGGGCCAACCTGTTCATGCTGCTGAAAACACCGCATTAAGTAAGGGGAGAGGCAAAGGGGCACGACCACGAAAGGGAAGTGTCTCAAGTGGACGTGGGGGCTCCCATGTCCATTTTCCTTATGCCTCAACATGCATTTACAGTTCAGTTCCCCTGGAGTGCTTTTTTTCTGAATTCCCTATCCTGATGGTGTTCTGGGTTATTGCCCATCCCCTCTGGATAATTGTCAATACCTCTATGCAGCCATGAGTTAGAGTGGCTCCTCCCTCCTACATGTTGTAACATGTTGCTGAATGTTTCCCATCATAAGAGGACTGTTCATGATTTATTCTCTGAGGGTCTAGCCTCATGAGTGGCATGTAACAAGTTTGATTTTATTAAATAAACAAATGATACTCTTGGTGCCTAAGTCTCTGGCTAGAGTTATTGACACTGTGGGTTCTGGAAGAAGGCAAAAGGCAAGGTGTGACTTGCAAATTGGGTGAAAGGTGCTGCTGGGGACATGTGCTAATACCATACCAATCCTTAGACTATACTAGTCTTAGTTGCTCATGCAACAGAGCCTCCAAGTACCCTCGTGGTAGTTCTCTGTACCTGTGACAGTGTTTACTCAGCTCACTCTGCTGGTGGTTGGTGGCCCTAAATAGAGTCACTCAGAAAGTAGCAGTATGCAGCCTGCCCACGCAGTCTTGATAGGTGCTGCCCTGTGCTAGCCTTCGAGAGCTCTTTTTGAGCTTCCATTTCTCTCAATTGCTTGATGGAATCAATTTCCATTATACAAATCAACTACTAACCTTTCAGCTGATAGTGGACAAAAACTTGAGGGCCTTCCCAGAAGAAACCCCTTGCAACAAACGTTGAAAAATGCAAGACTGGGTATATGCTGCTCATTTGCATGGGACTTGATTGTACATTTTTTGCATGTTCATCAGTCCAGTGGATACTGGAGACTCCAAGGGGATGAAGGAGTCTGGTTGGACGAAGGTTTCTGACCCTAAGGAAGTATACACATGATGAGGTCACCTGCTGGTTCCCCTTCGTTCTGTCCTATCCATCCAGCTAAAGGACCAGGCCTGTGTGCTCTACTCAAATCCTAGCAGTTAACTGGCAGAGTGCTTCCTTCAACTTCACAGCAGCTCTGACCTCTGAAGTTTTCTTTGTCCTTAAACTCAGTTCAAAAATTGATATGTGGCCCAGGCACTTCTTAGCTGGACACAGCTGATGGCCATAGTTTACACTGAAGCAAGCCAAAAGAGTTGAATGTGATGGCACATTAATCCCAGGACTCAGCAGGCAGAGGCAGGGCAATTAGGAGTCCAAGGCTACCTTTGACAAAATCAAGTACAAAGCCAGTTTCATATGCATGGTACTCTTACCTCAAAAATCAACAAGCAGGACAATTACAGAGGGGAACGTAGAGCTAGGTGTTCTGATGTAGGATGAAAGAGAGGGTAGTTAAAAATGTCTTCAGGGTTTTTCTAATGCTTTGCATGATCACATTTCCACTTGCTTGTAGTTTTAGTATTATTCTCATAAATCTATAGGGAGCTATCAGAAACAAGTATTGCCTATGCCAAAGGCATGCTAATACTTAATCTAGAAGTCACATTAAGGTTTTAATATTTCATTTTCCCACTTACAATATTAATTTTAATTTTATCACAGGTTTTACTTCCATTCAGGAGTAATGACCTCTTACAAGTGAAAGAATACATTTGAAGAAGCATATTTGTGTGCGTATGGGAGCATTTTGATTTTTTTGTGTGTGTCTTTTTTGTTTTTGTTTTGTGGTGCTGGGGCTGGAACTGAGGCCTCATGTATACCATACAAGTATTCAACCACTGAACTTCTTCAGTGTGGTGATACTTTTAAGCCTTATTTTGGCAGAAAAAAAAATGGCGTTCAGGGAGGGGGAGGGAAAAAGAGTGGTGTGTCAGGTGTGGGGCAGGGGAGATCAGCTTAGGTCTGAAAGAGGCTCTGTGTCCCTGTGCTCTTTACCTGGCTGATATGATGAGTCAGCTCATCATGTATCAGCAAGGGATCATCTCTGGATTCTTCATATTTAAGCTGTTTGCCTATAGGGATGCTTCTCTTGATAATATCCAGGTTGCTTTGCTAGATAGAGACAGACAGAAGAAAGGAGCAGCTGCCTCTCAGTGTCCTTCTCACGACCCTTCATCTGAAGGTGACCAGCCAGTTTGAACTTTTACCTCTGTCTTGTAATTCATTGCTCTGGGAGCCTCCTATGGTGCTTCATATGGTTCTTGTGTAGGCTGCTTGCTGGTCATAGTGTTGAATATATTCAATCTAGGGGTCTTCTTAGTTCTCTTGCTGTGGGGTACACAGGCTCTGAGGCAAAGTTTTCTAAGCCTTAAGGCTAGCTTTCTCTGAGTGTGCACTGAGATCCCATTCTCTGCTGGATCTGGCAGATGGCACAGGCTTTCATCTGCTGCCTCTGCTGATATGGACCTGTTTTCATCACTAGGTGATTGAAAGCAGAAATGTTTGATGTCACTTGAATTGGGCTTTGGCTCTTGCGAGTGTGTTTGGGGCTTCTAGAAATATAGTGTAGCGACACACAGACACTTGCTGAGAAAGCTCCTCCTCTACTAGGGAAGGTCATTCTCTACTGAAGAATGTTATTCTCTTCAACAAAGTACAGCCCTAGAAAGGATTAAAACCTGGCTACCCATCCTCAAATTAGCTTCCTTTTGTTTTGTTTTGATCTGTTCTGTTTTGTTATGTTTTGTTTTGTTTTGTTGAGAGCTGTCTGTGTAGCTTTGACTGTCCTGGACCTGCTTTGTAGAGCAAGCTGACCTCCAACTCACAGAAGTCCATTTGCCTCTGCCTCCTGATTGGTGGAATTTACGTGTGTGGCATAGCATCCAGCAGCTTCCTTTGTTTTATTTATTACTTTGCTTTCTTCGCACTCCAGTTTTTTACACAGGCTTTTATTCCACAATTCATTGGTAACAAATGCTCTGACAAATTTTCCATCTCAGGAGCCCACGAAGTTAGAAACTCCCCATGTTACTATTTCTTTTACTAGCTCTGTGGATTCGATTCTCTGACTCAGTTGCTCTAGCCATGATTTTTAAAAAGCCTCCAGCTATGGTGGCACATCTGATAAATCCCAGCAACAGGAAAGAAAAGGCAGAATGATTGTCACGAGTTTAGAGCCAGCCATGCCTATGTAGCAAGACCTACCTCATACAAAGCTGCTTCCACTGAAATCAGTACTGACTGAGCATTAGCCCTTTGTATGTTCAGCATTATTCTTTGTTCTGTTGGAGGTACGCCTTGACATATGGTGCAGAGATCATGGTTTAATGGAAAGACTGAGAGATTTGGGTCTGAAGACCTATCTCTGATCTTTGGGCCAGATACCTCTGAGCTTCAGTGTCCTCATTTTCAAGATGAGGTTCTTTGCAAATGTTTGAATACCGTTGGTGGTTCTCAGTAAATTAGAGATGGGGTCACTCTGTGTCATGGGAAAGAGTTGATGCTGAATACAAAAATGGGAAATCACAGCTCGCTCCAGATATTGTTTGAGTTGCACACTTTGGGCACAGGAGAAGTGCTAGCTAAAAACAGTGATTTAGAACCACATTGATTCACGCCTTCAATACCAGGCCAACTGGGAAGGTAAAATCCCGAAGGAAACAAAATTCCTCTGGAGGTGAGTGAGTACTTGGAATTGAATGAAAAGAACCTGGTAGTAAAGAACAAAATTACTGCTTTCGTATAAAGGGGAAGACAGGGATATGATTAGAGAGGTAATCCTGACTTGCGAAGGAGATGCCAGATGGAAGAGCCCATAGTGAGGAGGTAGCAGTCCACATCCCAGTTGAACACAGGGCAAGGGAGAAATGAACTTCAAAAGATGGTTGTGATAGAATTTTAAATTTGGAGCCTGTTATGCTAACTATAAACTCATAAATTTGTTCAAAATTTGCATTGAATAATGGCAAAATCAGAAATATGGTGGCCTGACCTTATAACCCTGTCCTTCTGATAAAAAAAAAAAAAAAAAAAACCCTGTTAAATTATTCTAACCTGGCAGCCTATGTCCCAGCTTTGAATTGTCATTTCTGGATGGACAGACCTTCTGTGTGTTGCTTACAGGACATTATTATTGCATATCTCACCATTCCAATGAATGTAACATATCAGATTATTTTTAGGGCCATCTACTCACTTTTTTTTTTTTTTTTTGTCAAATCCAGCATCTCCATTCTCTCCATATCCAAGTGTCAAGATGTCCTCTCTAGACAGTCATGAACCTGTCCTCCAGCTTCACATTTGCCAATGTCTAGACACTCATCCCTGATCTCTTCTCCACACTGCACTCAATTTATTGTGAGCTTTCCTGCTCAGAACCTGGTTGTCCAGGACATTGTAATCTGCCCATTCTTCACATCTCCTATCTAGCTTCTCACCACTACACTGCTAGCCCAGGCTTCAACCATTTTTTTCCCTGTGGGTCTCAAACCATTCTTTTCTCTCTGGGGCTCTAGATCCAATCATTACTCACCTTTTTTGACTTCTTTCATGTGCCCCCAACATATTAGGAAACAGAGCCTCACATATGTTCTATAAGTGGGATGCCATTGAATAGCAGCTACAACCCTCATTAATTCTTAGAAATCAAGGCTACCTTGTTTCTGATCTGGGATCTTACTATGTTGTCCAGGATCTTCTTGAACCCCTGTGCTCAAGCAGAGCTCATATCTCAGCTTCCTGAGTAGCAGGAACTATATTTAAGTGTCTGCCACCAACCCAGCTTTGAATGACCTTCTTTTGGTTGGGAGGGCTATGGTACAGGTTGACATAGGGGGCTTTCAATCTGTAGAGCAGGCTGGTCTCATACTCTCCATTCAGATCAAGGTGACCTTGAGTTGTACAGTCTTTCTGCCTCATCCTTTCAGTGCTGGGATTATATAAGCTTCTGAGGATTTGTTGTTGCTTTTAACTTTAAAAATGTTTTTTATGCAACACATTTTGATAATCTTCTTTCTCCTCTCCCATATGCTCCCTACCCACGGAACTTTAGGTGTACTTGCTTATAATCTCACTCTCTTATGAAAAGAAAGAAATTAGCAAAACAACAACAACAAAAAAAACCTAAATCAAAACAGAAAAGGACCGTAAAATCCAGAAAAACAAAAATACTAAAGCAAACAAAACAATGTTATTATTGTTTTGAGATAAGAGCTCACTATGGAAGGATCAGGGCGATCTTCCCGGTTCAGCCTCTCAAGGACTGCAATTACAGGTTAAATGGCCTTTCTAGTTCTAAACTCAGTCAGTTGTTAAGAGTCCAGCTAAGCCAGGCAGTGGTGGGACATGTCTTTATTCCCAGCACTGTGGAGGCAGAGGCAGGGAGATCACTATAAATTCAAAACCAGCCTGCTCTAGAGAGAGTTACAGGACAACCAGGTCTACACAGAGAAACCCTGTCTTGGAAAAAAGGAGTCCATTTAAGGGTGGGTAAGATGGCTTAGGGCCACAAAATGTGCTGATATGAGTTTGATCCCTGGAACCTGCATGGAAAGCAGAAAGAAATTACTGGGCTCCCATAAATTGTCCTCTGTGCTCCACATGTATGCTGTGGCATGTGCATATATGCACACACACATAGTAAATAAATAAACAAGTGAATACATAAATAAATAAATTCATTTAATTAGGATGCTTTTAATAATAGAACCTTATTCAGATCTCTATTTTACCCCAAGCTTCTGCTGACCAAATCTCTTGGCCACACATACATGCTGAGCCCACATTTGTTCATAGAAGGTAGAAACAAAGCCTTGCCCAGGTGAATTTCTAGCAATGCCCAAAAAAGATGAATATGCTGGAGCTGTTCCCCCAAAAGCTGACCTCTTCAGGTGCAGCTAAAACCCAAACCAGCTTGTCATGGGTAGGAGTTTAGCTCTCAGAATCCTGGTAAGGCAACCCTATGGCTGCCTGTATATGCTTCTGTGAGAATATGCTGTGTTTGGTGGGGGTAAAAGTCAAGGGGATGCTGGGCAGTAGAAGAGAAGAAAACCCATTGTAGTGCTCACAGTTCCTTTTATTCCTCTTTTAAGATCAATTCCTGGACACCTTGATCCCTGAGCATGCCATGCAGCCTCTTGGCTGCTTGATGGCATCCAGAGTTCTCATGCTGACTCTGGGCAATATCATGCTCAAAAATGCAATTCAGTACACCTGGGGACACCTACTGTCACCCATTGCCATAACTACATAATTACCTACAAGATCTATTATGAATGTATTCTATGCAAATACAGGTAAGAGCTTTCTCAGACTTTGTCCAATTACTTTGTCATTTTAGCCTGCAGTAGCTGTTTGGTTTTCTTTATTTGTTTTTGTGGTGTGGGGAATGGAACTGAGGGCTTCATGTGTGCCAGGCAAACACTGCATTGCACCCTGCCTGAGCAATATCATCAGCCTTCCTTTTGCTGATTTTTATTTTTGAAAGAGGGTCCCAGCAAGTTTCCCATGCTAGTCTTGAGCTAGCTATATAGCTCAGGGAGGCCTTGAAGCCTAGAATTTGTGATCTTCTTGCCTCAGCCTCCCAAGTGGCAGGACCAAGTAGGTCTGTCATAAGTCTATGGACTGCCTGAACTGAGGGCTGAATCACACTGTTTCTCTGTCCTCTTTCTCTATTATTTGCAAATAGTTGCAAAGTTTGTATACTTGTTCATTTTCAAGGACCTCATCTGGCATGTGTTCCTCATCCCATTTTTTGGGCAGTAAAGAGGACTTTTGCTTTATGAAAGGAGTGGTGGTGAAAACACATGGTCATTTTAAAACAGCTTGTGTTGGCAGAAGCTGGTGATTGAGTGTGTCTTCCCAGTGGCTGCTGAAATATTACTGCACCATGTCCGTAGCAGCTTTATTCATAATAGCCAAAACCTGGAAACAACCCAGATGCCCCTCATTTGAGGAATGGATATTAAATAATATTACATTTACACAATGGAATACTACTCAGCAATTAAAAGCAAGAAAATCATGAAATTTACAGGCAAATGGTGGGAACTAGAAAAGATCATCCTGAGTGAGCTATTCCAGAATCAGAAAGACACACATGGTTTATATTCGCTTATAAGTTGTATTAGACAAAATATAGGATAATCATACTAAAATCTGTACACCTAAAGAAGGTAAGCAAGAAGGAGAACCCTGGGTAAGATGGAAAATATATTCTTTAGACAAAAGAACTTAGAAAGCCACAGAATCATTGTCAAAACACCTATATTTTTCATGGGCATTAAATTTTCTTAACCTTTTCTCTCTCCCCCTTCCCTTTACCTACCATTTTCCCCTTCCTTAAATCTAAAGTATGTAATCATTCTTAAGAACTCACTCACTTTTTTCCCTTTGGCTTACCCTGATATTCTTCTCTGCCTCCTAGTCCAGGCACAGTTTTGCCAAGTGAAGAGCCCTGAGGGGGAGGGGAACTCCTTAGATACTGGTGGCACTGAATCCCTCCCCAGAGATGCTCCATCCTGAGGATCAAAGCTGCTCTCCTCCCAAGCACTGGATTTCCTGTAGAGTCCTGTCCTTGCACAGCTTGGGTCCTGAACCCTGACTAGGGCTGGTGAGGGAATGAAGAAATGACAGAAACACAGACACAGAAAAACTGGGATAGAACAGTAGGGAGAGGCCACAGCACTCCGGAATCTCAGTGTGTTTACTACATACACTGAACAAGAAAACAGGATTTAGGGTGCACGGCTGAACAAGGAGGCATGCTTATTTAAATTCAGTAGGCAAAGTCTCTAGAGGAGCAGACCTCAGGCTATAAACACCCAGGAGAAGAAAACTATGGAGGCCTTTTTCCACACACCCATTCCCAACATTCACACTCAATTCCCCAGGGAAGGCCTTGCCATCACTCTGAGCCTCATTTCAGGGGCAGAGTGGGTCTTTACCAGTTTTCTATGAGTCTGAGACTACAGTCCTTGACATGGCTGTGACCGTGTGGACAACACACATTCACTCAGGGTTTCATAGTCTCCTTATATCTCCACCTTTCTTATTTTTGGATGTTCAGCCTGAAGCTTCACACTTAGTCCAGGGGTGGTTCTCTGCAATGGTGACACTAAACTGTAATGATGATAAGAAGGAAGAGCATGACAGCTGCTGTACCCAACACAAACAGTAGGCTATTTTAACAGGACTGAAGAAGTGAAGCTCACCAAAGAACGCTCTTGCAACAAGAGCAGAGGAACCAATCAGGTCACAAGCCTTTTGCTTTTCTAGGATGTGCTGACAATCCTGAGTCACAGCAACTTCATTATAGTGGGTCCAAGCACCCAGGAGGCAGGTCCTAAGGAATTCCAATTATATTTGCTCTTATTACAGGAGTTACTGTCACACACGTGTGTGACATATGAACACCTGTCTAAATTGCATGGCTAAAACCTGCCCCCAACAGTTGGATGGAGCCCACTGGGACTCTGGATGGCTAGAAAAATGCCTCTCTCCAGACAGAGTGAATCACTGGTACAAACAGTTGTCAAAGGATGTGACCAAGTCACTGAAAAGCATAAGCCCAGCAACTTCTCTTCTGACTGACATGGATACAATTAACAGACAAATCAGAAACAGAGCCACTGGGTCATATGAACCAGGTTCTTAAAAACAAAACAAAACAAACAAAAACTGGGTAACATTTAAGCCACTGAGATTTTCCCCCTATGGCTACATGCCTCTTTGCTATTGGTAACCTTCTCTCCTTCAGTATACTGCCACCTTCCTGGTGCTGAGGCATCAGGCTAGGGTCAACCATCTCCTTGCTGTGGGGGTTGCTATCACCCTCTCCCCCAAACCGAGCTTTCAGGTCTGGCCTCCACCACCACCATGCTGATTAATTTTAACCAAATATAACACTTTGAAAGCAGGTAAACCAAAAGCGAAAATGGGAAACCTATTCTTGAATCCCTCAGCTATGTATCCACTCCTCAGCTTTTCTCTCCTTTGTCATTTATTTCCAGGAGTCAAATTCATCACCATTTCCCTGGAAAGTAAGGGTAGGCCTCCTGAGAACCAATGAAGCTGAAATGCCATCAACCCACTTTCAGAGTTTCCTGAAATCTCCCCCGTATCTACCTATGTCTAGGTTCTCTTTGTTCCCCAATTCTCTAAGTGCTAACATACAACATATCTCTGAATTCTGCTAATCCAAAGGCTTTTACACGTGATAAACTGAAATGTGTGCTCTCTATCTTCTTTATCCTGATCTCTTTCTTATGTTGCTGTTTCCTCCTTTCCCTTTATTATTCTCTCAGGAGTGGTCCTTTGTCTGACTGATCCAAGTCCCTGTAGTCAGTGTCCAGTCTTTGTTGTTTTTCAGGGTCTGCTTTGCCATGTTCTGCACAGCTTTAGGGTCTGATTTAACTGGGGCATTGAGGGAATGAAGAAACCCCAGACATACATAGAAAATCTAGCACAAGGTAGTCTGGGCTCATAGAGAAACCACAGCAGCACCGAGCCCAGTATGTTTATTATTTGTGGTAGAACAGAGAATCGCAGCCACTATATAGAGCTGAACAAGGAGGCAAGGTTATTGTATACAGATAAACAAGGAGGTGGGGTCTATAGTACATAACCAGGTCAAAGGGTCAGCTTTAGCTAACCTTCATTGCTAGTCTCCCTAGGGGTTCAGTTTTCAGGTGATGAACATCCAGAAGGAGAAAGCTATGGTGGACATATCCTATACACATTGTAAACATCCACCAGAGACCAGAGGAAGGCTTTGATATGCTCGTGGATCTTAGACATTAATGACTGATATGGCTGTTTCCAGGTCAGCGATGTACATTTGTCCAAGACGTCAGTTGCTCCTGACATTGAAGAAACTAAAGTTTTAGTGTCTATGTTAAACTGGCTATATCTGGAGCCATTGGTGTTCCAGAAGCTCAGGCACCAACTGGAGACACCAGGGTCACAGAGGGGCAGACTTAGGGAACTTTCAAAGAGCTCACAAGAGTTCCTGGAATGAAAGAGAGAGAGAGAGAGAGAGAGAGAGAGAGAGAGAGGTGGGAGGACACTGAGAAGAGAACACAGGGCCTTACACGAACCAGGTAAATGCTCTAACAGCCCAGTTGTTGGTATTCTGTTTTCTTTTATTGTGGTTGTTTTTTAAGGCAGTCTCATTCGGGAGATCAGGCTGAGCTCAAATGCAGAGAGATTCCCCAGCCTTAGGCTTTCAAGTATTGGAGCTGGAAGCACAAGCCCCTGTGCCTGGCTTTTGCCATATTTAGTTTTTGTTTTTGTTTCTTGAGACAGAGTTCCTCCAAGTAATCCTGTCTGGCCTGAAACTAGATTTATAGAGCAACCTGGCCTCAAATTCATTAGAGTTCCTCCTGCCTCTGCCTCCCAAATGCTGGTATTAAAGGCTTGCACCATCATGCCTTGCCTTAAAGATGGAGCTGGTTTCCGCCTTCCACCTTCCCAATGGTGAGTGCTCTCTGTCACGAACAACTCCACATTTGGCTAAAGCCAAGGATCTGGCTTGCTTCCATGTATGTGGACCTATCTGCATTGCCCACATGGCACGCTGGGGTTGGCTACCCAGAGGCTATTTAAGCTGTGGGCTGGCTTTCCCCAGGGTCAGATGATTGTTCAAGGTTTCTGAATAAACTGCATTGAAAAAAAAAAGTTGGATCGAGTACATGGGTAGTTACCTTAGCCTGTAATTTTCTGGTTTTTTGTTTCCATTTCATGCCCAGTCATATTTACTGTTTGGTGATGTTGTCTTAGTGTAAGCACTTACACTGCACTAATCTTTTCCCTAATAAACACAACCAGAGGATTTATAATGCAGGATTCAAACATTAAAAGAACAAGCAAAGTAGGTAAGGGTCCCAATTCTTGATGGCCCAAGGGAGTTGCTTCCAACTGAATTTTAAGGATTTCTCCCGGATCTTTAGAGCTCTCGCCCAAGATACTAGAATCTCTTACTTTGATGCCAAAATCATACATAGCCTTTTGTCCAATCACAAGTTTTTCCTACTTTAGTAAAGATTACTAGGAGCCAGTCAAAGGCTGGTCAATGAGGCAGTCCTTAACAGTCTCTGGTTATTTGATCTGATTGAAGAGACAGGGAGCAGTCATGTCTGCTTCCAAAAGTCCAGATTTCAGCTTGCAGTAGATAGCTGATCCCGGAAATAGAGTCAATCAGGTGAAAATCTGCTGAGACAAATTCAGACTATAGACAGAAGTTGAGATTTGTCTATTAAATGGGAAAAATGAAGAATCCCAAGATCAGGGAAAAACTCATCTGGGATCCGTTTGATTTATGCAAGATCCAGGTCTCATGACCTTTTGCTTTTCATAAACTCATATGAATTTTTGGTACACAATAGTAAATATATACATTAAAAATCTCAGAACAGTAACATATCAGCAAATCTAATACAACAACATTCTGGGAGTAACAGGTAAAACTATATCCAATGGAATGGGCACCATTCAGCTGTTTATTTTGTATCATTTATAAACAACTTAAGTTTGTCCACAGTATTAAAGTCTAACATTTTAATTGTGGGCCCTGTTGGTAATCAGCCATCAAAGGAGCTCAGCCACCTTTTGTACATTTAGACAGGAATACATCAATGGCTTTACTGCTAAAACCTGGATGCTTGGATTTTTCTTAACAAAGCAACCAGAAGGAGTAGGTTTAAGATATTTCTGTGTCAAAGTCTACTCCAGAAATGGCAGACATTAAGAATACCATAATAAAAGCTATGAGTTTTGGGTGAGATGTATACATTAAACAGATGTTTTTAGCATGATGAGAAGTACCTTTAAATCTATTTCCAGAAAACAAAGGAAATTAAAATTTCAAGCTTGTGACTGAATAGTAAGCAGTCAGTGCTCCATCAACTTATCAGAACCCTATTGATCAATGCCAAAATTCTGAACTTCTGAAATCCTATAACAACATAAGCAGAAGGGTAGCAAAGAGAAAAAAATCTAAAATATCTCCCATTTTTAATATGTCTTTAATCATTTTTATATCATTATAACTCATTTTTATGTATCTTTTTTTGGTTTTTTTTGGGTTTTTTTTTCATAATTTTATTTTTCTCATTAGTTACATTTTGTTAATTCTGAATCCCAGTTGTATCCCTCATTCCCTCCCCAGTCCCACCCTCCCTCCCTCATCTCCTCCCTGCCCCTTTCCAAGTCCACTAATAGGGGAGGATCTCCTCCCCTTTCATATGACTCCCTTTTGTCAGGTATTTTCAGGAATGGCTGCAAAGTCATCCACTGTGGCCTAACAGTACTGCTCCTCCCTTGGGAGGTGGGAAGGTCAAAGAGCCAGTCATTGAGTTCCTGTTAGAAATAGTCCTTGTTCCCCTTACTATGGGAAACCAATTGATTACTGAGCTATCACAGGTCACATCTGAGCAGAGGTTCTAGGTTTTATCCTCTCATGGTCTTTGGTTGAGTGTCCATTTCAGAAAAGAACCTGTGCCCAGATACGTTTGGTCCTTGTGGAGCTCCTATCCTTTCCACATCAAACTCCCCTTCTTTCATATGATTCCCTGCACTCTGCCGAAGGTTTGGTTGTGAGTCTTAGTATCTATTTGGGAGCACTGCTGGGTAGAGTCTTTCAGATGCTTTCTGCGGTAGACTCCTGTCATACGTTCAATGCATAACCCATTTGTCTTTCTAAATGAGGATAGATCATCATACCCCATGTCCACTTTCTTGATTATCTTCTTTAGGTGTATATATTTCATTATGTTTATCCTATCTTTTAGGTCTATATAAGAGAGTATATTCCATGTTTGTCTTTCTCCTTCTGGGATACTTCACTCAGAATGATCTTTTCTAGATCCCACCATTTGCCTGTAAATTTCATGATTTCCTCCTTTTTGATTGCTGTGTAGTAAAAATTCCATTGTGTAAAAATACCACAATTTCTGTATCCATTCCTCCATTGATGGACATCTGGGTTGTTTCCAGGTTCTGGCTATTACAAATAAAGCTGCTACAAACATGGTTGAGCAAATGTCCTTATTGTGTACTTGAGCAAATTTTGGGTATATGCCTAGCAGTGGTATAGCTGGGTTTTGAGGAAGTGCTATTCCTAATTGTCTGAGAAAGCACCAGATTGACTTCCAAAGTGGTTGTACCAGATTACATTCCCACCAGCAGTGGAGGAGGGTTCCCCTTTCTCCACAACCTCTCCAACATGTGTTCTCATTTGTGTTTTTCATCTTGGCCATTCTTATGGGTGTAAGGTGAAATCTTAGGGTCGTTTTGATTTGCATTTCCCTAATGGCTAGTGAGGTTGAGCATTTCTTTAAGTGTTTCTCTGCCATTCTATATTCCTCTACAGAACAAGTAATCCAATTAAAAAATGGGGAACAGAGCTAAACATTTTTATGTATCTTAAAACATTTAGACTCTCTAAATTTTCTTGCATTTATCAACCCCGAAAATTTTTTTTCAGAGCAAACAACATTTTTTTTTATTTTTATAACCTAAACTCCTGAGCACTGAGAATGTAGCTCAGTGGTACAACACTTGCCTAGTAAGTCTGAGGTGCTAGGTTCAATCCCTAGCACTGCAATAAATAATTAAATCATCATAACCTATCCTCAGACCCTACATAAGCTCTATATCTTTTTATCCAACTATTTATGATAAGACACAGGCAACTGACGTAAAGCCTGTGAGCAGGGCAAACCTTTTTCCCTTTTTACACAAAAGATATAGTACCTAGTAGTTCTAACTAACTAATGAACTGTCCAATGAGCTGATAGTGGACTTAATTGTCTGCTCTTTAGCTGCCAGGCTACCAATAACTTAGCCTAGCTTTCCAGCCAAGCCTTCAATGTGATCAGAGAGCTGAGAAGGATAAATCATGAGCTAAGTAAATGTACCCATCCACGTACCAATCAAAATGACAGAGATGAGTAGTTAGTCCATCACCTAGGCAATGTCCCTGGCTTGTGTGGTCTCCAGGCTTCCTGAGCAGAGGCAATCCAGCCATCAGGCATAGAGGATGAGAAACTGCTGCTGTGGAAAGAGGAACAGGAGAGATTGACCTCACCTCACCTCAGACAATGTGAAACAAGGACTCTCCAGGTGTCCCCATCTTCATCCTCAGTTAGGCTGGGCTCTAGCAGTGGGCCAGTTGAGGCAATATTGCCCAGTGGTTAGCATACCACAATCCAGAGTCACGGTCATCTGTTGTTGTGTCCAAATGTTCTCGGAGACCGTGGGGAGTTACTGCCAGGATTTTGGGACTTTCTGTCACAATAAACTTACATATGTTAAAATGCCATGTTCATCAGATCTCTTACAAGCTTGAGGGGCAGCATATCTGAGTTAGTCTTTGTCTATTTTTATCATCTGCTCTAAATTGTATCCTATAAAACAGAATGCTATAATCTCTAATTCTGGCATATTCCTTAGATGCATGTTTTAGAACCAAATTTCAAGTAGATCTATATATTCAACCTTCATAGTTACCCATGCCAAATTTAAACTTAGAGAAAACAACCTAAACATAGGGAGTAGGTAAAACTCAGTCTTTAATGTAAATTTAAATCTGCTCTTTCTGGACTACAATCAAAGCAAGACCTTTAATCGGGCACAATTTAAAAAGGGGCTAGCAAATCTTATGAATTTTATCATCTTTTTTAAAAAATTAACAGCAAAAAGCTTTACACACTGGGATCAAATAAGTTTGAGAACCAATTGCCTAATAGAACAGTACAGAACAAACAGAACAATATAGAACAATTTTAAATTGTATGAATTATTCTGTCCACATCACACCTGTCAGCCAGACAGGTTTGTTCTTTTTCTTTAAAAGAACATAAGAAGACATTTTGCAATGAGGAATCACCAGCCTTTTAAATGAAGTACAACATTTTACAGATTTTTTCTCAAATACATTTGTAGGTATAAAGAACCAAAGCAAACATCATTCATATGCCCCCTGGCTTTTACATACATACACAGACCTTTCATAACATTCAATATACCTTCAGGTTCATAGCTTCATTCTTCTGGCTTAACCAGACACTCTTGTTTTAGACAAGCTATTCCTTTCTTTAATATCTCTTGCTCACTCTCTCTTGCTTTAAGGACAACAGAAAAACTCCCATCAAATTTTCTTTAGGGAGCCAAGATGGCGGCGCCGGGAGAGCACCATGTTTGAGAAGCAGGACAGCACTAGCCGCGCAGAGACCAGGAGACTGAACTCTGGGCCCTGAAACTACATCAATCGTGTTTCTCAGGTGAGGGGAGGCTCCCACGGTGTGGGAATCAGTCGGGTCCACTCACGGCTACCCAGCCAGAACCCGGAAGAGATTCAGGGTAACGCGGGCTTTGTGTCTCCGGGCTGGAGCCGCAAGCATCTGTGTCCCAATCACTTTCCCAGGCTGATCCGTGAGCACAAGGGTGCCTGAGGCTGGGAGTCCCAGCAGTGGGGGGACCCCACTGGGAAGCAAAGTTGCCAGACTGATCACAGGTCACCTAGTCTATCCCCGGAAGGTCACTAGGACAGCGGGTATCCACCGTCAACTCAACTGAACTCCTGCCGCACAGAGATCTGCGCGCTCAGCTCAGCGGTACAGACAAGCTGTGCGCCCCAGTACAACAGGGACTGGGAACCCCTGTCCAGAGAGGACCCACAGGGAAGGAAGAAACAGTGCTGCTGCGGTCACCTAGGGAAAGTCTAGCAGCCTGCAGATCGCAGACAGGTGAGTACGCCCAGCCATCACAGATCTGGGCCCAAACGGATCATAGAGTGATCGGAAACTCAGCTTCTGCAGACTAGCAGGCGGGTGCATGCTCCACCAGCCCAGAGGCCTGCATTGTACCAAATACACCTTACAGGCAGAACTGTGCACCCCAAGACACCAGAGCAGTACTCGCCTGCCACAAATTACCTCTTGGGTTCTGGGGCACAGAGCCCCAACCTCAGACCTACAAAAGACTGGGAACCCTGAGATCAACCGCCCAGATACTGCTCCAAGGGGCAACCAGTTATCCCTAACAAAACCGACCAAACCACAGGACACACAGGTTACAGCAGTTGATCACTAAATTTACAGCAAGAAACCCAAAAGGAGGGCAGCTGTCTCCAGGACTTCTCCCAGTGAGAGGAGAGCCCTCTCGACTAACCAGGACCACAGTTACTACCCAGGTCTCTATGCCTGAGGTGAGCTGTAGCAACTCCTGAAAAACACCGGACATTCAGTGACTATACGCAAAAAGCTGGAAAGGCTTCCTTCAGGAAAAACCATCTTCCTGCCAAAGGGAGTCTCTCCACTACAAGAGTCCAGGAACAACCAGAAACTAAATTCAAACAACTAAGATAGCCCAATGGGTAGAGGACAGCATAAAAGTTCAACCAACAAAAGCCAGAGCAATATGGCATCTCCAGAACCCAGTTATCCAGGGGCAAATAGCCCTAGACACCCCAGCATAAATGAAATTCAAGGAGATGACCTAACATCTATGCTCATGAAGAAGATAAGAGCGGAAATAAATAAAATACGAAAAGAATTAGAGGAAGATAAAAACAAACAGATCATGGCTATCCGTAAAGAAATGGAGGAAATTAAAGACAAGGAGATTATGGCCATCCATGAAGAAATACGGGAAGCTGCAACCAAACAGTCTGTGGCCTTTAGAGGAAATGCTTAAATCACTGAATGAAATAAAAGAAACAGTGGATTGTTCAAACAAACAGCTGAAGGAATTGACGGAAAAACATGAAAATACAGTCAGACAGGGGAAGGAAACCAACAAAATAGCTCAAGACCTGAAGATAGAATTGGAAAAATTAAAAAAAAAAACACAAATGGAAGAAATTGTGGAGAGAAAGAACTTAGGGAAGAAAGCAGGAACTACAGAGGTTAGCATAACCAATAGGCTACAAGAAATGGAAGAAAGAATCTCAGGTGTGGAAGATACAATGGAAGAAATAGATGTATCTGTCAAAGAAAATGATAAATCTAAAAAATTCCTGACACATACCGTCCAAGAAATTCAAGACAACATAAAAAGACAAAACCTAAGAATAATAGGAATAGAGGAAAAAGAAGATTCCCTGCACCAAGGCCCAGAAAATATTTTCAACAAAATCATTGAAGAAAATTTCCCCAACTTAAAGGAGAGAACAATAAGAATACAAGAGACCTATAGAACACCCAATAAATTAGACCAGAAAAGAAAATCCTCCCGCCACATAAAAATCAAAACCGTAAGTATACAGAACAAAGAAAAAATACTAAAAGCTGCAAGAGAAAAAGGCCAAGTAACATATAATGGCAAATCCATTAGAATCACACCTGACTTTTCAACAGAGACTATGAAAGCCAGAAGGGCCTGGACTGATATCATGCGGACCCTAAGAGAACACAGATGTCAGCCCAGGCTACTATACCCTGCAAAACTCTCAGTCCTCATAGACGGAGAAAACAAGATATTCAATGACAAAAACAAATTTCAACAATACCTACAAACAAATCGAGCATTACAGAAGACACTGGAATGGAAAATACAACTCAAGAAAGCTAGCTACATTCAAGAAAACACAGAAAATAAATAACCCCACTACAGTAAAACAAAAAGCAACAAAGCACACAACCCTATGACCACAGCCAACATCAAATTCAAAGGATCTAACAGCCACTGGTCATTAATTTCTCTCAATATCAATGGACTTAATTCTCCAATAAAAAGACACAGACTAACAGAATGGATGCGTAAACAAAACCCAGCAATCTGTTGTATACAACACACACCTAAGTCACAAAGATAGACATTACCTGAGGGTAAAGGGATGGAAGACGGCTTTTCAAGCAAATGGACGCAAGAAGCAAGCAGGAGTAGCCATTCTAATATCTGATAAAATAGTCTTTCAACCAAAATTAATCAAAAGAGATGGGGAAGGACACTTCATACTCATCAAGGGAAAATTCCACCAAGAAGACATCACAATCCTGAACATCTATGCCCCAAATACAAGGGCACCCACATTTGTGAAAGAAACATTGATAAAATTTAAACCACACATAGATCTCCGCACACTAATAGTGGGAGACTTCAACACCCCACTCTCAACAAAGGACAGGTCAACTAAACAGAAATTAAACAAAGAAACAATATCTCTAACAGAGGTCATGAATCAAATGGACCTAACAGACATTTACAGAACCTTACACCCAAACACAAAAGAATTTACCTTCTTCTCAGCACCTCATGGAACCTTCTCCAAAATAGACCACAGAGTTGGTCACAAAGCAAGCCTCAACAGATACAAGAAGATTGAAATAATCCCTTGTATCCTGTCAGATCACCATGGAATAAAGCTGGACCTCAGCAACAACAAAAATAGCAAAAAGCCTACACATACATGGAAACTGAACAACTTGCTACTAAAAGACAGCTGGGTCAGGGAAGAAATAAAGAAAGAAATTAAAATCTTCCTAGAACTCAATGAAAATGAAGACACAACATACCCAAACTTGTGGGACACAATGAAAGCAGTGCTAAGAGGAAAGTTCATAGCACTAAGTGCCTTCAAGAAGAAATTTGAGACAGTGCATTCAAGCAACTTAATGGCTCACTTAAAAACCCTACAAAAAGAAGAAGCAGACACACCAAGAAGGAGCAGACGGCTGGAAATAATCAAACTCAGGGCTGAAATCAATCAATTAGAAACAAATAAAACAATTCAAAGAATCAATGAAACCAAGAGCTGGTTCTTTGAGAAAATCAACAAGATCGACAAACCCTTAGCCAAGCTAACTAAAAGGCAGCGAGACACCATCCAAATCAACAAAATCAGAAATGAAAAGTGGGACATAACTACAGACACTGAGGAAATCCAAGCAATCATTAGGACTTACTTCAAAAGTCTATATGCAACAAAATTTGAAAATTTAAATGAAATGGACAATTTTCTTGATCGATTCCACTTACCAAAGCTAAATCAGGACCAGGTAAATCAATTAAATACTCCTATATCTCTCAAGGAAATAGAAGCAGTCATCGAAAGTCTCCCATCCAAAAAAAGCCCAGGACCTGATGGTTTCAGCGCAGAATTCTACCAAACATTCAAAAAAGAGCTAACTCCAGTTCTCTTCAAACTATTCCACAGAATCGAAACAGAAGCAACATTACCAAACTCATTCTATGAAGCACAGCCACCTTGGTACCTAAACCTCACAAAGACCCAACAAAAAAAGAGAACTTCAGGCCAATCTCCCTTATGAACATTGATGCAAAAATACTCAACAAAATACTACATAAACCCGAATACAAGAACACATCAAAGATATCATCCACCATGACCAAGTAGGCTTCATCCCAGGTATGCAGGGGTGGTTCAATATATGGAAATCCATCAATGTGATCCACCATATTAACAAACTGAAAGAAAAAAAAAAAAAACATGATAATCTCCCTAGATGCTGAAAAAGCATTTGACAAAATCTAACATCCATTCATGTTTAAAGTATTGGAGAGATCAGGGATACAAGGCACATATCTAAACATAGTAAAGGCAATATACAGCAAACCTATAGCCAACATCAAACTGAATGGAGAGAAACTTAAAGCAATCCCACTGAAATCAGGGACAAGACAAGGCTGCCCACTCTCTCCATATCTCTTCAATACAGTGCTGGAAGTCCTTGCTAGAGCAATAAGACAGTTGAAGGAGATCAAGGGGATACAAATTGGAAAGGAAGAAGTCAAATTATCACTATTTGCAGATGATATGATAGTATACGTGAGTGACCCCAAAAAATCTACCAGGGAACTCCTACAGCTGATAAACACCTTCAGCAAAGTGGCCGGATACAAAATTAGCTCAAAAAAATCAGTAGCCCTCCTATATACAAAAGACAAAAGGGCTGAGAAAGAAATTAGGGAAACAACACCCTTCACAATAGCCACAAATGACATAAGGTACCTCGGAGTAACCCTAACCAAGGAAGTCAAACACTTGTATGAAAAAAATTTGAAGTCTCTGAAGAAAGAATTAGAAGAAGATATGAGAAGATGGAAAGATCTCCCATGTTCATGGCTTGGCAGGATTAACATAGTAAAAATGGCCATTTTACCAAAAGCAATCTACAGATTCAATGCAATTCCCATCAAATTACGAACACAATTCTTTACAGACCTGGAAAGAAAAATTCTCAACTTCATATGGAATAACAAGAAACCCAGAATTGCTAAAATAATCCTCTACAATAAAAGATATTCTGGAGGTATCTCCATCCCTGATCTTAAGTTGTACTATAGAGCAACAGTTTTAAAAACTGCATGGTACTGGCATAATAACAAAATAGTGGATCAATGGAACCGAACAGACGACCCAGAAATAAACCCACACACTTATGGACACCTAATCTTTGACAAAGGCGCCAAAACCATACAATGGAAAAAAGATAGCATCTTCAACAAATGGTGCTGGTCCAACTGGATGTCTACATGTAGAAAAATGAAAATAGATCCATACTTATCACCCTGCACAAAACTGAAGTCCAAGTGGATCAAAGACCTCAACATAAAACCTGACACATTAAATCGGCTAGAAAAAAAAAAGTAGGGAATACCCTAGAACTCATTGGTACAGGAGAAAACTTCCTGAACAGAACACCAACAGCACAGGCTCTAAGAGCAACAATCAACAAATGGGACCTCATGAAACTGAAAAACTTCTGCAAAGCAAAGGAGACCATCAACAAAACAAAGCAACTGCCTACAGATTGGGAAAGAATCTTCACCAACCCTTTATCTGACAGAGGACTCATATCCAGTATATATAAAGAACTAAAGAAGCTGAAAAGCAGCAAACCAAGTAATCCACTTAAAAAATGGGGAACAGAGCTAAACAGAGAATTCTCTGTAGCGGAATATCGAATGGCAGAGAAGCACTTAAAGAAATGCTCAACCTCACTAGCCATTAGGGAAATGCAAATCAAAACAACCCTGAGATTTCACCTTACACCCATGAGAATGGCCAAGATCAAAAACTCAAGTGACAACACATGCTGGAGAGGTTGTGGAGAAAGGGGAACCCTTCTCCACTGCTGGTGGGAATGTAAACTTGTACAACCACTCTGGAAATCAATCTGGCGCTTTCTCAGACAACTAGGAATAGTGCGTCCCCATGATCCAGCCATACCACTGCTAGGCATATATCCAAAAGAGGCTCAAGTACACAAAAAGGACATTTGCTCAACCATGTTTGTAGCAGCTTTATTTGTAATAGCCAGAAGCTGGAAACAACCCAGATGCCCCTCAACTGAAGAATGGATGCAGAAATTGTGGTACATCTACAAAATGGAATATTACTCAGCAATGAAAAATAAGGAAATCATGAATTTTGCAGGTAAATGGTGGGATCAGGAAAGGATCATCCTGAGTGAGTTGACCCAGAAGCAAAAAGACACATATGGTATGTACTCACTCATATAGACATACAACATAGGACAAACCCACTATAACCTGTGCATCTAAAGAAACTAAGCAAGAGAGAAGAACCTAACTAAAATGTCCAATCCCCATCCAGAAAGGCAAAGAGGATGGACATCAGTAAAAGAAGAAAACAGGAAACAACCTAGGAACCTACCACAGAGGGCCTCTGAAACCCTCTGCCCTACAGACTATCAAAGCAGATGCTGAGCCTGATGGGCAAGTGTTGAGCAGAGTGAATGGAATTTTATGTAAGAACTGAGAAATAGTAAGAGCTGGAGAGGACAGGGTCTCCACAAGGAGAGCAACAGAACAAGAAAATTTGAACACAGGGAACTTCCCAGAGACTCATACTCCAACCAAGGTCTATTCTTGGAGATAACCCAGAACCCCTGCACAGATGTAGCCCAGGGCAGTTCAGAGTCCAATGGGGTTACATAGTAATGTGAAGAGGGACTGCCTCTGACATAAACTGATTGGCCTGCTCTCTGATCACCTCCCCCTGGGGGGGGAGCAGCCTTACCAGGCCATAGTAGAGGACAATGCAGCCACTTTTGATGTGAACTGATGGACTAAGATCAGAAAGGAGAGGAGAACCTCCCCTATCAATAGACTTGGGGAGTGGCATGCATGCAGAGGGAGGAGGGAGGGTGGGATTGGGAGGGGAGGAGGGAGGGGCTTATAGGGGGATGCAGAATGAATGAAGTGTAATTGAGGAAAAATGAAAAAAAAAAGGGGGGGGAAATAATTTAAGAAACTTAAATGATTTTAAAAGTGGAGCAAAACATGGAGTTAGTCAATTTACATGGAGCATGTCTCGCCCCTGGGTGCAATGGTCTCCTGAACCTACTCAGACCTCGGACACCACCACTGCTAGTTCTAGAACTGATGCAAGATGTTCCAACGAGGGGGTTAAGGCTTCTCATAATATTTCCTATAAGCCCACACCTGTTTGTTTATATCCCTCATTTTTATTCATTATTAGCCAGATAGAGCCAAGTAATTGTGGTAATGATACTTGCTTTTTTGCCCAATGCTGGAATGCTAGTGAATTTAGGTATGCCCTGGTTACTCGCATGCCTCGCTGGGTGACTGTGACCGTTGATGCCCCTCACGCTATGACTCTCTTCAGACAGAAAAGGGATCTTGGAACTACAGCCACCATTGTTACTGCCATCTCATTGGCGGCTGTTGGAGCTACCACCGTGGCATTAGCCAGGAGTCATACTGTGCAGACTGCTCAGACCCTGAATAATCTTTTAGCCAATGTAGCTCATGATTTAGATGTACAAAAAGGAATTAATGATCAACTAAAAGGAAGCTTGATGGTGTTCAATCAGAGGATTGACCTCGTGCAGGAGCAAATTGATACCCTATGGCAAATGGGTATCAACCGGGCTGTCAATGAAAGTATGCTGGACTTTGTGTCACTAGCATACAACATCAGAATTTTTCCTGGGCTGCAAATCTGTCTAAACAATTGTCTAGCTATATTTTAGGTAATTGGACTGGAGAATTCGATACTACGATGGACCAGCTGAGAGTGGCCATTATCACAATAAATTCTACCAGAGTGGACGCAGGACTAGCCACAGGATTATCACCATGGATTGCTGCAGCCATGAATCATCTGAAGGAATGGGTGGGCATGGGAGCGTTAGCAGGCCTTCTGGTGTTGGTCTCCTTGGTTTGCCTGTGGCATATATGCAAGATTAGAGTCTCACAACAGCATAATGCAGCCATGATCATTCAGGCCTTTACAGCCATTGAAGCAGGACAGTCTCCCCAAGCATGGTTGGCTACCATAAAAAGCTAAAATGTTATGCTCAGGATGCGAGGCTAAGCACTGCACTCAAGGTCAGCCGCTTTCGACCCAGAGAAAAACAAGTCTGATTGCATGCGAGTTGATGCCCCAGGTCCCGCCTCTGAGAAAAAGGTATCGGACGGGTCTGATGCTCTTTGGGTGGATGAAACCTAAATGAACATCGGTACAAAGTCCCAATTTATTTCTAATATCAGAGATCAGACCTCTACTCTTGCCTGATGCATCTAAAACAAAAAGGGGGAACTGTAGAGAGCTGCGTAATGCCATGCCTTAAAGATGGAGCTGGTTTCCGCCTTCCACCTTCCCGATGGTGAGTGCTCTCTGTCACAAACAACTCCACATTTGGCTAAGGCCGAGGATCTATCTGCCTTGCTTCCATGTATGTGGAACTATCTGCATTGCCCACGTGGCATGCTGAGGTTGGCTACCCAGAGGCTATTTAAGCTGTGGGCTGGCTTTCCCCAGGGTCAGATGATTGTTCAAGGTTCCTGAATAAAGTGCATTAAAAATTTTTTTTTTCTTTAATTTTCCAAAGGGTTGGGAAACTGTTCCAAGTTCTTTGTTAGACCGCGCAAAGGTTATTGCTTTAAAAAAAAACCTGATAAACTGTAAATATTTTATCAACTTAAACATCTAGACATTTTCTTGAAACTTGTTTTTTCAATATCAAAACAAAGAATCTTCTTCAGGAGTGAATTCGTACACAATAACCATAATTTTAAGAGTCAAAACTAGATTTTTAGACCAAAATTTATCAGTGCAAACAACTTAATCTTCAGAACTAATATCAACTTAGAAAAAGACTCCCTTTTTTATTCTAAAAGGAAACAAAATCATTTTGACTCAGAGATTTTGCAAACTTTGTTCTTTTCCTGAGGCATACCATGTGGCAATTTACATTGTTGTTATTTAAACATATGCATTTATAGACCTTATAAACACATAAGCACGTATACATGTTTTAAACAAGAATTTGAATTTAACCTTAAAACATACCCAGTTATTTTTGATCATATGAACCTTTTAAGATCAGTTGAAAATAATTATATAACGGCCATATATTTAAACAGACAGATACAACTCTTTTTATTAGACTTAGCTGTAATTCTAAACATTATAGCAAGTGCAGTTTTCTTCCTACATCGCTGCATGGTCTGCAAGTTGCAGTTGACTTAATCTTCATAGGTGGGAGGAGGGAAGAAAGGAGCAAGAAGGTGTGGTGAGCTCCTGCTGTTCACTTCCCTGCTGAGCTGGCATGGAGGCAGGGGGGAGGAGTTTTTGCTCACTCTCAGCTGCTGCAGCAGCTCCTGTCATGGAGCAGCTCCATTGCTGATCCCAGCCTAGCCATGTGTAAGGACTTCCACCAAGGAGACCACAACCTTGCCTGCTCCCTCACTCCCTTGTGAGCTTCACTCTAGCTTACCTCCCTGGCAAGGCCAGCGCTGAACCTTCTTCCTGGCCCTGCCTCTCCCCTCCCCTGTGCTCCTTGACTGCTGCAAATTGCCTGAGCCCATCACAACAAGTGGTGGCATCAAGCCTGTGTCTTGCTGGCTGTGCATTGTTCTTCCACAGAGGCTCAAGTGCCTGAGCACCACCCAAGCTCCAGCCCTGGGGCAGCCTGCTCCCTGTGTCTCCCCAGCCACGAAAAAGCACTCCCACCTCAGCTCCCTTGGGAAGGAGATCACACTGCTTGGTGTCACCTGCCATGCAGCCTTATACACTCCCCAGCCAAGAACTAGTTCTAATTTTAACTGTCCTCTGTCCGAATTTTGTCACTCCAAGTCTACAAAGAAATAGACAGAGAAAAATACATACGTACATGACAAACACAGGATTCAAATTGCTGGGGGAGCAGAATCTCTCTGCACCTTCCCAGTCCAGGTTGGAGGAGCAGAAACCTTCCATATACTCACTTTTCACCAAAAGGATCAGGCTGAGCTTCCTAAAGGACGGCCTCAGCGTTAATGTCACGTCTTTCTGCCTTAATGAGAACATTCCAGGCAAGTGGCCTCCAACCACAGAGGGGACTCGAACCCCTCTTACAGATGCTCACGAGCCAGACCATAAGCAAGGCTTCAGGAAAGACAGAAACTCAACACTGCCTCTGTTGGTATAACAGAACAAACATGAAACAGACAAAAGACACAGGACAAGGACAATCGCGTACCTACTTCTGAGCTCAGATGAGTCCTCCAATAGCCAGTATCCAGTTCTCCTCAGTACCCCCAATCCTTGAGAAGCCCCCAAGATTCACAGACATTGGGCTACAGAAGGTCAGCTACGAAAGTCCGACATTGGACATCAAAGGATCCTATCCTGTTTCCAGCTGATGGGAAGCAAAAGGAGCCTGTCTCAGAATAAGACTGTTGCCATCATCCTTCAAATATCAACTCCAGAAACTAAGAGACAGATTTAAATGTTCCTAGGTGCAGTTAGGTGTTGTTGCCTCTGGATACCAGACTTTGTGGAACAAAGAGAGCCCCTGTACACCAGCACAAAGTGGGGCATTGAGCCCCTCATCTGTTCTGAGACTAAACAAAAGGCATTTGAGGTTTAAAAAACAGCTCTGCCTTCAGCTGCAGGCCTAGAACTTCTAGATGCTGCAAAACCTTTTTATCTGTTTGTCTTTGAAGCAAGACAAAAGAGATTTTAATCTCTGGAAATGTCCTATGACACACTCTCTAAACAATTGGAAACTGTAGCCACTGGGTGGCCCCCCTGTCTAAGCTATGGTGGCTTCTGCTACTCTAATTAAAAAACAAACAAACAAACAAACAAACAAGTTAACTCTGGGTCAAGATATTACTTTCACAACATCTCATGTCTTTGAAGCGCTACTCCAAGGAACCTTGGAACACTGGTTGTCAAATGCTTCTGTCACTCAGTACTAGGCCTTAATCCTGGACCTTCAGTCTTACTACCTGCTTCTTGATGACAACCCACAGGTCCATGACAGTCCCAAGAAACCAGATATGTGGGTGCTTCAGTAGTTACTTTAACAGAAACAATGTGGGCCCAAGCCAGGTACCTCAGCTCAGAGAGCAGAACTGAATGATCAGGTGGGAACAAGAAACATCCACCATCATACATAAGGACGTTCATCATACTTTCACTATAGTGTAATTCTATCTTATGATCTACAGAAAAAGAGGACTTCTGAAGGAGAAAAGAAGTCTAGGCTTTCCTGTCATTCTCCATTTGGCAGGGGCCTGGATTCCAGTTGGGATCCTTGAACTCGGCTTCCAGATGAAAAATGGGGTTCTGTTTCTCACAGGGGCAGCTAGAGCACCTTAGGGTGAGGACTGAGTGCTCTAAGGGGTGTGGAAAAGGTTTTCCACAAGTGTTACAGTTTAGCTCTTTTAGCATGAGGTCACCAGTGACAAGGGAAGCTTGGGCTCTCCAAAGCCTATGCCAGATACCAAAGGGTTATAGCTCTTGGTCAAGTTGCTATGCTTAGCACAACAGAGGTGTGGGCCAAACTTTATGCCCTGTCAGTTTGCAGCCAAGACGCAGGCCAGGAGAGGCCCAGACCCAGTGATCTGCAACACAGAGGACTCTGTGGAAGAAAAATGAAGAATCTCATCAGGTCTTGAATTGAGAAAACATGAATGTGTGTACGTTTATGCATGTAAAATCAATGGCAATATAAACACTTGGCAGAGGGAGGGATTTCAGGAGTGAATGTGTTTGATTCATTGAGGTCAGTGTTAGAGTGTGCAGCAGAGTAATATGACAGATTCTTAAATCACACAGTGACTGGTTCCATGTGTGACGTTTTCTTAACGGAAGGGTTTGGGGTCACAGAGACCATCTCTGGGCAGGGTACAAGAAAGAGAGGGGGGGGATACGAGTTCTTTCATCAGGTGACCCAGACCTTGTGCAGGTGGTAGCAGGTGGTCCACAGGTGGACTCACAGATGCCTGATGCCCCATTTGTCAGGTCCCTTGGGGACTGGCCATAGAGATGTCTGCTTATACATCCCCACATTCAGGAAATCAGGGATACTTAAATGGTCCTATCACAAGAAGGAAAGTACAGTACTTAAATATCCTATGGGGGAGATCTCCAAGTACAATTGAATGTCACTGCTGGACTAAGGTTCTTAGCAGGGTGGGGCATTTTTAGGTATTCCAAGATGCTTGTTAGAGCACTTTCCTTATCAAGGGAAGGTCTGGCCAGTAATGGGCCCTTAGGGACATGTGACATCATTGCAAGACCTGGAGTTACTCAGATAAGGGGAGACATTTCAGAACTCTGCTGAGAAAAAGGACTCTATCCTCGTAGATGGAGTGCAAATGATTGTCTATCCAGAGATGACCAACTTCATCCTTATCCAGCAGAGTCCCACACCTTCCTAGAAGATATTTGGCTTCCCCTACAAATTGCTCTCCTCCAATGTCAGTCTGCTGGCCTGGCTGAGAGACAAATGACCTAAGACCTGTGGGGCTTATTGAAATTCTGGTGACATACCACAGCCTGGTACTGTCTGAGAGTCCATGGTACAACCAAGATGAGCTAGAGGATGGGGGAAAAAAGAATAGATGCCTGAGCCGTATAGGCTGATGGAGGACACCAGAGGAAGAGATAAATTCTCTCACCATTTGTTAAAGATGCTATCTTTTTTCATTGTATGGTTTTGGCATCTTTATCAAAATCAGGTTCCATAGGTGTGTGCGATTATTTCCGTGTCTTCGATTTGATTCCATTGATCCACCAGTCTGTTTCTATGCCAATACCATGCAGTTTTTATTATTGTTACTCTATAGTATAGCTTAAGATCAGGGATGGAGATACCTCCAGAAGATATGTTTGTTTTTAGGCAGCCTGCTTCTGGGTTACCTAGCAACCTATGATGTCGTCATGTGTCCCATGCCATGTAGCCACACCTGGCAGTGTGCTCAAGTTGCTCCTTAAAAGAATCAGTCAGCCACTTTGTCCCTCTCTTGAATTTTTCCCTCTTGCTCTCTTATTCTCTCACTCTCCTGTTCCCTCCCCTTTCTCTGTCATGGCACTCCTTTCTCTTCCTTCTATCATGTCTTCTCTCCTTCTCTCTCACTCTCCATCTCCATCTAATAAACCTCTTTCATATGAAATCTGTTGTGCACATCATCATTTCATTGGTCCTAACATTAGTGCATTGGAAAAGGCTCACCTGGTAGTCCCTGGTTTGTTATACTAGGGACCCTTTATCCCTAACCACTACTCATCCACATATGACTTAAAACTTACACTTTCCTTCCAATGCCCTGTGCTTACCACAAACACAGCTCTCCCTCTGTTCATGGATGCTCAGACTCAGCAACCTGTCATGTGCTCTGAGCACCTCAGACATGGTGGACACTCACACTGCACCAAAATAAGCTGGAGAAACTAAAAGGCTCAGGCCAGAGGCTGAAACTGCTGCTTCAGACACAGACACAGCCTGCTTCTAAACTATTGCAGTTAGGTAAGCAATTGCTGGGGACCCACCTCACACACAGATGGCTGTATGTTGTGCCACTGCCTCAGGCCCAGAGACGAGGTTTTAAATCTCCCATGGAACACCTGCCACCAGAGGAAGCTTGCAGAAGAGGGTTTTCAGTTGCACAGACTTCTGATCAGCCACGCCATATAAATGCAGAGTTTCAAATTCTGCCGAGACAACCTTCCCACCAGCATGCACCTGGTCTCACTATGATGCTATGGTCCCACACCACACATGGACAGCCACAAGTCTCATTTTAAATTGGTATGGATTTTTATAAAAATTCAAAGTTATGTTTTATAATATATGTGATTCAAACCTGGTTCAAAATAATTTTTACATGATTCTAAAAATTCAAAGTTATAAAGGTCTGTTCAAATTAAGCTAATTTAAAAATATATGTCCAACTGCCTAGGTCTCTATCAAATCCTGAAATACTAAATGCTGTTCCTCCTGCCATGAGCTGCCTATGATCCAGGTCCACAACTAGTCTTTCTTAGTAACAGTTTTGCGATAATAAATTCAAATGTGATTTTAATATTGCTTTACATTGTTCTACTATACTGTTGGTTTTAAAATTCATAAATCAGGGATTACTATCTACAAGTTTTCGCCAGCACTCTAAATTAAGATCTATTGATTTTAGAGGATTAATTTATGTTAAAACTTGATCATTTTGCTATAACTTCACTATCCAAAGGTTAAAATATCCTTGATCTACATAATTAAAATGGTAATATTATGAATCTATGGTATAGTCTTAGACTTTTATAAATTAGGAAATTTTTGTATACTAAATCAAACAGAAACTATCATGCTCTCACTTTAATGGACTATAATTATAACTTTTAAGTCTCCAATTTAACAGGGACAAACCTAAAGTCCTAATATTTAATGGTTAAGAAATGAAAGTTTATAGTCAGTCATCTCATAGATGATCAAATCCTTTCACATTTTCAAAAACATATTTATAGTGCTACAGATGCAGACATAGTCTCGCTGCTTACCTAATTTAAGAGCTGAGGATTTTCCCTGAGTCACCATGCAGGAGTTGGTTTAAATAATAAGAGAGGAGTCTTCCCATCAGGCTCATCTACAGCAAAAACTATGCTCGAGACCTTGGCTGCTTCTCTGAGGCTGTTGGTATTGACTCACAGAAAGCAAGAAGTCTGCAATGCCCCACCCCACCGCGGTATAGCCTAAAGTCAACTCTGCCAGCTAGCTATTTCAAATGCAGCCAAAGGGGACACTGGTCCCACGGCTGCCCCAACAAGCCACACACTGCCTCCTGGCAGACTGGCTTTTGGAAATCAAAATGTTCCCATTGCAGGCTTGTCCTCTGTGCCCAGCCATGGAGGCTCAACCAGCACAAAGGTTACAGACAGTTCCAGCCTTTGAGCTCCTTGGCCTGATTCAGTGACTTCTACCACCATCGCCCAGCCCAGGTAACATTGCAGGTCTGTTTTGGCCTGACACTCAGGCCCCATGAACATGTTGCCAACTTCTGTCTTGGGAGACTTCAGATGCCTTCTCAGTCCTCTTTGTATAAAGGAGACCAGGTCTGCAGCCTGAGTCCTAGAGTTGCTATTATCAGGCCTAGACACAATATGCCTTGTTACCAGACTCAAGAAACAGGCCTCAGATGGAACCTTTTACCATCCCATTCGCTAAAGGACAATAAACGTTCATAGCAGGCTCACCTATGTCTCATAGTAATAACGAGATACAAAGGCCTAAGGAAAATGTTGTTTTAGGGTCTTAAATTGTTTTAAGGTTGCTAAATGCAAGTTATAAAGGTTGCAAGGTCTAAGGTGATTTTACCCAAAATAGATAAAAATGCTTACTATTGCATCTTGTTCCTATGCTACTGTTATATTAACTGTCCAGAGCTTAGGCCTTTATCAATAGAATCCTGATTTATTAGTCTACGTCTAATACAAAAACATTCTACTATACCTCCTAGTATCATGGTTCCAAGCTCAAGATTGTGAATCTCCTTTAAATCTCCATAATGTGTAATCATACTAAAGGTGAAGATCAAGTGAGCTTTTGTCCCTTCTACTTCACGAAAGCCTTCTGCCTTTTCTTAGCTCACCTTAAAGAATGCTTATGCTGTGAACACCAATGTGTATGTCTTCTGCCTTTTCTACAACATGTATTTCACTGCATATTACAATTGTGATGCTAACATGTCTAAAGTATTATCTCCTTTGTAAACCTTACAACTAATTCTTGGAAACTGCAAGGAATCCACCTGACTCCACCTCTCAGGTCATTTGAACTCCAGATAAGTACTGCACCTATTGCCTATCTCAGAGGGTGGGATACCTCCACTTTCCCTGGTTTTGGGACTTCCCCTTCCTGGCTACTTGATTGCTATATTCCTACATCCAACAAGCTCTGATTGGTGAGACTTCCCTTCTGGTTGGCATCAATTCCTGGCTACTTGACTGCTACGATTTTTTCCCAACACCACCTGATTGGTGAATTTTCATTGTGGTTGTCACGGACGCTTCCTACCGCTCTCACCATCCTACATGCAAACCCTAGGCCCTCCTTCTCCCTTGGTAAGATTTTCCCTCTAATGGTACAGTTTCTCTCCCTCCCACTCTTGCTCCTCTATGAAAATGCTAGTGCTAGGTAAACCCTGTCTGCTAAGGGCAACTGTGCCCTTGGTTGCTGGCTAACTCTGACAAGCTCTTGGGACAGATTGTACTAAACTACTGAGTCAAACCTTGCTCTTAGGGCACCTTGACAGGTGACTGTCTCCTACCTGCCCAATGGGAATTGTCCATTCGTCTATTCCTACAGATTCTCCTCTGGGATGTCTTCTGGAGAATTTCAGATTTCTACACTTAGTGCCTTTTTTAATGGTCTGTAAGCTTACACAGTTCTGTAAACAAACTTGGCCTTAAATTCCTTAGATCACAGATCCAAGGCAAAAGCTTTTTGATTACTGCCAGAGACTGGGTAAATTGAGGCTCCCTCAGGTAAATGGAGGTTCCCATGTTCAAGTCTCTTTGATCCAAAACCTTCACTGATGTTTGTTCTCCCAAAATTTTAAATATATATACTAAGGAATTTTCTCCATAACCCACTTAACTTTGTCTTCTGCCTAAAAATATGTTCCTACCTGAGCTAATTTTTTCCTATATGCATGACAGAGCCAAAGCATCTACCACCAGTGTTCCAGTCTGACCTCACAGACACCCATCAAGCCGGACCTGCACTTTCTGTCCCAGCCATGGACATTCTCACAGACACTGGAGAGCATCCAAACAGCCTGTTCTTCCTGGACGTGGCCACCATTTCAGCCTTTTGACCTCCCTATAGCATCCCCAGAATCAGCAGGAAGTAGGCAGAAAAGACTCTATGCCAGTTATTCACTTATTACTAACAAAAGTCTGGAATGGTGTGCTTCAGGCCCAGGACAAGTAGGTCCAGGTTCTCCCACCATTCTTCAGTCCCTACCTGCTGCCTTGTGTGGCTAGGAACTCTCTACTGGCAATCCTCTACCATGATCTTTCCAGGGCAGGGACTTCCCCTCCTCCTCTTGACCATGTAATATTTTGTTGCTATTGTTTTTTTCTCTCTCTCTCCCTTAGGCCCTTGCATGGCAACCAAGAGCTGCTTCCATTTAACCTACATTTGTGTACTTTAACTTGCCATATGTGAGAATCAGCCCCAGCTCCTCATATTTAATTTCAGAAAAGGGGAGGGATGTTATTATTTAGGCAGCTTGCTTCTAGGTTGCTCTCCTGCCCTCTCCCTTGTCTCTGTCATGGGACCTTCTCCCTTCCCCCTATTATGTCTTGCTCTCCTCTTCTCTCTCTCTCTCTTTCTCTCTCTCTCTCTCTCTCTCTCTCTGTATCTATTTCTCTCTTCATCTCCATCTAGTAAACCTCTTTCCTATAAAATCTGTTGTGGCATCATCATTTCATTGGTCCTAACAATAAGTACTTAACTTTCATGTATAGGACACCACACCTAGTTCACTGGAGAGGAGTCTAATCAAGTGCTTCTTGAATGCTAGGTAAGTTTTCCCGTGCTGGATCTATATCCCAAGCAGAGAAACTACTTTTATAATCATGCAAAATGGCCTGGGCTGCAGGCTCAGTGGGTAACATATGTACTGTGCTTGCTTGAGGATCTGAGTTTGGATCTACAGCTCCAGTGTAAAAGCCAAGAATTGGGAACAAACATCTGTAAACCCCAGTGCTGGGGTGGAGGTAGGTGAAAACAGATGGATTCTAGGGGCTTTCTGGAGAACTAGCCTAACTTAATTGGTGAGATCCAAGTTCAGTGAAAGAACAAGTATTGAAAAGTAACACTGTGGGTAGGGTAGAGAGAAGGTCTTCAGTGTTTAAGAGCTTGTGCTGCTCTTGCAGATGACCCCTGTTCAACTTCCAACACCCTCATCAGATAGCTCACACCTGTCTGTAACTACAGCTCGAGGGAATTTGATACCTCAAGCTCTGACAGCATATAAACACATGCAGAACTACATTTGCAGTCCTATTCCCAGAAACACACACACACTTAAAATAGAAAAATTCAGCCACTTTATTAAAAAAATAATAGAGTGGAGAGTGATCAAGGGACAACTGAGCTCTAGCTTCCACTGGAGTATTCACACATACATCAATGCAACACACACGCATACACACACATCAAAACGAGCAATCCAGTGCTGGGAATGTAACTCAGTTACTAGATTGCTTGCCTTGGGTGCAAGGAGACCCTGAGTGTGTCCCCCAGAACTTCATAAACCAACTGTAGAGACAGTGACCTGTAATCTCAGCACTCAGGAAAAAGAAGCAGGAGAATCAGAAGCTCAGACTCATCCTCATGCTC